>JAIUCV010000244.1:600000-1153089 GCA_026724425.1 Erythrophleum ivorense | reverse complement strand
GAATATGAATATGATTAACATTATATATATATATATATAATACATTTGTACGTATATATATATATATATACATATAATTCGTGTTTAACCAAATCTTTCGTAATGTTTAATATATCATAAGCTTTAATGAGTTTGATACCGTAAGGAGTTTAAGATAAATATATGTTATTAGTGTCGATCATTTAGAGTTCAATTATCAGTTATAAATATATAATTTTATTATTCTAAACACTTTTTATTCCAAAATAGGAAACCCTAAACCCTAAAACTAAAGAATCCATCGCAACTCCGTCGCAAACTAGCGACGGAATTGCGATGGAAACCCAAAAATTAAACAATCCATCGCAATTCCGTCGCAACATTGCGATGGAATTGCGATGGAAAGGCAAAAAAATTTATATCCATCGCAATTCCGTCGCAAATTTGCGATGGAATTGCGAGAAAAACTAAAGTTTACGGTTTAGGGTATATAGAGTTTTAAAGGCGGTCTAATTAGGGACTATATATTAATGTGTATTTTTATTAAAGGGTGAATATGAATATGATTAACATTATATATATAGATAATACATTTCTATGTATATATATATACATATTATTCGTGTTTAACCAAATATTTCGTAATGTTTAATATATCATAAGCTTTAATGAGTTTGATACCGTAAGGAGTTTAAGATAAATATATGTTATTAGTGTCGATCATTTAGAGTTCAATTATCTGTTATAAATATATGATTTTATTATTCTAAACACTTTTTATTCCAAAATAGGAAACCCTAAACCCTAAAACTAAAGAATCCATTGCAACTCCGTCGCAAACTAGCGACGGATTGCGATGAAAACCCAAAAATTAAACAATCCATCGCAATTCCGTCGCAAGATTGCGATGGAATTGCGATGGAAAGTCAAAACTTTTAGATTCCATCGCAATTTCCGTCGCAAATTTGCGACGGAATTGCGATGGAAACCCAAAAATTAAACAATCCATCGCAATTCCGTCGCAACATTGCGATGGAATTGCGATGGAAAGGCAAAAAAATTTATATCCATCGCAATTCCGTCGCAAATTTGCGAAGGAATTGCGAGAAAAAACTAAAGTTTACGGTTTAGGGTATATAGAGTTTTAAATGCGGTCTAATTAGGGACTATATATTAATGTGTATTTTTATTAAAGGGTGAATATGAATATGATTAACATTATATATATATAGATAATACATTTGTACGTATATATATATATATATATATATATATATATATATATATATATATATATATATATATATATATATATATATATATATATATATATATATATATATATATATACATATAATTCGTGTTTAACCAAATCTTTCGTAATGTTTAATATATCATAAGCTTTACTGAGTTTGATACCGTAAGGAGTTTAAGATAAATATATGTTATTAGTGTCGATCATTTAGAGTTCAATTATCAGTTATAAATATATGATTTTATTATTCTAAACACTTTTTATTCCAAAATAGGAAACCCTAAACCCTAAAACTAAAGAATCCATCGCAACTCCGTCGCAAACTAGCGACGGAATTGCGATGGAAACCCAAAAAATTAAACAATCCATCGCAATTCCGTCGCAACATTGCGATGGAATTGCGATGGAAAGGCAAAAAAATTTATATCCATCGCAATTCCGTCGCAAATTTGCGATGGAATTGCGAGAAAAACTAAAGTTTACGGTTTTAGGGTATATAGAGTTCTAAATGCGGTCTAATTAGGGACTATATATAAATGTGTATTTTTATTAAAGGGTGAATATGAATATGATTAACATTATATATATATATATATATATATAGATAATACATTTGTATGTATATATATACATATAATTCGTGTTTAACCAAATCTTTCGTAATGTTTAATATATCATAAGCTTTAATGAGTTTGATACCGTAAGGAGTTTAAGATAAATATATGTTATTAGTGTCGATCATTTAAAGTTCAATTATCAGTTATAAATATATGATTTTATTATTCTAAACACTTTTTATTCCAAAATAGGAAACCCTAAACCCTAAAACTAAAGAATCCATCGCAACTCCGTCGCAAACTAGCGACGGAATTGCGATGGAAACCCAAAAATTAAACAATCTATCGCAATTCCGTCGCAAGATTGCGATGGAATTGCGATGGAAAGTCAAAAATTTTATAGTCCATCGCAATTCCGTCGCAAATTTGCGATGGAATTGCGATGGAAAGGCAAAAAAATTTATATCCATCGCAATTCCGTCGCAAATTTGCGATGGAATTGCGATGGAAACCCAAAAATTAAACAATCCATCGCAATTCCGTCGCAACATTGCGATGGAAAGGCAAAAAAATTTATATCCATCGCAATTCCGTCGCAAATTTGCGATGGAATTGCGAGAAAAACTAAAGTTTACGGTTTAGGGTATATAGAGTTTTAAATGCGGTCTAATTAGGGACTATATATTAATGTGTATTTTTATTAAAGGGTGAATATGAATATGATTAACATTATATATATAGATAATACATTTCTATGTATATATATATACATATTATTCGTGTTTAACCAAATATTTCGTAATGTTTAATATATCATAAGCTTTACTGAGTTTGATACCGTAAGGAGTTTAAGATAAATATATGTTATTAGTGTCGATCATTTAGAGTTCAATTATCAGTTATAAATATATGATTTTATTATTCTAAACACTTTTTATTCCAAAATAGGAAACCCTAAACCCTAAAACTAAAGAATCCATCGCAACTCCGTCGCAAACTAGCGACGGAATTGCGATGGAAACCCAAAAAATTAAACAATCCATCGCAATTCCGTCGCAAGATTGCGATGGAATTGGGATGGAAAGTCAAAAATTTTATAGTCCATCGCAATTCCGTCGCAAATTTGCGACGGAATTGCGATGGAAACCCAAAAATTAAACATCCATCGCAATTCCGTCGCAACATTGCGATGGAATTGCGATGGAAAGGCAAAAAAAATTTATATCCATCGCAATTCCGTCGCAAATTTGCGATGGAATTGCGAGAGAAAAACTAAAGTTTACGGTTTAGGGTATATAGAGTTCTAAATGCGGTCTAATTAGGGACTATATATAAATGTGTATTTTTATTAAAGGGTGAATATGAATATGATTAACATTATATATATATATATATATATATATAGATAATACATTTGTATGTATATATATACATATAATTCGTGTTTAACCAAATCTTTCGTAATGTTTAATATATCATAAGCTTTAATGAGTTTGATACCGTAAGGAGTTTAAGATAAATATATGTTATTAGTGTCGATCATTTAAAGTTCAATTATCAGTTATAAATATATGATTTTATTATTCTAAACACTTTTTATTCCAAAATAGGAAACCCTAAACCCTAAAACTAAAGAATCCATCGCAACTCCGTCGCAAACTAGCGACGGAATTGCGATGGAAACCCAAAAATTAAACAATCTATCGCAATTCCGTCGCAAGATTGCGATGGAATTGCGATGGAAAGTCAAAAATTTTATAGTCCATCGCAATTCCGTCGCAAATTTGCGATGGAATTGCGATGGAAAGGCAAAAAAAAATTTATATCCATCGCAATTCCGTCGCAAATTTGCGATGGAATTGCGATGGAAACCCAAAAATTAAACAATCCATCGCAATTCCGTCGCAACATTGCGATGGAAAGGCAAAAAAATTTATATCCATCGCAATTCCGTCGCAAATTTGCGATGGAATTGCGAGAAAAACTAAAGTTTACGGTTTAGGGTATATAGAGTTTTAAATGCGGTCTAATTAGGGACTATATATTAATGTGTATTTTTATTAAAGGGTGAATATGAATATGATTAACATTATATATATAGATAATACATTTCTATGTATATATATATACATATTATTCGTGTTTAACCAAATATTTCGTAATGTTTAATATATCATAAGCTTTAATGAGTTTGATACCGTAAGGAGTTTAAGATAAATATATGTTATTAGTGTCGATCATTTAGAGTTCAATTATCTGTTATAAATATATGATTTTATTATTCTAAACACTTTTTATTCCAAAATAGGAAACCCTAAACCCTAAAACTAAAGAATCCATTGCAACTCCGTCGCAAACTAGCGACGGAATTGCGATGAAAACCCAAAAATTAAACAATCCATCGCAATTCCGTCGCAAGATTGCGATGGAATTGCGATGGAAAGTCAAAACTTTTAGATTCCATCGCAATTCCGTCGCAAATTTGCGACGGAATTGCGATGGAAACCCAAAAATTAAACAATCCATCGCAATTCCGTCGCAAATTTGCGACGGAATTGCGATGGAAACCCAAAAATTAAACAATCCATCGCAATTCCGTCGCAACATTGCGATGGAATTGCGATGGAAAGGCAAAAAAATTTATATCCATCGCAATTCCGTCGCAAATTTGCGATGGAATTGCGAGAAAAACTAAAGTTTACGGTTTAGGGTATATAGAGTTTTAAATGCGGTCTAATTAGGGACTATATATTAATGTGTATTTTTATTAAAGGGTGAATATGAATATGATTAACATTATATATATATAGATAATACATTTGTACGTATATATATATATATATATATATATATATATATATACATATAATTCGTGTTTAACCAAATCTTTCGTAATGTTTAATATATCATAAGCTTTAGTGAGTTTGATACCGTAAGGAGTTTAAGATAAATATATGTTATTAGTGTCGATCATTTAGAGTTCAATTATCAGTTATAAATATATGATTTTATTATTCTAAACACTTTTTATTCCAAAATAGGAAACCCTAAACCCTAAAACTAAAGAATCCATCGCAACTCCGTCGCAAACTAGCGACGGAATTGCGATGGAAACCCAAAAATTAAACAATCCATCGCAATTCCGTCGCAAGATTGCGATGGAATTGGGATGGAAAGGCAAAAAATTTTATAGTCCATCGCAAATTTGCGACGGAATTGCGATGGAAACCCAAAAATTAAACAATCCATCGCAATTCCGTCCCAACATTGCGATGGAAAGGCAAAAAAATTTATATCCATCCCAATTCCGTCGCAAATTTGCGATGGAATTGCGAGAAAAACTAAAGTTTACGGTTTAGGGTATATAGAGTTCTAAATGCGGTCTAATTAGGGACTATATATATGTAACATCCGTGAACCAGAAAGTTGTTTTGGAAGTGGTGTTGGACGATGCTAGGGGTTCGGGAGTAGTTGGCACATGCTCTTAGAGGTGTGAATTGAGGATTGGCTGTGCATGTGCTTGTTTGATTGTTGTGCAGTCGGTCTAAGGTTCAAGCATCGCGAAGAAAGTGTGTTAAATTCTTCTGAACGACTAGTATCGATCGACACCCGAAGGGTGTCGATCGACACCGGTTTTCGGGTTTGATTTCCGGTTTAAGTCGATCGATTTGCAATTGGAGTTGGTTTGGTCGATGGGTGTCGACCGACACCAAGGGAGGGTGTCGATCGACACCGGTTATGGTGAAATCGACCGGTTTGATTTAAGTCGGCTGGTTTTGTCTGGTTTAAGGGTTTTGGAAACCCTAAGTCGCGAATAAAGTCTCTGGCCGCGAGAGAAAGTCACTTTTGGAGTTTCTAAGTTAGAAAAGGAGGTAGAGACTTTTCAGAGGTGATTTGGGAGATTCCTGAAGTTTGGAGGCTTGATCTGAGGTTGTGGGTGGCTGTTCTATCTCCTTTCCCTCTTTCAATCCTTTTTCAAGGTGAGTGCGTGACTGTAGGTCCGTTAGCATTGGAGATTGTGTGATTTTGAGATTGTTGATGAGTTTTTCGAGTTGTTCTTGTGTAGGATCGAGTTATTTTGTTGTTTGATCGATGTGGGGGTTGAATCCCACGAAATTGTGTGTTTTGTGCGATTTTCGTAGCTTTTGGTGTCTGGGCGTCGAGCCGGTGTCGAGCGACACTCGAGGAGTGTCGATCGACACTCGGGAGGCTGGCGTCGATCGACACCATTCAGGTGTCGGTCGACACCGACCTGGGTGTCAGGAAACGTGGGTGTTTCCTGACAGGGATGGTTTATACTGTTGTTTAGTGTTGAGCATTATTATTGTTGTTGATTATTGTGATGTTTGTCTAGTGTTTGATGTAATTGGCCTGTAGGCAGGATGATCCACTCACTAAGTATTTATGATAATACTTACGCATCTCTATTCCAATGTGATGCAGGTAACAGCAATGTTCTTCCGCGGAAAGAGACCGAGAGAAGAGGATGATGAGATTAGGAATTTGATATTGGCATTGTTGTTGTGGTTGACAAGGAATTCCTAGGGTGTTAGTCTATTTTCAATAATGTAGCATACCTGGTGTTTAGGTTGCTAGAGTTATTCTTTATTGGTTATTCTTTATTGGTTATTTGTTGAACAATTATTATGATTTAATAATATTGGTTTACTTCCGCATTGTGTTGTTGAATTAGCTGTTGAGGATTAATATTTATGGGAATATTAATCTGGGCTAATTATTAAAAAAAAAAAAAATGAAGTTTGGTTGTTTCATTTTGGTATCAGAGCGTAGTCGGTTTTAGGACAGTTAGAATTGGATGAATTGGACTATGTGTTTAATTGATTATGTGAGTTAGTCAGTTAGTGGTTTAATCTCATCCTCTCGGTCTTCCAGTTTTCCGCGGGTAAGTGAGTTGGATAGTTGTGTGTTGTGTTTTGTGTTTTTGTGTTTTTACCTTTGCTCTTTTTCTGTACTTGGTGGTAGTGCAGAGAGATGGACGCAGGTCGTGGTCGTGGCCGTGGTCGTGGTCGCGGTGCAGCCCGTGGGGGCAGAGGAGCTGGTCGCGGTGGGCGAGCAGCGGGTCGTGGAGGTCGGGGTGCTGGTCGTGGAGTGCCAGAGGCTGAGGCCTCAGTGGAGAGTGCGGCGCCTAGTGTGGCAGCAGCGTCGGTGACACAGTCTGTTTCGTTAGCCGGTGGGGCTAGTTTGGGCGTCGGGGGTGGCGCGGGGGCAGGAGCAGTTCCCGGTGGGGGCGCGGCTCTTGCTCAGGGTGATTTGATTGTGGGGCTACTGACGCAGCTTTTGGCACGTCTTCCAGAGGCAGTTCCACAGCAGGCTCCGGTTGCACCTCCAGCGGCCGGGGCACAGGTTGGTGCCGGAGCACATGTTGGTGCCGGTTTTGTTGAGCAGCAGGAGGCTGCGGTGCAGCAGGGTGTTGCAGTTGGGGTTTCTCCTTATCGTGAGATGATGAGGGAGATGCAGAGGATTGGTACGCCTACGTTTGAGGGCGGGGTTACTCCAGAGCAGGCTGATGAGTGGCGTCAGAGGTTGGAGCGGAACTTCGATTCTGTTCGTTGTCCGGCACAGTTTCAGGTTGAGTTGGCAGTGCACTACCTTGCAGGTGATGCACATTTGTGGTGGAGGTCTGTTAGGACCAGGAGAGAGGTTTGGACTTGGGTTGACTTCGTCGAGGAGTTCAACCACAAGTTTTTCCCTCAGGAGGCTCGTGACAGGCTGCAGTTGAGATTCTTGGACTTGACGCAGGGTGAGAGGTCTGTCCGGGATTATGATGCAGAGTTCTGCAGGTTGCTGGTTCATTCGGGTGGCGAGCTGGTCAGTGAGCGGGCATTGACGTCGCGGTTTCTCCAGGGGCTTCGGAGGAACATCAGGACTCAGTGCAGAGGTGGTATGTACCACACCAGAGCTGGTTTAGTGGAGTTGGCAGCGTCCATTGAGGAGGACTTGCGTGAGCCGGTGAGTACGGCAGTTGTGCCAGTTGCAGTTGCTCCTGCTACCCATCCTCGGGGCCAGCAGCAGCATCAGCAGCGCAGAGGTCACAGTTCTGGTTACGGCAGGGGCAGTAGGCCTGCGCCGGGCCATAAGAGGAGAGCAGACGAGATATCTGCTAGTAGCCCGAGTACGGGTGGGTGTTTTGGTTGTGGGAGTCTGGATCACAGAGTGGCGACTTGCCCCAAGAGGGCGGGATCCAGAGAGTTGACAGTGTGCTACTACTGCAGGGAGCCGGGGCATATCAAGACTATGTGTCCCAAGTTGCAGCAGAGGACAGTGGCAGCGGCGATTCAGCCGTTGGCGATTCAGTCAGCAGCGCAGGTTGCGGCGTTGCAGTCAGGTGGAGCGCCGAGAGTGTATACTTCGGCAGAGGTGGGCCAGACCAGTCAGTCAGGCCAGATCACAGGTAAAATCTTGACTCAGACTTTTAAATTCTTAAGGTAGAATTGTTGGTGTTGTCTGTTTCTGTTATTTTACTGTGATAGAGTTAGAGGTTCTCAACACTTGTGGAATTGTGTAGGGACCTTGTTAGTTGGAGGTTTTGAGTCTCACGTTCTGTTTGACTCGGGAGCATCTAATTGCTTCATTACTCCGGAGAGAGCTGAGGGTAGTGGTATTCGGAGTAGCGATGGCGAGGCTTCAGGCTTTGTCAAGGTGGCTGGTGGTGGTTATTTGGCTACTTCGGGCAGAGCTAGAGCAGTTGATGTGCGTATTGCGGGGCAGTCTATGCCAGCAGATTTGGTCATCAGTCCAGTGGAGCTATATGACGTGATTTTGGGGATGGACTGGTTATCTCTATACCGAGTTCATCTGGATTGCTACAGAGGTAGAGTGGTGTTTGAGCAGGATGCAGGGAAGTTGGTTTATCAGGGAGTGAGACCGACTTCGGGGAGTATAGTGATTTCAGCTATTCAGGCAGAGCAGTTGTTAGAGCGGGGCTGCGAAGCCTATTTGGCGACAATCACTATGACAGAGTCCAGTGGTGAGGTGAGTCTGCAGGATATTCAGGTTGTCCAGGATTTCGAGGACGTATTTCGGTCGCTGAAGGGATTGCCACCATCTCGGTCAGATCCTTTCACGATTGAATTAGAGCCCGGGACAGCTCCGATATCGAAGACACCTTACAGGGATGGCTCCAGCAGAGATGGCAGAGCTGAAGAAGCAGCTAGAGGACCTTTTGAGTAAAGGGTTCATCAGACCTAGTGTTTCGCCATGGGGAGCGCCAGTGTTGTTTGTGAAAAAGAAGGATGGTAGTTTTCGGTTGTGCATCGATTACCGGGGACTTAACCGAGTCACAGTGAAGAACAGGTACCCACTTCCGAGGATCGATGAGTTGTTGGATCAGTTGAGAGGGGCTACTTGGTTCTCCAAGATTGACTTGGCATCGGGTTATCATCAGATCCCGATAGATGAGGCAGATGTCCGGAAGACAGCTTTTCGGACGAGGTATGGGCATTTCGAGTTTGTGGTCATGCCTTTCGGTTTGACTAATGCGCCAGCAGCGTTTATGAGGTTGATGAACGACGTGTTCAGGGAGTTTTTGGACGTGTTTGTCATTATTTTCATTGATGACATTTTGGTGTATTCGAGGAGTCCAGAGGAGCATGCGACTCATTTGAGGCTTGTGTTGGAGAAGCTTCGAGAGCAGAAGCTGTTTGCCAAGTTGAGCAAGTGCAGCTTTTGGCAGAGGGAGATGGGTTTTCTTGGCCACATTGTTTCTGCAGAGGGAGTTTCTGTGGATCCGGCTAAGATTGAGGCTATCAGGGATTGGCCTAGACCGAGTAGTGCTACCGAGATCAGGAGTTTTCTGGGTTTAGCAGGCTACTACAGGAGGTTCGTCAAGGGGTTTGCGAGTATGTCTCAGCCGATGACGAGGTTGACTGGCAAGGATGTGCCGTTTGTGTGGTCGCAGGAGTGCGAGGAGAGCTTTGGGAAGCTCAAGGAGATGTTGACTAGTACACCAGTTTTGGCATTACCCGACCCGGGGAAGCCATATGTAGTGTACACAGATGCTTCAGGTGTTGGACTTGGTTGTGTTTTGATGCAGGAGGGCAGAGTGATTGCCTATGCTTCGAGGCAGTTGCAGGGCAGTGAGCGCAACCGTCCTACGCATGATCTTGAGTTGGGAGCAGTGGTTTTTGCACTCAAGATTTGGAGGTCTTATCTTTATGGTGGTAGAGTGCAGATCTTTACAGATCACAAGAGTCTACAGCATATTTTCACTCAGCCTTTGCTGAATGCGAGACAGACGCGTTGGGTGGAGTTTCTGGCAGACTATGACTTGGATATTGTTTATCATCCGGGCAAGGCCAATTTGGTGGCAGATGCTTTGAGTCGACGGAGGGTTGATTCAGATAGAGAGCGTGGTGTTGAGGCTTTGGTCAGCGAGATTAGTACATTGCGTCTTTGTGCTATTTCAGAGGAGCCTTTGGGTTTAGAGGCAGCTGATCAGGCAGATTTACTCAGTAGGATCAGGGTGGCGCAGCAGAGTGATCAGGGTTTGATTGATGCTTCGCAGGCGGTTGGTTCTGAGTATCAGGTCTCTTCGAATGGAACTATTTTGGTTCGTGGGCGAGTTTGTGTGCCTAAGGATGAGGAGTTGAGGCATGAGGTTTTGAGAGAGGCTCATTCGAGCAAGTTTTCGATTCATCCGGGTGCTACCAAGATGTACCGTGACCTCAAACGGTATTATCATTGGGTTGGGATGAAGAGGGATGTGGCAGATTGGGTTGCAAGGTGCAACACATGTTCTTTGGTCAAGGCAGAGCATCAGGTGCCTAGTGGTCTTTTGCAGAGTTTACCCATTCCAGAGTGGAAGTGGGACATGATCACTATGGATTTTGTTGTGGGATTGCCGATCTCACGGACTTTTGATGCTATTTGGGTCATTGTGGATCGCTTGACCAAGTCAGCACATTTCTTGGCTATCAAGAAGACAGATGGAGCGGCTGTCTTGGCTAGGAAGTTTGTGCGAGAGATTGTGAGGCTGCATGGAGTGCCAGCCAGTATTGTGTCGGATAGGGATCCGAGGTTTGCTTCAGAGTTTTGGAGGGCATTTCAGACTGAGATGGGCACTAAGGTGCATATGAGTACAGCGTATCATCCGCAGACAGATGGGCAGTCAGAGAGGACTATTCAGACTTTGGAGGATCTGCTTAGGATGTGTGTACTGGATTGGGGTGGTCATTGGGCTGATCATCTGTGTTTGGCAGAGTTTGCCTATAACAACAGTTTTCAGTCTAGTATTGGTATGGCTCCTTATGAGGCTTTGTATGGGAGGCCATGCAGGACACCGTTATGCTGGACCCAAGTGGGGGAGCGCAGCATGTTTGGAGCTAGTTTTGTTCAGGAGACGACGGAGAAGATTCGTGTCTTGAGGTTGAACATGAAGGAGGCTCAGGATAGACAGAGGAGTTATGCAGATAGGCGGCGACGTGAGCTTGAGTTTCAGGTGGGAGATAGAGTTTATCTCAAGATGGCTATGTTGAGGGGCCCTAACAGGTCCATAGCAGAGAACAAGCTCAGTCCGCGATTTATGGGTCCGTTTCCAGTGGTGGAGCGAGTTGGACCAGTGGCTTATCGGTTGGAGTTGCCACCGATTATGAGCGCCTTTCACAAGGTGTTTCATGTTTCTATGTTGAGGAGGTGTTTGCGTCCTTCAAAGGAGGTTGTGGTTGAGATTCCAGAGGATCTCCAGCCAGATATGACAGTTCCGGCAGTTCCTGTGAGGATTCTTGAGAGGAGAGTCAAGGTTCTGCGGAACAAGAGGGTGCCATTGTTGAGAGTCTTGTGGGACTGTAGTGGCACAGAGGAGCAGACTTGGGAGCCAGAGGCAAAGATGAAGCTGAAGTTCGGAAAGTGGTTCGACAAGCAGGCTGTGGAGTGATTCATCTTTGTGGTTCTAGTCTTGTTTTTGGTCTTGTTGTTGTTGGTTTTGGACTTATGTATTTTCGTTTTGTTGTACGATATACATTTTTGGAGTTATATGAGATGGAGTTTTGCCTCATATTTTTGGTTATGGTTTGGATGTTACAAGTTTCTTTGGCCGGTGGGGTCATTGAGAGTTTTTAGTCATATGTTGGTACGCGTTTCAGATTTTATTACTCGTTTTGTCTAGAGGCGGTGGGCCTTGTAGACGGTGGTTCTATTTGTGTTGGGACGTTAGGTGCCCAACGGACTTATATTGGGGGTCGCTACCTCGATATGGGTTGTTTTAGTGACAGTGGGTCACGTTTTGGTTGTGACTTCGGGTCACGTTTGGTTTTGTGACATTGGTCACATTTTGGTACTGGACTGCGGGTCGCAGTACGGATGTCATGACTGCGGTTATGGCATTGAGAGTAATAATATCTTGGAAACATGCGTATAACAAAGGACTAAAAATTTGAGTTTTGAGGTCTTGGAGAGACGTTTGTGTTGGGATTCGAGGACGAATCCATTTTAGTGGGGGAGAATTGTAACATCCGTGAACCAGAAAGTTGTTTTGGAAGTGGTGTTGGACGATGCTAGGGGTTCGGGAGTAGTTGGCACATGCTCTTAGAGGTGTGAATTGAGGATTGGCTGTGCATGTTCTTGTTTGATTGTTGTGCAGTCGGTCTAAGGTTCAAGCATCGCGAAGAAAGTGTGTTAAATTCTTCTGAACGATTTGCAATTGGAGTTGGTTTGGTCGATGGGTGTCGACCGACACCAAGGGAGGGTGTCGATCGACACCGGTTATGGTGAAATCGACCGGTTTGATTTAAGTCGGCTGGTTTTGTCTGGTTTAAGGGTTTTGGAAACCCTAAGTCGCGAATAAAGTCTCTGGCCGCGAGAGAAAGTCACTTTTGGAGTTTCTAAGTTAGAAAAGGAGGCAGAGACTTTTCAGAGGTGATTTGGGAGATTCCTGAAGTTTGGAGGCTTGATCTGAGGTTGTGGGTGGCTGTTCTATCTCCTTTCCCTCTTTCAATCCTTTTTCAAGGTGAGTGCGTGACTGTAGGTCCGTTAGCATTGGAGATTGTGTGATTTTGAGATTGTTGATGAGTTTTTCGAGTTGTTCTTGTGTAGGATCGAGTTATTTTGTTGTTTGATCGATGTGGGGGTTGAATCCCACGAAATTGTGTGTTTTGTGCGATTTTCGTAGCTTTTGGTGTCTGGGCGTCGAGCCGGTGTCGAGCGACACTCGAGGAGTGTCGATCGACACTCGGGAGGCTGGCGTCGATCGACACCATTCAGGTGTCGGTCGACACCGACCTGGGTGTCAGGAAACGTGGGTGTTTCCTGACAGGGATGGTTTATACTGTTGTTTAGTGTTGAGCATTATTATTGTTGTTGATTATTGTGATGTTTGTCTAGTGTTTGACGTAATTGGCCTGTAGGCAGGATGATCCAATCACTAAGTATTTATGATAATACTTACGCATCTCTATTCCAATGTGATGCAGGTAACAGCAATGTTCTTCCGCGGAAAGAGACCGAGAGAAGAGGATGATGAGATTAGGAATTTGATATTGGCATTGTTGTTGTGGTTGACAAGGAATTCCTAGGGTGTTAGTCTATTTACAATAATGTAGCATACCTGGTGTTTAGGTTGCTAGAGTTATTCTTTATTGGTTATTCTTTATTGGTTATTTATTGAACAATTATTATGATTTAATAATATTGGTTTACTTCCGCATTGTGTTGTTGAATTAGCTGTTGAGGATTAATATTTATGGGAATATTAATCTGGGCTAATTATTAAAAAAAAAAAAAAATGAAGTTTGGTTGTTTCAATATAAATGTGTATTTTTATTAAAGGGTGAATATGAATATGATTAACATTATATATATATATATATATAGATAATACATTTGTATGTATATATATACATATAATTCGTGTTTAACCAAATCTTTCGTAATGTTTAATATATCATAAGCTTTAATGAGTTTGATACCGTAAGGAGTTTAAGATAAATATATGTTATTAGTGTCGATCATTTAAAGTTCAATTATCAGTTATAAATATATGATTTTATTATTCTAAACACTTTTTATTCCAAAATAGGAAACCCTAAACCCTAAAACTAAAGAATCCATCGCAACTCCGTCGCAAACTAGCGACGGAATTGCGATGGAAACCCAAAAATTAAACAATCTATCGCAATTCCGTCGCAAGATTGCGATGGAATTGCGATGGAAAGTCAAAAATTTTATAAACCATCGCAATTCCGTCGCAAATTTGCGACGGAATTGCGATGGAAACCCAAAAATTAAACAATCCATCGCAATTCCGTCGCAACATTGCGATGGAATTGCGATGGAAAGGCAAAAAAATTTATATCGATGGAAACCCAAAAATTAAACAATCCATCGCAATTCCGTCGCAACATTGCGATGGAATTGCGATGGAAAGGCAAAAAAATTTATATCCATCGCAATTCCGTCGCAAATTTGCGATGGAATTGCGAGAAAAACTAAAGTTTACGGTTTAGGGTATATAGAGTTTTAAATGCGGTCTAATTAGGGACTATATATTAATGTGTATTTTTATTAAAGGGTGAATATGAATATGATTAACATTATATATATATATATATAATACATTTGTACGTATATATATATATATATATACATATAATTCGTGTTTAACCAAATCTTTCGTAATGTTTAATATATCATAAGCGTTAATGAGTTTGATACCGTAAGGAGTTTAAGATAAATATATGTTATTAGTGTCGATCATTTAGAGTTCAATTATCAGTTATAAATATATGATTTTATTATTCTAAACACTTTTTATTCCAAAATAGGAAACCCTAAACCCTAAAACTAAAGAATCAATCGCAACTCCGTCGCAAACTAGCGACGGAATTGCGATGAAAACCCAAAAATTAAACAATCCATCGCAATTCCGTCGCAAGATTGCGATGGAATTGCGATGGAAAGTCAAAAATTTTATAATCCATCGCAATTCCGTCGCAAATTTGCGATGGAAAGGCAAAAAAATTTATATCCATCGCAATTCCGTCGCAAATTTGCGAAGGAATTGCGAGAAAAACTAAAGTTTACGGTTTAGGGTATATAGAGTTTTAAATGCGGTCTAATTAGGGACTATATATTAATGTGGATTTTTATTAAAGGGTGAATATGAATATGATTAACATTATATATATATATATATATATATATATATATATATATATATATATATATATATATATATATATATAATACATTTGTACGTATATATATATATATATACATATAATTCGTGTTTAACCAAATCTTTCGTAATGTTTAATATATCATAAGCTTTAATGAGTTTGATACCGTAAGGAGTTTAAGATAAATATATGTTATTAGTGTCGATCATTTAGAGTTCAATTATCAGTTATAAATATATGATTTTATTATTCTAAACACTTTTTATTCCAAAATAGGAAACCCTAAACCCTAAAACTAAAGAATCCATCGCAACTCCGTCGCAAACTAGCGACGGAATTGCGATGGAAACCCAAAAATTAAACAATCCATCGCAATTCCGTCGCAAGATTGCGATGGAATTGGGATGGAAAGTCAAAAATTTTATAGTCCATCGCAATTCCGTCGCAAATTTGTGACGGAATTGCGATGGAAACCCAAAAATTAAACAATCCATCGCAATTCCGTCGCAACATTGCGATGGAATTGCGATGGAAAGGCAAAAAAATTTATATCCATCGCAATTCCGTCGCAAATTTGCGATGGAATTGCGAGAAAAACTAAAGTTTACGGTTTAGGGTATATAGAGTTTTAAATGCGGTCTAATTAGGGACTATATATTAATGTGTATTTTTATTAAAGGGTGAATATGAATATGATTAACATTATATATATATATATAATACATTTGTACGTATATATATATATATATATACATATAATTCGTGTTTAACCAAATCTATCGTAATGTTTAATATATCATAAGCTTTAATGAGTTTGATACCGTAAGGAGTTTAAGATAAATATATGTTATTAGTGTCGATCATTTAGAGTTCAATTATCAGTTATAAATATATGATTTTATTATTCTAAACACTTTTTATTCCAAAATAGGAAACCCTAAACCCTAAAACTAAAGAATCCATCGCAACTCCGTCGCAAACTAGCGACGGAATTGCGATGGAAACCCAAAAATTAAACAATCCATCGCAATTCCGTTGCAAGATTGTGATGGAATTGCGATGGAAAGTCAAAACTTTTAGAGACCATCGCAATTCCGTCGCAAATTTGCGACGGAATTGCGATGGAAACCCAAAAATTAAACAATCCATCGCAATTCCGTCGCAACATTGCGATGGAATTGCGATGGAAAGGCAAAAAAATTTATATCCATCGCAATTCCGTCGCAAATTTGCGATGGAATTGCGAGAAAAACTAAAGTTTACGGTTTAGGGTATATAGAGTTTTAAATGCGGTCTAATTGGGGACTATATATTAATGTGTATTTTTATTAAAGGGTGAATATGAATATGATTAACATTATATATATATATAGATAATACATTTGTACGTATATATATATATACATATAATTCGTGTTTAACCAAATCTTTCGTAATGTTTAATATATCATAAGCTTTAATGAGTTTGATACCGTAAGGATTTTAAGATAAATATATGTTATTAGTGTCGATCATTTAAAGTTCAATTATCAGTTATAAATATATGATTTTATTATTCTAAACACTTTTTATTCCAAAATAGGAAACCCTAAACCCTAAAACTAAAGAATCCATCGCAACTCCGTCGCAAACTAGCGACGGAATTGCGATGGAAACCCAAAAATTAAACAATCCATCGCAATTCCGTCGCAAGATTGCGATGGAATTGCGATGGAAAGTCAAAAAATTTATAGTCCATCGCAATTCCGTCGCAAATTTGCGATGGAATTGCGATGGAAACCCAAAAATTAAACAATCCATCGCAATTCCGTCGCAACATTGCGATGGAATTGCGATGGAAAGGCAAAAAAATTTATATCCATCGCAATTCCGTCGCAAATTTGCGAAGGAATTGCGAGAAATATAACTTGCATGATCCATGCAAGTTTCCAAGTCAAGCGCATCAATATAACTCCATTTGTCCGATTCCCGTATTCGGACCGAACCAGAGCATCCGAAAGATGGCCGCGGTTGAAGGTCTTTCCGACGTACAAAAATCATGATCTTGGTCTTTATGGATAGATATTTGAGTCAGGCATCACGTCAAAGTGGATTCAAGCCATTTGGATCAACCATCAGGGAGAAAATTATTTGCTACCGAGACATGTCCGGTTAGCGACAAGATGAAGCCCATGGAGGATCTCGCGTGTCTAATGGCCCAGAACACTGAGGTTTAGGCCTTGGCTCGCTTGAGAAGAGGCTTAGCTACTATTTGGAGGCCTCCTTGGCGCAATCCCGTCCCATTCAAGTCGCAAAACATCATGTCCAACTCATCGGAAAGTTTCCTTTTCCGGCACCCTGAAGACCTAAGCGACTTCTACCCTATAAATACAAGCTTTTAGCCTCGAACTAAGGAGAGCTGCGTGTGCACCGTCAGAGACAGAGAGAGAGCCATCCTGGAGAGATGAAGGGAGCAGAGATCCTTAAACTCTTTTCATCTTTTCCTTTTCTTTTCTTTTGTATTGAACCCGAAAGTTTCAAGGGAGAGATTCAACTTTGTTCTTCAATAGAGAAGATTTCTTCATCCCTTTATCTCTTTTAATACTCACATAATGCTTTCATACATCTCTTGCTTGTTTGTTTGCATCATGGCTGAGTAGTTTTATTGTTGGGTTTAAGAGTTTTTCAAGGGAATTCATGGATTGATCATCTCTAGGTTGTTAGACTCAGTTTTATCGTTAGATGTTCTTCATCCAAGTTTGTGCTTACTGCTTATAGCTGGATTGAACATCTATGCTACTGCTCTTAGGTTGATTTACATTCTGACCGTTTGGTATATCTCTTGAACCATCTTGGGTGAGCAAGGCATAGTAAGCTACGGGAGTAGAATTACAAACCTTGTGAACAATTTCGAATTTGGACTTTATATGCTTGTTTAATCACTTGATTACCTATGGGAGTAGAGTAATCTTAGGTTGTCTAGATATATTAATTGACATTGCGGGAGTAAGTTGATTATACATTCATAATTCGAGTTCTAGAACATATCTATTGATCATCTTGTTTAACTATCCAAATAAACTAATCCATGATGACCCACGAATTCTCTTATGCCCAATGCTTTTCCTTATTGTTTGCATTTATATTTCAATCATTGCTTTTGTTTTCTTTTGTTTTGAAGTTCACAACATCTACAACAAACTCATATTCTTGTTCTAGCTTTTATTTCAATCTCTACAAGTTTGAAGTGAAATAACATCTCCTTGTGGTTCGACCCCGAACTATACTACTCTCTTGCTGTGCACTTGCAGTTGTGTAGGTTGGGTTGCATCATTCATCACTGATAATTGAAATCTAAATGATCGACACTAATAAAATATGTTTCTCTTAAACTCCTTACGGTATCAAACTCATTAAAGCTTATGATATATTAAACATTACGGAAGATGTTGGTTAAACACGAATTATATGTATATATATACGTACACATGTATTATCTATATATAATCTTAATCATATTCATATTCACTCTTTAATAAACATACACATTCATATATAGTCCCTAATTAGTCCACATTTAGAACTCTATATACCCTAAACCGTAAACTTTAGTTTTTCTCGAAATTTCATCTCAAATTTGCGACGGAATTGCGATGGAATGGCGATGGAAACGCCTGTTCCATCGCAAATCCATCGCAATGTTGCGACGGAATTGCGATGGAATTGCCCCGTTCCATCGCAATTCCGTCGCAACATTGCGATGGATTTGCGATGGAACATGTTGGAAACCCTAATCCGAACACGATTTAGGGTTTCCAACATGTTCCTCGCAATTCCATCGCAAAATTGCGACGGAATTGCGATGGAATGGGGCATTTCCATGGCAAATCCATCGCAATTTTGCGATGGAATTGCGAGGAACATGTTGGAAACCCTAATCCGAACAATTTCCATCGCAATTCCGTCAAAATTTTGCATATAAGCACGAGCTCAAACCTAACCCAACCGAGATTTTCTTTCATCCGCGCCCCCGACCTTCTCTCTTCCGCGCCCCCGACCTTCTCTCCTCCGCGCCGCTGACCTTCTCTCTTCCGGTCGTCTTCTCCGGCTCCTCTCTCCTCCGCGCCGCCACGCCGCTCCTTTCTCCTCCCCTGCGCCGCGCGTCTCTTCTTATCCGCCGCGCCGCGCGTCTCTTCTCCTCCGCCGCGCCGTGCTTCTCTTCTCCTCCGCCGCGCCGCGCTTCTCTTCTTCTCCGCCGCGCCGAGATTCTCTTCTCCTCCGCCGCCTCGCTCCTCTCTCCTCTGCGCCGCCGCTCGCCTAGATCCGACAGCGCCGCCGTTACTCCTCCTTGCGCCCGTGCCGCTTCCGTAATTCGCCGCCGAGCAAAGAGCAAAAATTCTACACATCGATCCGGCCGAACTTCATTCGTAGCCCGCGGCCGAATGCTTGTAAGTTTTTTTCTAATTTTTTAAAAAATATTTTTATTTCATTTATTTTTTTTATCATTTTTATCAAATCAAAATTATTTTATAGGCCGAGAAACGACGGGAATTAGAGACGGATTTGCTGGAAGTTCTCGCGTTTACAAAACGGAATTTGGATGGCACTTTCATGGATGATGATTCTGAAGAGCTCTACAACGAAGTTAATTCGAAACTACAAGATTTGACTCAGAATGATGATCCCGAGAGCATCACTTCTGGTTCTTCTGTGGCCGTGAAGAACAAGATTTTTGTTCAGGTAAATTTGTATCATATTTTTAATTTAAATTATTTTTATTCTTATGTATATTGTTGGTTTCTCTTCAATCCCAAATCGATACTGGGAGCGGTTATGTTCGCGGTTCCGCTTCAAGTCGGTTCCAAGATCCCAACGAGGTTGCTGAGTTGAAGGAGGAATTGACTGCAACAAAGACATAATTTAGTTCAACAAAGACGAAGGTTGCGGTGTTCGAAGAGATGTTCGACTACTTGGGAGCGTCAGATCCGAAGCTCAAGGAGATTATGAGCCTTTTGCATTCAAACCAGCAGCAAGTCGAGGGCGGAACCAGCGGACCGGATCAGGGCGGAACCGGCGGATCGGATCAGGGCAGAACCAGCAGACCATCCGAAGAATTTTAGTTTTCGTTTTATTTTTTTTTATGTTATTTATGAATATTTTTATTTAATTTTTATGATATTTGAATTAAAATTTTATTTAATTTAATATTTGTTTATTTATTTGATTTTCGATTTTATAATTTTTATTTATTTATTATTTTTAAAAAATAAAAATAAAAAACTAATATTTTTTTTTTTAATTGCGACGACCTAAGTTCTGTCGCAAGATTGCGACGGATTTGCGACCCCATATATTTCGTCGCAAACTTGCGATGGATTGCGACAGACTAAATTCCGTCGCAAAAATGCGATGGAATCCATTCTGTCGCAAATCAATCGCAAATTTGCGACGGAGTTGTTTCCATCGCAAGCTTGCGACGGATTTGCGACGAAACAGTTATTGCGACGAACGATTTGCGACGGAAATTCGTCTCTCGCAATTCCGCCGCAAACGACCATTTGCGACGGAATTGTGACGGTATTTTCCGTCGCAAATCGCGTATTTTTCTTGTAGTGTCTAGGCTATGCACATAGTCTAGCTTTTCCTTAACCTCTTACCCACAAGAAGGCTATGCAAATAGTCTAGCTTTTCCTTAACCTCAGCAATCTGATTTCTATCCAAGTTTCCACCTAGCCTCTTCCTCTCAAAATCTACATTCTTGGTACTATTGCTAGATGCTAAGTTCTCAATCATTTGGTAAGCTTCTTCTGGATATCTGGTGTTGAAGTTTCCATTGCTCGCAGCGTCGAGAGCCATCTGATACCTCAAATCTATGCCTCTGAAGAAGATACCCAGCAGCTGAACCTCAGTGAAACCATTATGTGGACAATCTCTTTGATACGCTCTGAATCTCACCCATGCAGCCTTGAATGCTTCAGTTGGTCCTTGAGAAAATGTAAAGATATTGTTCCTAAGCTCTTCAGACCTTGCATCATCATAGAAATTGTTGAGAAAAGCCTTCTTGGTCTCATCCCAAGTTGTTAAAGAACCTGGTTGCAACTGCTTAAACCAATAAGCTGCATGAGAGAGTATGGGAAGAGCTTGCAAAAGAGGTAGTCACTACTAGTCCATTGGCTTTGATGCTAGTTGCCAAATCTTCAAACCTCTCAATGTGATTCAATGGGTGTTCATGGGAATGACCATGAAAAGGGTGTTGACCCACAAGAGTGTAGTATGCAGGTTTCAGCTCAAAGTCATTCTGCTGGAACGCAGGAGGTTGAATCGTAGACCGATTAGCATAGAACATATCAGGATTACTCGCAGCAACAAAACTTCAACATGCGCACATTATTATTGTGGACGATTAGTGACTTTCCAGCGTATGGAATGTTGTCGGGGTGGACTACGCACGGAAGACTATCGTGTCCACACTGTTTGAATAGGGCAGAAGCATTTCAGCTGAGGCATGGAAGAAAACCTTGTTGGTTTGATTGTCACCGTCGTTTTCTTCCTATCAATCACAAGTACCGAAAGAACAAGGTTTTATTTACGAAGAATAAAGCTGTCTGCGGTCCCCCTCCGGATTATCTTTCGGGACAGGATTTGCTTGATCAGATCGATTATTATGGTGGTGAGGAAACATGCAAACGTGGGGGCAATTGGCATTGTACTGCAAACATGCCTGGCGGATATGGACAAGTACACAATTGGCACAAAAAAAGTATATTCTGGGAACTCCCATATTGGAAGGATCACCTTTTGCGACATAATCTTGACGTTATGCATATCGAAAAGAACTTTTTTGATAACATCATGCATACCATTTTAAATGTCCAAAGAAAAAGTAAAGACAATATGAAATCGAGGCTGGACTTAGCAGAAATATGCAAAAGAAGCGAGTTGGAGATTACTAGACACGGCAAACAGCCAATTCCGAGTTTTCGATTGTCTGCAGATGGGAAGAGAGCTCTATTTGACTGGGTGGCCTCCGATGTCAAATGTCCGGATGGATATGTTTCCAAATTCTCACGATGTATAGAGCAAGGACAAAAATTTTCTGGTATGAAGAGCCACGATTGCCATGTTTTCATGCAGCGACTACTACCGTTTGCATTACAAGAACTATTGCCGTCTCATGTCCACGAAGCAATTGCTGGTAAACAAGTATTTACATTTCTTTTAATTGAGTTTATGTACATAATTAAATATGTTTTTATTAATTTGCTTATGGTGTATATTATATTATAGGTATTGGGGCATTTTTCCGAGATCCTTGCACGCGAACACTGACAGAAGACGGGGTAGAGAAGTTAAAAAAAAAACATTTATGTCTTGTTATGTAACATGGAGAAAATCTTCCCTCCTTCGTGATGGAACACCTAACGGTACATTTGCCATATGAGGCGGATCTCGGGGGGCCTGTGCAATTCAGGTGGATGTATCCGTTCGAGCGTTTTATGGGACACTTGAAGGGAAAGGCTAAAAACCTTGCAAAAGTTGAGGGATCCATCGTAGAAGGAAGTTTGACAGAGGAAACATCTAACTTCGCGTCTTACTATTTTAGTCCAAATGTGAGAACGAGAAGAACCGCTACGAAACGATACGATGATGGAGGCGTTGCACCTGTTTATAGGCATGTTGTCCCCAACATCTTTAAAGAAATAGGCAGACTTGCTGGAATGTTGAAGGAAAAATTGTGGGACCATGAACATTTGAGTGCGGCTCACAATTACATATTGCGTAATCTGGATGAAGTGCACTAATTTGAGAGGTAACTTTGATCATATATACGTTTTTATATATATATATATATATAACTCGAGATTTTTGTGCAGCATATTTGATAATCTGTTCCGCCAAACATACCCTAATTTAAAAGAGCATGAGTATGAGGTTTACAAAGAACGTGATTTTGCTGGATGGTTAAAATACTATGTAAGTGCTCTTCAAATTAATGATATATAAACTAAAACCTAACACTATATATAATTAATGTGTGTGATTGTACCATTTGTTTTTATATAGGTGAGACATGGATGTCATCCAGAACAAATACCGCTGTGGTTGCATGAGAAAGTGAACTCTCCAATAGGAAAGATCACTACAGCACCAATGTACTGTACTCGCGGGTACATTTTCCATACGTACAAGCATGGCATGCGGAAGTCGACCGCAAATTATGGTATTCATGTCCCGGGCGAAACAGAATTCTATGGAGTTTTGCAAGAGATCATCGATGTCACATACCCAGGAATTATCAACTTGAAATGTATTATGTTCAAATGTGATTGGTATGATCCGATACTTGGTCGAGGGGTTCGCAGAAACAAGACGTTAGGCATCACCGACGTAAACGCAAACAGGAGATTTTCGAAATTTGAACCCTTCATCCTTGCATCGCAAGCAGAGCAAGTGTGTTTCATTCCTTATCCTCGAGTTAAGCAAAAACGCGAGACATGGTTATCGGTCATAAAGGTTAATCCAAGAGGATGTGTAGTTGGTTTAGACGATGATGTGGCTATGCAGCATGACAGAGTTGCAGAAGTTTCAAACCCGATCGAATCCACTGAAAATATCATACACGTTGACCCCGAGAACAGAGAAGTTGAAGACTTCGTTGACGATTCAAGTGAAGATGGAGAAGCCGATGAATTCGAAGAGTTTGCGACTGATGAAGAAGAACGGGAGCACAGTGAAAACTCTTACGTATCTGAAATTCACGATGAAAATGACTTTGATTAATTTTAAGGTTTTTCTTTGTATTTTAAGTTGTTTGTATTTTAAATTGTGATGAATTTGTATTTCCGACGTAAAAATTATTCTTTTGCGTCATTTATGATGGTTTTAAAAAGTAGCATTGTCACTCCATCGCAAACTTTGCGACGGAATTGCGGTGGATATAAATTGTTTTTTGTTTCCATCGCAATTCCATCGCAAAATTGCGACGGAATTGCGATGGACAGTTTAATTTTTGGGTTGTCATCGCAATTATGTCGCAAGATTGCGATAGAATTTCGATGGACTCTACAATTTTAGTGTTTCTATCGCAATTCCATCGCAAGATTGCGACGGAATTGCGATGGAATCTTTAGTTTTAGGGTTTAGGGTTTCCTATTTTGGAATAAAAAGTGTTAGGATAATAAAATCATATATTCATCACTGATAATTGAACTTTAAATGATCGACACTAATAAAATATGTTTCTCTTAAACTCCTTACGGTATCAAACTCATTAAAACTTATGCTATATTAAACATTACGGAAGATGTTGGTTAAACACGAATTATATGTATATATATATACGTACAAATGTATTATCTATATATAATCTTAATCATATTCATATTCACTCTTTAATAAACATACACATTCATATATAGTCCCTAATTAGTCCACATTTAGAACTCTATATACCCTAAACCGTAAACTTTAGTTTTTCTCGCAATTTCATCCCAAATTTGCGACGGAATTGCGATGGAATGGCGATGGAAACGCCTGTTCCATCGCAAATCCGTCGCAACATTGTGATGTATTTGCGACAGAATTGCCCCGTTCCATCGCAATTCCGTCGCAACATTGCGATGGATTTGCGATGGAATTGCCCCGTTCCATCGCAAATCCGTCGCAACATTGCGATGGATTTGCGATGGAATTGCGAGGAAAACAAAATTTGTATATAAGCACGAGCTCAAACCTAACTCAACCGAGATTTTCTTTCATCCGCGCCCCCGACCTTCTCTCTTCCAGTCGTCTTCTCCGGCTCCTCTCTCCTCCGCGCCGCCGCGCCGCTCCTTTCTCCTCCCCTGCGCCGCGCATCTCTTCTCCTCCGCCGCGCCGCCCGTCTCTTCTCCTCCGCCGCGCCGCGCTTCTCTTCTCCTCCGCCGCGCCGAGATTCTCTTCTTGATATGACTATGGCCGAGGTCAGCAGCAAGGATCAGGACGGACGGCTTGAACCAGAGGAAGGACAGCTTGTAGCCGAGGAGCAGCTTGTAGCTGAGGACGTTTTGGCTGTTCCATCTGGTCCGGTGACGCGTTCTCAAACTAAGTTATTCGATCCAGGAGTTGGAAGAATGCTTAGCCGTTTGAGTCGGCATGTTCATATGGTTAAGCATCCCACCTTGGTTTGCTTAACGGCTCAACACTTGGGATAAAGAGGCAAGTGGCTCGTAGTGTGCTCTTTTTCCCTACCAAGGTTTTGTCCCACGTGGTTTTCCTTGGTAGGTTTTTAACGAGGCCTACGACCCACTTTCAAATCCCCTCTTTGCCTTTGTTGTTGAGTCCAGCCCGCCCATTGTCGCTTGAAGCCCGGTCTGGCCCGTATCTACTTTATGCTTGGCGAAATGGCCCTTTTATATTTTCTTCTTTGTTTTCAAACTTCAGTCTTTGCATGCATTTAATCTTTGGTGTTTACCGAGTTGTTGGAGCTTGTTCCAATTAACCCTCTCTCTCTCTCTCTCTCTCTCTCTCTCTCTCTCTCTCACGTTTCCCTTATACTCTGAAACTCTCTCATTTGTTTTCTTTTATCAAACTTTTTATTATCAAAAACCTTTCCTGAATTGTTTGATCATCTCTTAGTGTGATTCTAAGAAATCCCTTTGATTCTTGTTCGTGTGATTCGGCAAGATTAAAGGTGGTGTTGGAGATCCTTGTCGCTGGATCTCTGTTACAGCCACTCGATCCATTCCTCATCCCATCGAATCCATCAGTCCATCGATCCACCTTCTTCAGTCCACTCCATCGGTTCATCTTCCCCGGATTCATTCTTCTTCGATCATCCATCGTTCCATTGTTCAATTCCGCCCCAACCCTTATCTCGCTTGCTTCAAAGTGTCGATTCTCAACAAGGGTCATATTAAGTGGTATCAGAGCCACTTTGAAGCTAAGTGATCATCTCTTTCACTTGAAATTTTCGAGTTTGCATTTGTGGCTGTTCATCTTCCTTTTCGTGTTCATCATTTGTTTCATCATAGATCTGATTGCTAGAGTTTGTTGCATCATTATTTTGAGTGTTCTTATCATTACTAATATCTATTGCATCCATTTGAATCATTTAGAGTGTTTGCATCATTTTAGAAATAATTTTTGTGATCATTTTTCATCTAGTTCCATCGAAAATCACTTGTGTGCATCATTTTAATTATTTGCATAATTTTAAAAATATTGTCATAATTTATTTTAATCATTGTTGCATAGATCTATCATTTAGCATTTGTGTGCATATTTTTAAAATTAATTTCGGATTTTATTTGATAATTTTCGGAATTGTTTCCTTTGAACTATTAACTGCCGTGAATTGTCTCTTGGATTGTAGGTACCAATGGAGGCCGAGACAGAGAACGACCAGGAAGGATATGACGCCATACCAGTTATGGGAAAGCTCTTGGTAGCTAGGAGACTCTTGAACACCCACGTTCGAACAGCAAAGGATGAGCAAAGAGAGAATCTCTTCCACTCACGATGTCTTGTCAAAGAAAGAGTTTGCAGTTTGATCATTGATGGCGGCAGCTGTACTAATGTGGCTAGTGAGTCCATGGTTAAGAAACTCGGTCTTGAAACTAAGAAGCATCCAAAACCGTACCAGCTGCAATGGATCAATGAAACTGGAGACATGAGTGTCAAAGAGCAAGTCTTGGTTCCTTTCTCGATCGGACACTATGAAGATGAAGTTTTATGCGATGTTCTGCCCATGGATGCTGGACACATCATTTTGGGAAGGCCGTGGCAGTATGATAGACGCGTTCTACACGATGGATTTGCCAACAAGTATACTCTCTTGCACAAGAACCGGAAGACTACTCTCATTCCCTTAACTCCGCAAGAGGTGTACAAGGACCAGGTCCAGTTGATCAGCCAAAGGACTAAGCCCCAACCAGAAAAAGAACCGGACAGAGACCACGTTGCTAAGGAGCTTCCAAGTGCCAAAGATGATTCAGTCCAAACCCCTTGTTATGATATGCAAGAAAACCAGAAACAAGACGTTGTTTCAGTCTCTAACAATGGAAAGGTACAAGCTAAACTTTCTCAAGTTGTTTATGATGATTCCATGACTGGTATAATGCACTTGTCCTTCTCCAAAAGTGTTGAGACAGGTACAGGTTCTATTGACGAACAATGGGAGCAAGCAAATCAAGAGAAGGAGGCTCAGCCGAAACTGGATCCACCAGAGTCTAAACCACCGGACCTTGTGACAAATAAAAGGGCGGATCAAAAGGTGTTACCAAGTCAAGCTTCAAATTCGAAGTCAACACAAAACACCTTCTGTGTGGTGATGCCAAAGGAGATTAGACCAGAACCACACCTTCAGCCGGACCCAGGTCCATATTTAAAGCTCTCCAGCAAAGAGATCAGAAAAATTGGGAAAGCTGATCTTGCTTCAAAGAAGATAAGTTTTCAAGTTGACTCATTTCCGAACGTTTTGCATAATACACAGGTAAGTGAAGTTCAAAACTTGATTTATTATTGGGATCATTTCATGATACATCAGAAATTTCAGAATTACGTTTATGTAATTCCCATTTCAAGTATAATGCACTTGTTCTTTTCCTTAAGTGTTAACAAAGGAGCAGGTTTTATGAAGAAGCATAAGGGCTTAGAGGAAACAGCATCAAGGAACCACTTGTTCTCATCTCACGTTCATATCATTCCTAGTTCGTTTATGGATCTTTGTTTGAGTTCTCTAATCACTAAAGGCGAGCCATCACTGATCAAGAATCATGAAGAATGGCTAACATGTTTCAATCCAATTCCAAAGAAACCACCAGACCCATCTCCACAATATCCAAAGCAGCAAACTCAAGGTAAGTATCTAGACTCCCAAAAGCGCATGAAACCTAACTTGCTTTCTTTTGGTGCAGGAAAAACAGTTTTGAGGACAAAACTTTTTGAAGTGGGAGAGTATGATATGACTATGGCCGAGGTCAGCAGCAAGGATCAGGACGGACGGCTTGAACCAGAGGAAGGACAGCTTGTAGCCGAGGAGCAGCTTGTAGCTGAGGACGTTTTGGCTGTTCCATCTGGTCCGGTGACGCGTTCTCAAACTAAGTTATTCGATCCAGGAGTTGGAAGAATGCTTAGCCGTTTGAGTCGGCATGTTCATATGGTTAAGCATCCCACCTTGGTTTGCTTAACGGCTCAACACTTGGGATAAAGAGGCAAGTGGCTCGTAGTGTGCTCTTTTTCCCTACCAAGGTTTTGTCCCACGTGGTTTTCCTTGGTAGGTTTTTAACGAGGCCTACGACCCACTTTCAAATCCCCTCTTTGCCTTTGTTGTTGAGTCCAGCCCGCCCATTGTCGCTTGAAGCCCGGTCTGGCCCGTATCTACTTTATGCTTAGCGAAATGGCCCTTTTATATTTTCTTCTTTGTTTTCAAACTTCAGTCTTTGCATGCATTTAATCTTTGGTGTTTACCGAGTTGTTGGAGCTTGTTCCAATTAACTCTCTCTCTCTCTCTCTCTCTCTCTCACGTTTCCCTTATACTCTGAAACTCTCTCATTTGTTTTCTTTTATCAAACTTTTTATTATCAAAAACCTTTCCTGAATTGTTTGATCATCTCTTAGTGTGATTCTAAGAAATCCCTTTGATTCTTGTTCGTGTGATTCGGCAAGATTAAAGGTGGTGTTGGAGATCCTTGTCGCTGGATCTCTGTTACAGCCACTCGATCCATTCCTCATCCCATCGAATCCATCAGTCCATCGATCCACCTTCTTCAGTCCACTCCATCGGTTCATCTTCCCCGGATTCATTCTTCTTCGATCATCCATCGTTCCATTGTTCAATTCCGCCCCAACCCTTATCTCGCTTGCTTCAAAGTGTCGATTCTCAACAAGGGTCATATTACTTCTCCTCTGCCGCCTCGCTCCTCTCTCCTCTGTGCCGCCGCTCGCCTAGATCCGACAGCGCCGCCGTTACTCCTCCTTGCGCCCGCGCCGCCGTTTCATACCGCCGCCGCTACCGTAATTCGCCGCCGTCTTCCTTTGCCGCCGCCGTCGTCCTCCGCGACCGACAACTTCTCCGACGGTTAGGTTATTTTAGTTTATTTCAAGATTATTGGATGGTTTGTTAAGTGATTATTGGACGGTTTAGGTGATTTTTTAGATTATTGGATTAGTTTTAGATTAAGGAATATTAGATCTAAGATGTATTGTTTTGGTGAATATGATATTTAATATTGGATTAATCTGGTAAAATTTAGAAATTATATTTCATTGAATGATTAGTTTAGTTAGATAATTAGTTTGTTAGATGATTAAATTGGTTTGATAATTTTTGTGATTTGTTACTGATTTTAAGATAAATTTAAGTTTTACAAAATTGTAAGATTATTAGAATATTTTTTGGAGTAATTTTTATATAATTGTGAGATTTTGATTGTTACATTATTATTTGTACAATTATTATTGTTACTTTTACTTTTACTCTTTTAAGTTATTGCAGATGGATCAACAAAACACTTACATGCAGTACCTGAGTCAGGGAGGATCCGGGGGTCAGGGAGGTTCCGGGGGGTCCCGTGGTGGTTCCCGTGGTGGTCGTTCCGTTCCCGTGACTCCTGGTTATGGGCACACTACTAGTAGTTCCCATGGTTCTACGGGACGGGAGCAGCAGCAGCGGACACGGTCTCGGTCTCCATCCCCACCTCGTCAGTCAGCCGCAGTTGAAGCCGCGGTTGAGACCGCTAAAGCCCCATTTTATGCGGCCATTAGGGATATTTTAGATGAGCCTGGTCATGATCTCCCCCCTCATCTTCATCCGCACCGCCCACCGAGAACTTTATGGTATACATTTTTTAATTTTTATTAGTTTTTGTTTTATTTTATATTGTACATTTTATAAAGTTAAAGTGTATTGTTTTCTTTTTCAGGTTCACTGATGATTCATCCGTCGCTTCTGCAGTTACGGAAGTCTTTGAAAAGGATTACCAAGATCCTATTGCCCGGTGGAAGGATGTAACGGAACCCGTTCTCCAACGCTGGTTCACTACTTTTGCTGTAAGTTTTAATGAGATTCTTATTTACTTTTTAATAATATTTTTTTTATTGCTGATCACTAACATTATATTAATGTTATTTGATTTTTTTTTCAAGCGCAAGTATCACTGGGAATCTGGCGTTACCGAGAGGGTTTACAAGGAGTTCTGTGCCAAAGTCCATGATCGGTTGCCTGATATGGTATCTCGGTGGAAAAAGTTGTGGCTCGTTAAGGGAGATGAAGCGAAGCCAGCTCACTTTGACCCGAATGTGTGGAATGGCTTGGTTGCATATTGGTTGGATCATGATCATCAGAGAAGGAGTGGCAACAGTAAGTCCGCTCGAGCTAAGAGCAAAAATTCTACACATCGATCCGGCCGAACTTCATTCGTAGCCCGCGGCCGAATGCTTGTAAGTTTTTTTCTAATTTTTTAAAAAAATATTTTTATTTCATTTATTTTTATATCATTTTTATCAAATCAAAATTATTTTATAGGCCGAGAAACGAGGGGAATCAGAGACGGATTTGCTGGAAGTTCTCGCGATTACAAAAAGGAATCCGTATGGCACACTTTCATGGATGATGATTCTGAGGAGCTCTACAACGACGTTAATTCGAAACTACAAGATTTGACTCAGAATGATGACCTGAGAGCATCACTTCTGGTTCTTCTGTGGCCGTGAAGAACAAAATTTTTGTTCAGGTAAATTCGTATCATATTTTTAATTTAAATTAATTTTATTCTTATGTATATTGTTGGTTTCTTAATTTCATTGTTTTTTTTTGGTTTTTCAGTCCGCTCCCCGTAGAAAAGGGAAGATTTGGGGGATTGGTTCTCTTCAATCCCAAATCGATACTGGGAGCGGTTCTGTTCGCGGTTCCGCTTCAAGTCGGTTCCAGGATCCCAACGAGGTTGCTGAGTTGAAGGAGGAATTGACTGCAACAAAGACAGAATTTAGTGCAACAAAGACGAAGGTTGCGGTGTTCGAAGAGATGTTCGACTACTTGGGAGCGTCGGATCCGAAGCTCAAGGAGATTATGAGCCTTTTGCGTTCAAACCAGCAACAAGTCGAGGGCGGAACCAGCGGACCGGATCAGGGCGGAACCGGCGGATGGATCAGGGCAGAACCAACGGACCATCCGAAGAATTTTAGTTTTCGTTTTATTTTTTTTTATGTTATTTATGAATATTTTTATTTAATTTTTTATGATATTTGAATTAAAATTTTATTTAATTTAATATTTGTTTATTTATTTGATTTTCGTTTTTATAATTTTATTTATTTATTATTTAAAAAAAATTAAAAAAAACTATTAGTTTTTTTTTTAATTGCGACGGAATTATTGATCCGTCGCAAGTTTGCGATGGATACATTTCCGTCGCAGGTTTGCGACGGACTACATTCCGTCGCAAATTTGTGACGTATTGCGACGGCCTATGTTCTGTCGCAAGATTGCGACGGATTTGCGACCCCATATATTCCGACCCAAGGTTCTGCGGAACAAGAGGGTGCCACTGTTGAGAGTCTTGTGGGACTGTAGTGGCACTGAGGAGGAGACTTGGGAGCCAGAGGCAAAGATGAAGCTGAAGTTCAGGAAGTGGTTCAACAAGCAGGTCGTCGAGTGAGCTCCTTCGTCTTTGTGGTTCTAGTGTGATAGCGTGGTGCTACGTTTTTGTTGTTGTCTTTGCACTTATGTATTTTCGTTTTGGTGTTGTAACGATATACATTTTTGGAGTTATATGAGATGGTGTTTGCCTCATTTTTGGTTGTGTGGTTTGGATGTTACAAGTGTGTTGACCAGTGGGTCGTGAGACAATCTTTTCAGTTATATCGTAAACGTTTTCGAATTTTTTACTCTAAGGGCGTGGTGTCCCCGAATAACTCATTGCCAAGAGATAGTGTTCTCTGATAGACTTGTACGAGAGGGTTGCTACCTCAAGTATAAGTGATATGTATACTTACAAGTGACTAGTGTGTCGCGTAGTAAGTAACGAGAGGATAGTGTTCTTCTTGGGGAGATAGTGTTCTCCGGCAGAGTTGAGTTAAGAGTAAAGATGTCTTGAAAATGTATGTATGACATAGAAATAGATGTGAGTCTCAGGGATCAAGTGAGGATCTCGTGTGTTTGGCCATGTGGGCCGGATTATGTCGTCTGTGGTAGACGAGTTGGTCGTCTGTGGTAGACGAGTTTGTCCTCTGTGGTAGACGAGTTTGCGTCTGTGGTAGACGTGTTGTGTTGGGATTCGAGGTCGAATCCAGTTTAGTGGGGGAGAATTGTAACATCCGTAAACCAAGAAGTGTGATTTTTATGTGGTGTCGAGCGACACCAAGGGTGGTGTCGATCGACACCGGTCCGAATTTGGAATTTCGGTTCGATTTGAGTTGTCCGGTTTGGGCTGGTTTTGTGGGAAAAAGCCCTAAGTCTCGAAATAAAAGTATGTGGCCGCGTGGGGAGGTTCCTTTTTCGAGAAAACAAGAGGAGAAAAGGGCAGAGAGCTTTTGTGGTGATTGCTGGAGATTGGAGGTTGATCTGAGGTGTTGTTGTGCTGTTCTTCATCCTTTCATCTTCTTAATCCTTTGTCAAGGTGAGTACATGACCGTAGGCTCGCAAGGAGATAGATTTGTGAAATTGGATTGTGGTTATGACTGTAATCGTGTGTTCTTGAGATGTTTTGTGTGATATTCGTGTGTTTAATCGTGTGTATTGTGATAGTTTCGTGATTTGGGTGTTTTGTGTTGAAAATCGAAGTTGGATTAAGTTGTTTAATCCGGTTTAACGCGGTTTAATTGAATTGAAATGGTTTAATACGAGAATTAATTAATAATTTGTGAAATTAATTAATTAAATGGTTTAAAAATAATTTTGGAATTTATTTAAGTGTTTAAAAATTATTATTTAATTGTGGTAATTATTTAATAATTAAAGGGAAGGATTTAATAATTGTGGTAATTATTATTATTAATGAAAATTGTTAAAATTGCGTAATTGGCCTGTAGGCGGGGTGATTGCCTCACTAAGTATTTATTACATACTTATGCATCTCTTTTTCCCTAATGTGATGCAGGTAGAAAGAAAGTGTGATCGCGGAATCGGGCCGAGGAGAGGATGATAGAAATTGTTTTAACTGTTGAGTTATTTGATTATTGCAAACCTGGTGTTTAGGTACCTAGTTATTTTTAATATTATTTCTGGAATTGAATTTGGTTATTTGAATTAATTATTTATTGAAGTTTACTTTAATTGAGTTTTCGCACTTAATTAAAAAAAAAAAAAAAAAACTTGGTTGTTTCATTTTGGTATCAGAGCGAATACGGTTTTAGGACTGTTAGTTTGGGTGAACTGGACTATGTGGTAATTGATTAATTGTGTTTAGTCTTTTAGTAGTCTAGTATCACCTCTCGGCCTTCAGTGATTTCGCGGTAAGTTGTGTGTTTTATTTTTGTGGTTTGTTTCGTGTTTTCTAGTTTGCTCATCTACTGTGCTGTGGTAGTGCAGTGAGATGGATGCAGGAGCTAGAGGTCGTGGCAGGGGTCGGGGTGGAGGCCGTGGCAGAGGCCGTGGTGGAGGCCGTGGCAGAGGCCGTGGCGGAGGCCGTGGCAGAGGCCGTTGTCGTGGAGCGCAGGCGGATTCCGGTGAGAGTGCAGTGCCTAGTGTGGCGACTGCGTCGGAGACCCAGTTTGTGGCGAGTGAGGCCAGTTTGGGCGCTAGTGGAGGCGCGGGAGTTGGGGTTGCCCCAGGTGCGGGTGCCGCCCCTGCTCCTGGTCTTGTTGACCAGTTTTTGGGGCTTCTGACGCAGATATTGGCACGTCTTCCGCAGGCAGTTCCAGAGCAGGCTCCGGGTGTTCCTCCGGTGGTGGGGGCACAGCAGGGCGCGTTTGTTGGGCAGCATGGTGCTGTGGTGGCGGAGCATCCTTCCTATCTAGAGATGATGAGGGAGATGCAGAGGATCGGGACGCCTTTCTTTGAGGGTAGAGGTGGGCCCGAGGAGGCCGATGAGTGGCGGCAGAGATTGGAATGGAGCTTCCGTTCGGTCAGGTGTCCAGAGGGGTACCAGGTGGAGTTGGCAGTGCATTACCTTGGTGGGGATGCACATTTGTGGTGGCGATCTGTCATGTTGAGGAGGGCAGTGTGGACTTGGGGTGACTTCCTAGCGGAGTGCAACGCCAAGTATTTTCCTCAGGAGGCCAGAGACAGATTTCAATTGAGGTTTGTGGCATTGACTCAAGGTGAGAGGTCAGTGCGAGAGTATGACGCAGAGCTCGGCAGACTTGTGGCGTATATTGGTTACAGTCTTGAGGGTGAGCGGAATCTGATGGCGAGATTCCTTCAGGGTCTTAGATCGAGCATCAGGACTCAGTGCAGAGGTAGTTCGTATTCTAACATGGCAGAGTTGGTGGAGCTAGCAGCTTCCATCGAGGAGGACCTTCGTGAGCAGGTTGGTCCAGTTGTGGTGCCAGCTGCGGTTGTTCCTGCTACCCAGCCGAGGGGCCAGCAGCAACAGCAGCAGCGCAGGAGTTTCAGTTCTGGTTCTAGCAAGGGCGGCAAGCCTGCGCAGAGCCAGAAGAGGAGGTTTGAGGAGGTTGCTCGAGGCAGCCAGAGTGCGCGTGGTTGCTTCGGTTGTGGGAGCTTGGAGCATCGGATGGCTAGTTGTCCCAAGAGTGGTGCGTCTCGGGATACTAGAGTGTGCTTTCACTGCAGAGAGCCGGGACATCTCAGGCCGATATGTCCCAAGTTGCAGCAGTTGTCAGTGGCATCGGTTCAGCAGGTAGCGCAAATTGCAGCGGTGCAGCCGTTAGAGCAGTTGGGAGCAGCGCCGCGGGTGTACTCTTCGGCAGAGGTGGGCCAGACCAGTCAGTCAGGCCAGATCACAGGTAAAATTTTGATTCAGACTTCGTAAATTCTTAGTGTAGAATTGTTGTGTGGTTGTCTGTTCTTTATTTTACTGTGATAGTGTTTAGGGTTCTCAACACTTGTGGAATTGTGTAGGGACCTTGTTAGTGGGTGGTGTAGAGTCTCACGTGCTGTTTGACTCGGGAGCATCGAACTGCTTCATTACTCCGGAGTGTGCCGAGAGTAGAGGTATCCAGAGTAGCGTTGGTGAGCGCAAGGGTTTCGTCAAGGTTGCCGGTGGAGGTTACTTGACTACTTTGGGCCGTGCTAGAGCAGTTGATGTGCAGATTGCGGGGCATTCTATGCCAGCAGACTTGGTCATCAGTCCGGTGGAGCTGTATGACGTGATTTTGGGGATGGACTGGCTGTCGTGTTACAGAGTTCATCTGGACTGTTTCAGAGGCAAAGTGGTGTTTGAGCGGGATGCAGGGAGGTTGGTATATCAAGGTGTGAGACCGACTTCCGGGAGTCTTGTGATCTCGGCTATTCAGGCTGAGTAGATGATAGGGCGAGGTTGCGAGGCGTATTTGGCGACGATAGTGATGTCGGAGTCTAGTGGTGAGGTGGCTCTTGAGGGTATTGAGGTTGTCCGGGAGTTTGAGGATGTTTTTCGGTCACTGAAGGGGTTGCGACCATCTCGGTCAGATCCCTTCACGATTGAGTTGGAGCCCGGGACAGCTCCGATATCGAAGACACCTTACATGATGGCGCCAGCAGAGTTGGCAGAGCTGAAGAAGCAGCTGGAGGACCTTTTGAGCAAGGGGTTCATTCGGCCGAGTGTTTCACCGTGGGGAGCACCAGTGTTGTTTGTGAAGAAGAAGGATGGCAGTTTCCGGTTGTGCATCGATTACCGGGGGCTCAACCGAGTCACAGTGAAGAACAGGTATCCACTCCCTAGGATTGATGAGTTGTTGGATCAGTTGAGGGGTGCTACTTGGTTCTCCAAGATTGACTTGGCATCGGGTTATCATCAGATCCTGATAGGGGTGAGATGTTCGCAAGACGGCGTTCCGGACGAGGTATGGGCACTTCGAGTTTCTAGTCATGCCATTCGGGTTGACTAATGCGCAGGCAACGTTTATGAGATTGATGAAAGACGTGTTCAGGGAGTTTTTGGACGTGTTCGTTATCATTTTCATTGACGACATCTTGGTGTATTCTAGGAGTCCATAGGAGCATGCGACTCACTTGAGGCTTGTTTTGGAGAAGCTTCGAGAGCAGAAGCTGTTTGCTAAGTTGAGCAAGTGCAGCTTTTGGCAGAGAGAGATGGGGTTTCTTGGCCATATTGTTTCTGCAGAGGGAGTTTCTGTGGATCCGGCTAAGATCGAGGCTATCAGAGATTAGCCTAGACCGAGTAGTGCTACCGAGATCAGGAGTTTTCTGGGCTTAGCAGGCTACTACAGGAGGTTCGTCAGGGACTTTGCGAGTATGTCTCAGCCGATGACGAGGTTGACTGGCAACGATGTGCCGTTTGTGTGGTCGCCGGAGTGCGAGGAGAGCTTTGGGAAGCTCAAGGAGATGTTGACTAGTACACCAGTGTTGGCATTACCCAATCCGGGGAAGCCTTACGTGGTGTATACAGATGCTTCAGGTGTTGGGTTAGGTTGTGTCTTGATGCAGGAGGGCAGAGTGTTTGTTTATGCTTCGAGGCAGTTGCAGGGCAGTGAGCGCAACCGCCCTACACACGATCTTGAGTCAGGAGCAGTGGTCTTTGCACTCAAGATTTGGAGGTCTTATCTTTATGGTGGTGCTGTACAGATCACAAGAGTTTGCAGCATATCTTTACTCAGCCTTTGCTGAATGAGAGGCAGACGCGTTGGGTGGAGTTTCTGGCAGATTATGATCTGGATATTGTGTATCATCCAGGCAAGGCCAACTTGGTGGCAGATGCGTTGAGTCGACGGCGAGTTGATTCAGCTAGAGAGCAGGATGTGGAGACATTGGTCAGAGAGATTAGTACATTGCGGCTTTGTGCTATTTCAGAGGAGCCTTTGGGTTTGGAGGCAGCTGATCAGGCAGACTTACTCAGTAGGATCAGAGTGGCTCAGCAGGATGATCAGGGTTTGGTTGATGCATCGCGGGCAGCTGGTTCTGAGTATCAGGTCTCAGCGAATGGGACGATTTTGGTTCGTGGGCGAGTTTGTGTGCCCAAGGATGAGGAGTTGAGACGAGAGGTCTTGAGACAGGCTCATGCGAGCAAGTTTTCGATTCATCCGGGTGCGACCAAGATGTACCGTGACCTCAAACGGTATTATCACTGGGTTGGGATGAAGAGAGATGTGGCAGATTGGGTTGCGAGGTGCAACACGTGTTCGTTGGTCAAGGCAGAGCATCAGGTTCCGGGTGGACTTTTGCAGAGCTTACCCATTCCAGAGTGGAAGTGGGATATGATCACGATGGACTTTGTGGTGGGATTTGATGTCTTGCATTTTAGTGCATTCTAACGTTTGTTTTTACAGGTTTTATCGAGTCTTTCTAGTCCTTATTGAGTCTTTTCAGGTCTAAACACGTTCTAGGGAGAGTTTCCGCTCAAGGAGGAGCAAGTAAATGAAAGTGAGCAAAAGGAGTAAAAAACGTCGGAGTGATCCTGAGTGGCCGACCCATTTTTGGTTGGTACCCCACCTCGAGCCTTACCTCCTTTCAAACTTCATGCACTCTGTTCTTCTTTGTCATATATGCAGATATGTGCAAAAACGTCGGAGAGAAGGGTTCGACACAGTTTCCCAACCGCATTCAAGACAAGTGTTCATCTTTAACACTGAGAATGGGAAGAGATGGTGGAATATGGAGTCTGGGCCGAAAAGATGGTCACTCCTTGGAGAAGCGCGAATACAGGGTAATAATTTCGAGCTCATTGAAACTAGTTCCCCTCAAAAAAAAAAAAAAAAAAAAAAAAAAAAAAAAAAAAACCGAAAAATTTGAGGAAAGGAACTAGTGGTTCAATAAAATGACAAGCTCGGTGCAAAAATCTCCAAGGCATACCATATATCAAGGCGTGGAGTTAAAGCAACATTGGGTGAAATCCAACATACAAGGAGTTGAGGAGTGAAGTGGTTGGGAACTGTGGCTGTCAACAGAACCATTCTCTCTTGCGGTTTTGCGCATATCATGCATCCTCCGGCGTATCTGGTAACCCTTAAACACTTTAACCTCACCAATAAATAGACTTTCTGATACCCAACACCGTCTACCCTGTGTAACACTCTTGATGAGAGGTCCACGCTTAATCTTAATGAATGTAGAGAGTTAACCAATGTGTAGCTAGAGTTTCTGCAGGATGGAGGTTCATGAAGGGATCAGGATTGCGAGACCTTGAGGGGACTATAGTGATTATGCGCTGTTCAAGCCTTGTTTATTGAGGTCTAATGATTTTCCTTCGGGGTATGGTTGCTGATGATTTGTGAGTTCCCGCGTTTTCAAACCTCTTCCCTACTCTTGGAATTTATGTTTGCTTGAGGGCAAGCAAAACACTAAGTCCGGGGGAGTTGATGTCTTGCATTTTAGTGCATTCAAACGTTTGTTTTGACAGGTTTTATCGAGTCTTTCTAGTCCTTATTGAGTCTTTTCAGGTCTAAACACGTTCTAGGGAGAGTTTCCGCTCAAGGAGGAGCAAGTAGATGAAAGTGAGCAAAAGGAGTAAAAAGGCCGTCATACGAAGCCCGACCGAGCCTACTAGCTGATCACTCGATCGAGCCCGTTAGGAGACGCTCTATCACCTGCTCGAGCCGACCACTAGAGCAGACCACTAGAGCAGACCACTAGAGCAGACCACTAGACCGACCACTGGAGCAGACCACTAGAGGAAACCACTGGAGCAGACCACTGGAGCAGACCACTAAAGCAGACCACTGGAGCAGACCACTGGAGCAGACCACTAGAGCAGACCACCGGAGCAGACCACTGGAGCAGACCACTAGAGCAGACCACTCGATCGAGTGAATCCAAGAAAACACTCGACCGAGTGTGTTCAAGGAAACACTATATCGAGTGCATGCGAGCTGCCACTCGGTCGAGTGCATGCGAGCTGCCACTCGGTCGAGTGCATGCGAGCAACCACTAGGTCGAGTGCATGCAAGCAACCACTAGGTCGAGTGCATGCAAGCAACCACTAGGTCGAGTGCATGCAAGCAACCACTAGGTCGAGTGCATGCAAGCAACCACTAGGTCGAGTGCCTGCACGACGTCGTTCGGTCGAGCGCCTCCACGACGTCGTTCCGTCGAGTGCTTTCAAGACGCTTACACACCGTTCGATCACGTGCTTCCATCTGAGCCGTCCGATCGAACACGCTCAACCCCGAACTACTTAGACCTATTTTGAGCCATTGTTTCGGCTACGTTTTCTTTTACGCTTTTTCTGAGTTTGAAACTTTGGGAGATACGCGTTTTTCATTGTTTTTGAGGGTGAAGATTTCTGAACCTTTGTGACAGTATTGGAGAAGATTTCTGAACTCTTGTTTCTTGTTTCCTATTCAATGAATTTCATCTCATCAATTGCTGTGATCTATTTCGATATGTCTGAGTAGTCCTTTAGCTGGATCTAGGTTTTTCAAAGGAATTCATGTGTTAGACAAACTAAATACAAATAGAGCTTCATCATACTGTCTTTGCCATTGTTGAGTTTAATGCTTAGATTGAATTGATCACTTATTCTCTGATCTTAGGTTAACCTATTCATCAAAAGTGTTATAGGTTGCTAGAACGAACATTGGTGAGCAAATCGTCCTTAGCCTGCGAAAGTTGATGTTAAGGCGAATTGTGAACATATCGAACCCGTCCATATTGCTTGTCTTCAATTGCTAGATTCAAACGACAGTTTAGACATCTAGGTTGATAGACAAAGTTGTTAAGATCACGACAGTGGATTAACTTACTTTTATGTTTGAGTTCGAGACCTGCATTAAATTTGTGCCCTGAAAAGTTATTTGGTTGCTATCCTTGAATCTCCTGCGAATTGCCTTGATCCAGTGCTTGTTTTCATTGATTTTACATCGCCGCTTACTTTCGTTATCCGTTACCAATTTCACAAACAAATCTCTCTTGTCTTAGCTCCGTTTCAATTCTCAAAGTTTCAAAGCGCAACACTGGTCCTCTGGAATTCGAATCTTATATATTACATTATTCATCACTGTACACTTGCAGTAGAGAATAGGAATCTATTTTCAGATTATCAGGATTACCTATCTCACGGACGTTTGATGCGATTTGGGTCATTGTGGATCGTTTGACCAAGTCCGCGCATTTCTTGGCCATCAAGAAGACAGATGGAGCTGCTGTCTTGGCTATGAAGTTTGTGCGGGAGGTTGTGAGGTTGCATGGTCTGCCAGCTAGTATTGTGTCGGATAGAGATCCGAGATTTGCCTCAGAGTTTTAGAGGGCATTTCAGATAGAGATGGGCACCAAGGTGCATCATATCATCCGCAGACAGATGGGCAGTCAGTGAGGACTATTCAGACTTTGGAGGATTTGCTGAGGATGTGTGTGTTGGATTGGGGTGGCCATTGGGTTGATCATCTGTGTTTGGCGGAGTTTCCCTATAACAACAGTTTTCAGTCTAGTATTGGCATGGCTCCTTATGAGTCTTTGTATGGGAGGCCATGTAGGACACCCTTATGCTGGGCCCAAGTGGGGGAGCGCAGCATGTTTGGAGCTACCTTTGTTCAGGAAACGACGGAGAAGATCCGTGTTTTGAGGCTGAACATGAAGGAGGCTCATGATAGACAGAGGAGTTATGCAGATAGGCGGAGACGTGAGCATGAGTTTCAGGTGGGAGATAGAGTGTATCTCAAGATGGCTATGTTGAGGGGCCCTAATAGGTCCATAGCAGAGAACAAGCTCAGTCCGCGGTTTATGGGTCCGTTCCCGGTGGTGGAGCGAGTTGGGCCAGTGGCTTATCGGTTGGAGCTGCCACCGATTATGAGCGCCTTTCACAAGGTGTTTCATGTTTCTATGTTGCGGAGGTGTCTGCATCCTTCAGAGGAGTTGGTGGCCGAGATTCCAGAGGATCTTCAGCCAGATATGACAGTTCCGGCGGTTCCTGTGAGGATTCTCGAGAGGGGGGTAAAGGTTCTGTGGAACAAGAAAGTGCCATTGTTGAGAGTCTTGTGGGACTGTAGTGGCACTGAGGAGGAGACTAGTGAGCCAGAGGCAAAGATGAAGCTGAAGTTCAGGAAGTGGTTGGACAAGCAGGTCGTCGAGTGAGCTCCTTCGTCTTTGTGGTTCTAGTGTGATAGCGTGGTGCTACGTTTTTGTTGTTGTCTTTGCACTTATGTATTTTTGTTTTGGTGTTGTAACGATATACATTTTTGGAGTTATATGAGCTGGTGTTTGCCTTATTTTTGGTTTTGTGGTTTGGATGTTACAAGTGTGTTGACCAGTGGGTCGTGAGACAATCTTTTCAGTTATATCGTAAACGTTTTCGAATTTTTACTCTAAGGGCGTGGTGTCCCCGAATAACTCATTGCCAAGAGATAGTGTTATCTGATAGACTTGTACGAGAGGGTCGCTACCTCAAGTATAAGTGATATGTATACTTACGAATGACTAGTGTGTCTCGTAGTAAGTAACGAGAGGATAGTGTTCTTCTTGGGGAGATAGTGTTCTCCGGCAGAGTTGAGTTAAGAGTAAAGATGTCTTGAAAATGTATGTATGACATAGAAATAGATGTGAGTCTCAGGGATCAAGTGAGGATCTCGTGTGTTTGGCCATGTGGGCCGGATTATGTCGTCTGTGGTAGATGAGTTGGTCGTCTGTGGTAGACGAGTTTGTCGTCTGTGGTAGACGAGTTTGCGTCTGTGGTAGACGTGTTGTGTTAGGATTCGAGGTCGAATCCAGTTTAGTGGGGGAGAACTGTAACATCCGTAAACCAAGAAGTGTGATTTTTGTGTGGTGTCGAGCGACACCAAGGGTGCTGTCGATCGACACCGGTCCGAATTTGGAATTTCGGTTCGATTTGAGTTGTCCGGTTTTGGCTGGTTTTGTGGGAAAAAGCCCTAAGTCACGAAATAAAAGTGTGTGGCCGCGTGGGGAGGCTCCTTTTTCGAGAAAACAAGAGGAGAAAAGGGCAGAGAGCTTTTGTGGTGATTGCTGGAGATTGGAGGTTGATCTGAGGTGTTGTTGTGCTGTTCTTCATCCTTTCATCTTCTTAATCCTTTGTCAAGGTGAGTGCATGACCGTAGGCTCGCAAGGAGATAGATTTGTGAAATTGGATTGTGGTTATGACTGAAATCGTGTGTTCTTGAGATGTTTTGTGTGATATTCGTGTGTTGAATCGTGTGTATTGTGATAGTTTCGTGATTTTGGTGTTTTGGGTTGAAAATCAAAGTTGGCGTCGATCTCCCGGATCAGTGTCGATCGACACCAAGCTGGTGTCGGTCGACACCAAACGGGCAAGGCGTCGACCGACACAAGTGTGTGTCGATCGACACCGTCCGGTTTAATCCGGTTATCTATCGAATTAAAAGAGTTAATTGGATTAAGTGGTTTAATCCGGTTTAACGCGGTTTAATTGAATTGAAATGGTTTAATACGAGAATTAATTAATAATTGGTGAAATTAATTAATTAAATGATTTAAAAATAATTGTGGAATTTATTTAAGTGTTTAAAAATTATTATTTAATTGTGGTAATTATTTAATAATTAAAGGGAAGGATTTAATAATTGTGGTAATTATTATTATTAATGAAAATTGTTAAAATTGCGTAATTGGCCTGTAGGCGGGGTGATTGCCTCACTAAGTATTTATTAAATACTTATGCATCTCTTTTTCCCTAATGTGATGCAGGTAGAAAGAAAGTGTGATCGCGGAATCGGGCGGAGGAGAGGATGATAGAAATTGTTTTAATTGTTGAGTTATTTTATTATTGCAAACCTGGTGTTTAGGTTGTTAGATATTTTTAATATTATTTCTGGAATTGAATTTGGTTATTTGAATTAATTATTTATTGAAGTTTACTTTAATTGAGTTTTCCGCACTTAGTTAAAAAAAAAAAAAGCTTGGTTGTTTCAGTGATGATCCCGAGAGCATCACTTCTGATTCTTCTGTGGCCGTGAAGAACAAGATTTTTGTTCAAGTAAATTTGTATCATATTTTTAATTTAAATTATTTTTATTCTTATGTATATTGTTGGTTTCTTAATTTCATCGTTTTTTTTTGTTTTTCAGTCCGCTCCCCGTAGAAAAGGGAAGATTTGGGGGATTGGTTCTCTTCAATCCCAAATCGATACTGGGAGCGGTTCTGTTCGCGGTTCCGCTTCAAGTCGGTTCCAGGATCCCAACGAGGTTGCTGAGTTGAAGGAGGAATTGACTGAAACAAAGACAGAATTGAGTGCAACAAAGACGAAGGTTGCGGTGTTCGAAGAGATGTTCGACTACTTGGGCGCGTCGGATCCGAAGCTCAAGGAGATTATGAGCCGTTTGCGTTCAAACCAGCAGCAAGTCGAGGGCGGAACCAGCGGATCGGATCAGGACAAAACCAGCGGACGATCCGAAGAATTTTAGTTTTCGTTTTATTTTTTTTTATGTTATTTATGAATATTTTTATTTACTTTTTTATGATATTTGAATTAAAAATTTATTTAATTTAATATTTGTTTATTTATTTGATTTTCGTTTTTATAATTTTATTTATTTATTTATTTATTATTAAAAAAAAAACTAATAATTGTTTTTTTAATTGCGACGGAATTATTGATCCGTCGCAAGTTTGCGATGGATACATTTCCGTCGCAAGTTTGCGACGGACTACATTCCGTCGCAAATTTGCGACGTATTGTGACGGCCTATGTTTTGTCTCAAGATTGCGACGGATTTGCGACCCCATTTATTCCTTTGCAAACTTGCGATGGATTGCGACAGACTAATTTCCGTCGCAAAAATGCGATGGAATCCATTATGTCGCAAATCAATCGCAAATTTGCGACGGAATATATGGGGTCGCAAATCCGTCGCAAGATTGCGACAGATTATATTCCATCGCAAATTTGCGACGGAGTTGTTTCCATCGCAAGCTGATACGTGACTATGGTTAGGGGTTTAGGATATAAATAGGGCTTTATTAGTTAATGGGTTTTGGTGTTTTACTTGATTGATAAGTTAAGGCTTTCATAATTTATATGTTAGAGTGTTTTCCTTTTTACATTAGGGTTATGCTAAGTTGTAATCAAGACCTATATAAAGGTCTCTATTGATTAATAAGAAAAAAAGCCCCAAGAATTAACCTTAATCTCTAAGAGAGAATTAGGGTTAAGAGGGAGCTAAGCCTAAATCTTCTATCTCTTTCATACGTGAACAAAGGTTCATATCAATTTGGTATCAGAGACAAGTTCCGATGGGAGAAACTAGTTCCACTAAATCACGGTCGGAGGAGCTAATCGATGAGATAAGGGAGATTGTGAAGAACCTCCAAGCGATGATAGCAACAAGGATTGAGACAGAGACAATAAAAACGAAACCGGCAAGGGTCGACCGAGCTCTAGGACCAACGGTGAAATTCACAGTAGAAGAGCTTTTCGATGTGCCTGAGCTGAAGCAACGGAAGCCAGCTGTGGAAATATTGGTGCCACAGGATACAGAGACAGCGCCTGTTGCTGAGCCAAAGCAACCAGAACCACAAATCTTAGAAGCAGCGGCAACACCAACTGTTGTTCAAGTCGTGGAATCAAAGAATGGAAATCAAGAGGAGACACTCTTCACCATGTGTGATTGTTATGTGGCTAAGGAACAAGATGTGGTGCTTCGTACAGCCATGGATTATTGGTCCATGCTATCCCACCAGAAACTGCTACATCTCTTGATAATGTCTGGTGAAAGTGATTGTCGAGTGAGAGATACACAGAGTTGGAGCTTGAGGACAAGCTCCGAGTGGAGGAGGGGAGTAATGATACGTGACTATGGTTAGGGGTTTAGGATATAAATAGGGCTTTATTAGTTAATGGGTTTTGGTGTTTTACTTGATTGATAAGTTAAGGCTTTCATAATTTATATGTTAGAGTGTTTTCCTTTTTACATTAGGGTTATGCTAAGTTGTAATCAAGACCTATATAAAGGTCTCTATTGATTAATAAGAAAAAAAGCCCCAAGAATTAACCTTAATCTCTAAGAGAGAATTAGGGTTAAGAGGGAGCTAAGCCTAAATCTTCTATCTCTTTCATACGTGAACAAAGGTTCATATCACAAGCTTGCGACGGATTTGCGACGAAACAGTCATTGCGACGAACGATTTGCGACGGAAATTCGTCTCTCGCAATTCCGTCGCAAACGACCATTTGCGACGGAATTGCGACGGTATTTTCCGTCGCAAATCGCGTATTTTTCTTGTAGTGTCTCTAGCTGGCTTAAAAGTCACCACTTCAGCAGCAAATTGAACTGACTTCAGCAGCAAATTGAACTGACTTCTTACCCACAAGAAGGCTATGCACATAGTCTAGCTTTTCCTTAACCTCGGCAATCTGATTTCTATCCAAGTTTCCACCTAGCCTCTTCCTCTCAAAATCTACATTCTTGGTACTATTGCTAGATGTTAAGTTCTCAATCATTTGGTAAGCTTCTTTTGGATATCTGGTGTTGAAGTTTCCATTGCTCGCAGCGTCGAGAGCCATCTGATACCTCCAATCTATGCCTCTGAAGAAGATACCCAGCAGCTGAACCAGAGTGAAACCATTATGTGGACAATCTCTTTGATACGCTCTGAATCTCACCCATGCAGCCTTGAATGCTTCAGTTGGTCCTTGAGAAAATGTAGAGATATTGTTCCTAAGCTCTTCAGACCATGCATCATCATAGGAATTGTTGAGAAAAGCCTTCTTGGTCTCATCCCAAGTTGTTAAGGAACCTGGTTGCAACTGGTGAAGCCAATAAGCTGCATCCCCAGCAAGAGAGTATGGGAAGAGCTTGCAAAAGAGGTAGTCACTACTAGTCCATTGGCTTTGATGCTAGTTGCCAAATCTTCACACCTCTCAATGTGATCCAATGGGTGTTGATATATCCATATTTTGCATGATTTTACTTAGTATTTATCTATGTTTTCAAGTATTTTCAAAAAGGTTTTATGCCTTTAGAGGTAGTTTTCTTGTATTTGTTGGTTTTGGAGTTTTAACAGGTTAAAACATCAAAAAGGATTCAAAAAGGAGCAAAGGAGCCTCAAACCATGATCCATGCAAGTTTCCAAGTCAAGAGCATCAATATAACTCCATTTGTCCGAATCTCGTATTCGGACTGAACCGGAGCATCCGAAAGATGGCCGCGGTTGAAGGTCTTTCCGACGTCCAAAAATCATGATCTTGGTCTTGATGCATAGATATTGGAGTTACGCATCACAGAGAAGTGGATTCAAGCCATTTTGATCAACCATCAGGGAGAAACTATTTTTCTCCCAAGACGTGTCCGCCAGGCGAGGAAACAAAGCCCATGGAGACTTGATGTTACAAACGGCCCGGGATTCCGCGGCATGGACCCTGTCTCGACTTAACACAAGCCCATCTTGCTTTTGGTGGTTTACTTGTCCTGAACACGGTCCAATCAAGTCGCAGATCATCATGGCCGGTTAACCGGAAAGTTTCCTTTTTCAGCACTCCATAAACCTAGTGACTACAAGCCTATAAATACTTGCTTTTAGCCTCTGAAAGGGGGAGAGCCGCGAGTGTCTCGTGCAAGAGGAGAGTGGCCGTCAGAGAGAGAGAGAGAGAAGCCCTAGAAGCTAGCCATCTAGGAGGAGGAGAAGGAGGCGCCACTCAAGTCTTGCTCTTGCACAAAAACCTTGTTCTTGTTCTTTTCATCTTTTCCTTTTCTATTGTACTTTGGATCTAAGAAGTTATGAAGGTATTTCGACTTGTTCTTCAACAGAGAAGATTATTATATCCCTTATCTCTTTTTAATACTTGCATAATGCTTTCAATCATTGCTTGCTTGTTTGATTGCACCATGTCCGAGTAGATTCATTTGTTAGGCGAGGTAAATCAATGAAACTTGTATGATGTGATTAGCGGTTGCAATTGGGACTTTTATTCATGAACTAATCTTCACCTTTATTTGAACTTAATGCATGATTTCTTTACCGTACATCTAGCAATCTGATATAGGGTTGATAAACTCTCCAAAAGCTTGTTATATTGTCGGATCTAATATTTAGTGAGCTACACTCTTAGGCAACGAAAGCTGACCTAAGGAGTCTAGTGAACTCTATCATTACTTGAGCCATTAATGCATGTTTACAGCTTGTAATAACCATCGAAAGTTGAGTCTATTAGGTTGTCTAAACATAGTGTTCGGAGCCACGAAAGTGGAAAGAACATACCTTAGTGTTTTGTGTTCAAGATGGTTCATAATGAAATACCAATGCAATCATCACTTCATTACATGTTTTCAAAGATTATCCTTTGCCTAACTCTTTCTTTTCTTGTTTACAACTCTCATTTACTTATTTGCTTTTGTTTCCTTTCATTTTAGGTTCACCACAACAACATATTTTCTGTTCTAGCTACTCATCAATCACCACAAGTTTGAAGCGAGATCACACCCTCCTTGTGTTCGACCCCGACTACAACACAGCTGTGCACTTGCAGCTCGTTTTGGTTGGGTTATAAATATTAAAACTTGAAGCTAAACCCACGCCCCACCAAGTTTTTGGCGCCGTTGCCGGGGAGGCTGTTGCATTTCCTTCAAACTTTTCGATTGATTTTTAGTCTAGTTCTTACTTTCTTGCATTTTACTTTCTGTTTTTCATAAAACATTAAAAACTCATAAAAAATTTACTTAAATCTCTTCCTTTGTGTGTCTTAGGTGGAGGACAAGAAGACCTAACTCCAACAACACACTAGAAGAGAAAGAATGGACTTGATGAGCTTTTATGCATTTCCCCCGCCGGTTAGGCCGCACAAAGTGGAAGTGAACTACATTGGTGGAAACTTTGTGTATCCAGGCCAGCACGTCTATCAAGGAGCTCAATACCAGCCTAAACAACATGTCTACCCTCAAGGGATCTGTCAAGTGAAGCTGCCTTTCACTTTCCCTCAAGCTGTTGCACCGGCTCAACAAGAAGAGAAGATAGATGTAGTCTTGGAAAGATACATGGAGGAGCAAAGACAAATCAACAAGAACCTCTGTGAGAAGCTAGATCATGTGTTCACTGATCTTTGCAGCAAGTTAGAGTCTCTCTCCACTCGTGTTCAGAAGTTGAGGGTTCACACCGTCCTAACCGCGGACGCCGTAAGGAAGCAAAATGAGGTAAACCCTCAAACATTTTCTAGTTCTGTCCTATCTAAGGAGAACCAGCTCGCCCTTGTCCCTACACCATCTCAAGAAGGAGAAAAAGAAGCTGATCCTAAGGAAAGCCAGAAACCAGGGCTGTTTCTAGGGGAGTCAAGAAGAGCTTACACCGGTGCGATCATAGACTTCATGAGAAGCCGCATGTCACTAGGAAATATCCGACAAGATGTTTTCTATCAAAGCATCGACTTCAAGACAGCACCAAGAGAGATCAAGCTGCCACCAGAGAATACTTCTAACATGCCGAAGAAATGAGCCATAATGCCTAAAGACGCCAAGGAGAGTGACCCCTATCCAAAACCGAAAGTGGCCATGAAACCGTCAAAGCTGAAACATAAAGATGTCTTCACGGATATCTACTCGGTTTTGCTCCATACCTTGGACGAAAATGAAGCTGATGAGGAGCCTGATGGCGTACATAAGTCCTTTGCCAAGATGATAATCCTTACCCCTAAGGATCCGGACCCAAAAGAAGCTCATACCGCAAAGGAGAAGCTCATGAACACCTTAAAGCTCTTCCCGAGGGCATTTGTCTTCAAAGATGGCATAGGAGATGATCTTGACGTGCCCAGACCACCACGAAAGCCCCCTGAACCGGAGAATGGAGAATCTAAAGGGACCCCAAACCCTTTAGTCGCAACATTGCGATGGATTTGCGATGGAACATGTTGGAAACCCTAATCCGAGCAATTTCCATCGCAATTCCGTCGCAATTTTGCGATGGAATTGCGATGGAACAGGCGTTTCCATCGCAATTCCATCGCAATTCCGTTGCAAATTTGCGATGGAATTGCGAGGAAAACAAAATTTGTATATAAGCACGAGCTCAAACCTAACCAAACCGAGATTTTCTTTCATCCGCGCCCCCGACCTTCTCTCTTCCGCGCCCCTGACCTTATCTCTTCCGGTCGTCTTCTCCGGCTCCTCTCTCCTCCGCGCCGCCGCGCCGCTCCTTTCTCCTCCCCTGCGCCGCGCGTCTCTTCTCCTCCGCCGCGCCGCACGTCTCTTCTCCTCCGCCGCGCCGAGATTCTCTTCTCCTCCGCCGCCTCGCTCCTCTCTCCTCTGCGCCGCCGCTCGCCTAGATCCGACAGCGCCGCCGTTACTCCTCCTTGCGCCCGCGCCGCCGTTTCATACCGCCGCCGCTACCGTAATTCGCCGCCGTCTTCCTTTGCCGCCACCGTCGTCCTCCGCCACCGACAACTTCTCCGACGGTTAGGTTATTTTAGTTTATTTCAAGATTATTGGATGGTTTGTTAAGTGATTAGTGGACGGTTTAGGTGATTTTTTTAGATTATTGGATTAGTTTTAGATTAAGGAATATTAGATCTAAGATGTATTGTTTTGGTGAATATGATATTTAATATTGGATTAATTTGGTAAAATTTAGAACTTATATTTCATTGGATGATTAGTTTAGTTTGATAATTAGTTTGTTAAATGATTAAATTGGTTTGATAATTTTTGTGATTTGTTACTGATTTTAGGATAAATTTAAGTTTTACAAAATTGTAAGATTATTAGAATATTTTTTGGAGTAATTTTTATATAATTGTGAGATTTTGATTGTTACATTATTATTTGTACAATTATTATTGTTACTTTTAATTTTACTCTTTTAAGTTATTGCAGATGGATCAACAAAACACTTACATGCAGTACCTGAGTCAAGGAGGATCCGGGGGTCAGGGAGGTTCCGGGGGGTCGCGTGGTGGTCGTTCCGTTCCCGTGACTCCTGGTCATGGGCACACTACTAGTAGTTCCCATGGTTCTACGGGACGGGAGCAGCAGCAGCGGACACGGTCTCGGTCTCCATCCCCACCTCGTCAGTCAGCCGCAGTTGAAGCCGCGGTTGAGACCGCTAGAGCCCCATTTGATGCGGCCATTAGGGATATTTTAGATGAGCCTGGTCATGATCTCCCCCCTCATCTTCATCCGCACCGCCCACCGAGAACTTTATGGTATATATTTTTTAATTTTTATTAGTTTTTGTTTTATTTTATATTGTACATTTTATAAAGTTAAAGTGTATTGTTTTCTTTTTCAGGTTCACTGATGATTCATCCGTCGCTTCTGAAGTTACGGAAGTCTTTGAAAAGGATTACCAAGATCCTATTGCCCAGTGGAAGGATGTAACGGAACCCGTTCTCCAACGCTGGTTCACTACTTTTGCTGTATGTTTTAATGAGATTCTTATTTACTTTTTAATAATATTTTTTTATTGCTGATCACTAACATTATATTATTGTTATTTGATTTTTTTTTTCAAACGCAAGTATCACTGGGAATCTGGCGTTACCGAGAGGGTTTACAAGGAGTTTTGCGCCAAAGTCCATGATCGGTTGCCTGATATGGTATCTCGGTGGAAAAAGTTGTGGCTCGTTAAGGGAGATGAAGCGAAACCAGCTCACGTTGACCCGAATGTGTGGAATGGCTTGGTTGCATATTGGTTGGATCCTGATCATCAGAGAAGGAGTGGCAACAGTAAGTCCGCTCGAGCGAAGAGCAAAAATTCTACACATCGATCCGGCCGAACTTTATTCGTAGCCCGCGGCCGAATGCTTGTAAGTTTTTTTTGTAACTTTTTCTAAAAATATTTTTATTTCATTTATTTTTTTATCATTTTTATCAAATCAAAATTATTTTATAGGCCGAGAAACGAGGGGAATCAGAGACAGATTTGCTGAAAGTTCTCTCGTTTACAAAACGGAATCCGGATGGCACTTTCATGGATGATGATTCTGAGGAGCTCTACAACGACGTTAATTCAAAACTACAAGATTTGACTCAGAATGATGATCCCGAGAGCATCACTTCTGGTTCTTTTGTGGCCGTGAAGAACAAGATTTTTGTTCAGGTAAATTTGTATAATATTTTTAATTTAAATTATTTTTATTCTTATGTATATTGTTGGTTTCTTAATTTCATTGTTTTTTTTTTTGGTTTTTCAGTCCGCTCCCCGTAGAAAAGGGAAGATTTGGGGGATTTGTTCTCTTCAATCCCAAATCGATACTGGGAGCGGTTCTGTTCGTGGTTCCGCTTCAAGTCGGTTCCAGGATCCCAATGAGGTTGCTAAGTTGAAGGAGGAATTGACTGCAACAAAGACAGAATTGAGTGCAACAAAGACGAAGGTTGCGGTGTTCGAAGAGATGTTCGACTACTTGGGCGCGTCGGATCCGAAGCTCAAGGAGATTATGAGCCGTTTGCGTTCAAACCAGCAGCAAGTCGAGGGCGGAACCAGCGGACCGGATCAGGGCGGAACCGGCAAATCGGATCAGGGCAGAACGAGCGGACCATCCGAAGAATTTTAGTTTTCGTTTTATTGTTTTTTTATGTTATTTATGAATATTTTTATTTAATTTTTTATGATATTTGAATTAAAATTTTATTTAATTTAATATTTGTATATTTATTTGATTTTCGTTTTTATAATTTTATTTATTTATTATTTAAAAAAACATTTAAAAAAAAACTAATATTTTTTTTTTAATTGCGACGGAATTATTGATCTGTTGCAAGTTTGCGATGGATACATTTCCGTAGCAAGTTTGCGACGGACTACATTCCGTCGCAAATTTGCGACGTATTGCGACGGCCTATGTTCTGTCGCAAGATTGCGACGGATTTGCGACCACATATATTCCATCGCAAACTTGCGATGGATTGCGATAGACTAAATTCCGTCGCAAAAATGCGATGGAATCCATTCCGTCGTAAATCAATCGCAAATTTGCGACGGAGTTGTTTCCATCGCAAGCTTGCGACGGATTTGCGACGAAACAGTCATTGCGACGAACGATTTGCGACGGAAATTCGTCTCTCGCAATTCCGTCGCAAACGACCATTTGCGACGGAATTGCGACGGTATTTTCCGTCGCAAATCGCGTATTTTTGTTGTAGTGTCTCTAGCTGGCTTAAAAGTCTCCACTTCAGCAGCAAATTGAACTGACTTCTTACCCACAAGAAGGCTATGCACATAGTCTAGCTTTTCCTTAACCTCAGCAATCTGATTTCTATCCAAGTTTCCACCTAGCCTCTTCCTCTCAAAATCTACATTCTTGGTACTATTGCTAGATGCTAAGTTCTCAATCATTTGGGAAGCTTCTTCTGGATATCTGGTGTTGAAGTTTCCATTGCTTGCAGCGTCGAGAGCCATCTGATACCTCCAATCTATGCCTCTGAAGAACCATTATGTGGACAATCTCTATGATACGCTCTGAATCTCACCCATGCAGCCTTGAATGCTTCAGTTGGTCCTTGAGAAAATGTAGAGGTATTGTTCCTAAGCTCTTCAGACCTTGCATCATCATAGAAATTGTTGAGAAAAGCCTTCTTGGTCTCATCCCAAGTTGTTAAAGAACCTGGTTGCAACTGCTTAAGCCAATAAGATGCATCCCCATCAAGAGAGTATGGGAAGAGCTTGCAAAAGAGATAGTCACTACTAGTCCATTGGCTTTGATGCTAGTTGCCAAATCTTCAAAACTCTCAATGTGATCCAATGCGTGTTCATGGGAATGACCATGAAAAGGGTGTTGACCCACAAGATTGTAGTATGCAGGTTTCAGCTCAAAGTCATTCTGCTCGAACGCAGGAGGTTGAATCATAGACCGATTAGCATAGAACAGATCAGGTCTGTTGTGATCACCCATTGGGCGATTGGGTGCAGGCTGATTTTGCGCAGCGACATTAAGTACAAGCTGAGCTGTGGGTGCTTCGACGATCACATTCCCATCAACATCGAGCTTTTGCCCTTGCGCATTGAGCCAGTTTCCTTCGTTGTCAAACAAGTTACCATCAGCAAGTTGAACCAAAATCAGTGGCTCCTTCATCTCGACTGGCTTCTTCGGTTTTGTAACATCCGTAAACTTGAATATCGAGTTTAGGACTCGATGTGGTTTTCAAAATCGATTGCCGGTTCGATTTTAATTGTCCGGTTTAATGCTGGTTTGGGTGGAAACCCTTATTTCGAGCTTAAAAAGGGTGCAGCCACTTTCTGGACACGTTTTTAGAGGTGGTTTTGAGAGAGAAGAAGGAGAGGCGAAATTCTGGAGTTTTATGATGGGGCACTTCGCATTGGCACTGTTCATCGACACTGTTCATCGATCCATGTTCATCATCTCCTCTTTTTCCTTGTTCCATCCGAAATTTAGGTGAGTGCGTGACTGTAGGTAAAAAAATTAAATGGTTGTGCGAGCCGAAACCTTCACAATAATGTTTAATATGTTTTAGGGAGAGCCGAGGAATTCTATTGATCAAATACGAAGAAGACGAGCCAAAGATGGTTTATTAATAGCTGTTATGAGAGCTGTAAAGTTTGTGGCGTATGCCTTTGCTAAAAGTGAAAAAAAAAGTCCTCTTGAAAACAATCGACATCGGTTCCTATTTATAAGAGAATAGGAACCGACATTACAAGATTTAAGTAAACTTTCCATAATGAATCTTTCCATTTCCGTTCGCGCCTACTTATGTTTAGGGAAACCCTAAACATGGGCCTTCTTCGATGGGCTTCGGCTCGGATCGCTTCGTTGGATGTTGGTTCGGCCCATCGAGAGATGTCTTCCCGGTTTTCTGGTTTAGTCGCCGGTTCGGCCCGGTTTGATGTGATTGTGCTTGGCTTTTCTCTTTGATTTGCTCAGTTCAAATGACAATGTGATGGGGGGAAATCCGACCCCAACAGTTAGCCCCCAGCTCGCTAGTCTTATGTGTAAGAGTGGCGAGCTACAAGTTATCAAGAAAAAGCATTGTCAATTGAACCGAGCCGTCGACACGTTCGGTTCGTCTTCTACAAGAAGTTGGCTCGTCATAATTTGACTTGGAGATTGTTTACCAAGATACGCTTGGCTCGTTTTGGTAATTTTTCTTCTAAACGACGTCGAGGAGCTCTCGCATTTATCGGACGCGGAATCCGAAGCGTTTCTGGGCTCACTGGTTTTAGGTCATGCCATTTCGTCTTCCCGAACCGACGCGCCCACGCGCCAAAACTTGTATAAATATATGACCCCGGGGTTCACTTTCTTCATTTCGCTTCTCTCTCCAAATCAAGTAAAAGGTAGATTTCTCTCCTTCTCTCTAGCTTTTCCTTTCCGTTCTTCAATTTTGCCAGTGTTCTTTGTTTGCGTCGCCGGTGTGAATCATTTCACGTCGTACCTTCAAACTTTCCGGCCAATCTTCAAGTTCTCCGATCCATCTTCTTCCGAGCCAAGATGTCTTCGAGTAGTCGCACTCCTTCGGTCGGGGTTGATCATTCTGAGGATCGCTCCCACAATTCTAACGAGTCCGAGATCTCGGTCCGCCGTTCGTCTTCATCCTCCGAGCCGTCTGATTCAGTGGGATCTCACAATTCTTACACTCTGCAGGGTCGGAAAATAGTTAATTCGCCTCGATCCGAAGACGGAAATCGATCCGTTCGGGCCGCCGAGATCGCCGAGGTCGACCCATTGACGAGCGAGCCGCCAGTTCTTCGTCGCGATGGTTCGAACGGGGCGTCCGAGCCGAACATGGATGAGGGAGACGAGCTGGCCCTTCTTCGTGCCGAGGCGGAGTTTGTTAAGGATCAATCGGCTCGTCCTGGGATAGGACTTGATCCAATATTTAATCCCGAGGAGATCAAATTTGAACAGATGATGTCTGAAGGGGCAGTTGGAGATATCCTCGGGCCGGTTAGACCCAGGCTCCCTCAGTTGTCGAGGAGGCACTTCTGGATGACGCGTCCCTCGACTACATCCTGTCTAGCGCCTACGGTGCCGGCTCGTCGAAAGGAATAAAGAAGTGTTCCACGAAGAGACGGGTTCCAAGGAGGATCACAAACAAGCGAGCGGCGAAGAAGGCGGTTCGGAATCCTCCCGGGTCAACGCTCTGCACCGAATCTTCTTTGGAAAATCTGCGGCGTTGTTTCCATATCTCGGAAGGAGTCGACTTCTTCCTGCCGGGGAGCCATCAGAGGGCCGATGATCTTCCCGCGAGGTGTCTTACGTTCTACGAGAGCTTCTTCTATGGTTGCTTCTTGTGGTTCCCAATCCCGAGCCTGATCTTGCACTACTTGAGCAAATATGGGCTCGCCATCGGCCAAATTATGCCGCGAGGTCTCCGTCACCTGATCGGGCTTATCGTCCGCAGTTTCGAGACCGGCATTCCGATTGGGATCCATCATCTTCAGAATCTTCTGGAGATTCGAGCCGGGTCGAACAAATCGCTTCGGTATTACATTTCGTGTAAGAAGAACCGGAGATATATATATTTTCGCTCATTTTCTTTTTTGATTTCAGTTCACGAAGTCCTTCAACTGTATCGTTGCGGGCTACGAGGCTAGGGCTCACTCTGATCGGTCGGCTTTCGACGAACTTCAGAAGACAGTTGATACTTTGAAGCAACTGCATGAAGTTTCAGAAAAGGGTCATGCTAGGGAGCTGGCTCGAGCCAAAGAGGAAGCTGCCAAGATCAAGAGTGAAGCGGAGGTTCATAAGGCGAACGCTGTTAAAATTGGGGCCTCGAGTCTTAACATCGCAGAGAGGAATAAATCCCTCGAGGCTAAGATCGGTTCGCTGCAGGAGCAGGTACGGGCTAAAGATGCTCTCCTTGAGGTTGAAGTCAAGAAGGCGAAATCTGAGGTAAACGACCGATACGCCTCTCTGCTTGGGACGGTTAAATCTGATGCGAGAAATCTTAAGGAGGTATTTTATCGAGCCGTTCATCTCGCCCAAGCCCAAGGTAACATCGAATTGATCGATGATATCCGAAGTGCGAACCCGCCGGACCTAGATGTCGAGCTCGCCGGACTTAAGGAGCATGTCGCTTCCGATCCCGGAGCTTTCGAAGAGGCAAATGCGCTGCTGGTGAAAGTGACTGATCGGCTCGACATCCTCCCGATTTCTTCCGATCTGCCCGAGGTACATCTCAGAGATGAGAGGGTTACTTGGTCTGAACGACTCAAGATTGGTGTAGGTTCGCAGTATGGTACTAATTTTGGTTCCTCTATCTTTCAGAGTCAGGCCCTGGAGCCAGCGAACAAAACTTCAGCCAGTGTTCAGGAAGGATCGAACCAAGCTGCTGGCGAACCGAACTCGAGACTCGAGGATGTTATTGATGAAGCTCCGGCTGCCGTTTGAGGAGTTATCGAGCTAAAACTCAATCTAAACTGTCTTTGTATTTTATTTTAGATTTTTGAACATGATGCCTGGATGGCTTTATCCATTTTGTCTGTAAATAGTGCATGGATGGCTTTATCCACTTATTAAACTTGTTTAACTAAATTATATTAATTAAAACGGAAGTTTATTTGGATTTCGGTGACCGCGTATTTAGAAATATTCGAGCCGTTTGGCGAGACCAACCTTACGAAATATTCTATGTATCAGACTTAATTCTTTTAGTGATGTTTTACCGATGTTGCAGCGAGCCGTTTTTCGAATCGGGTTTAAGTCAACTTGTTCCAGTTTTTATCACGGACTTAACAATAAGTTAATCGCGATTCGGAGCAGTGACGAATCTGAAATATTCAACCAATGCTACCGCGAGGCTTTTAGTATATTGGGCTTATGCCATCTTGTTTCTGTTTTTGCCGCTAACTCATCAATAAGTGAGTTACGAGTCGAAACAGTGACGATTTAAATATTGAACCAACATTGTAGCGAAGCGTTTCAAATATTGGGTTTCTGATCGATCTGTTCCAATTTTTGCCGCATCCTTACCTATTAGTAATTAGCGGGTCGGAACAGATGACGAATGATCAATTTGTATAGCGCGCATGATATAAAGTTAAGGTAAAGTTATTAAGATCGGGTGTTGTGGCCAACAACACTCGGCTCGGAGCGATTCAAGTACATCTTCCGAGTTAAACGAAGTAGTATAAATGGGCTGATTGTGTTGCCGAGCTGATGTAATGGGAATCTGAATTTTATTAGTCATTGTGTTTAGCGGCGACCCGGGTTACAAGAGAAATACCATTAATCTTTTGCGTTAACGGCGAACCGTGTTACAAAGAGTAAAAATGCGTTTAACGGCGAACCGTGTTGCAAACAAACGGGAGTGTATATGTACACGTACTCCACTCCCCCCCCCCTTTTTTTGAGGGGGGCAACTGAATCCACCCAAAGGTGAACTGCCTACGTACCCCTTGCGGGGATCAAGTCACGCATAGTTCTAAGTGATGGCGCGTTGCGCCTTATTGATAATATTTCTTGAGGTGCATCACGTTCCAGGGCTTCGATATTGCTTCGAACCGTTTCGATGATCTTGTACGGACCTTCCCAGTTTGCCCTAATTTCCCGGCGTTTCGTTCAGCGGTGTTCTGGAATACTTTTCTGAGAACCAGATCGCGTTCTCTGAATCTCTGGGGTCGAACATTAGAGTTGTAGTACTTGGCGACGGATTGTTGATAGTTTTGGATGCGAATAAGCGCCTGGTCGCGCCGTTCGTTAATCAGATCCAGCTCGTCCAGCAACATCAAGTGGTTGTAGCCTTCTTGTTCTGGTAATAGCCAGTGACGAACTCCGGGAAAGTGTACCTCCGATGGGATTACACACTCTGTCCCGTAGACAAGTGCGAACGGCGTTTCGCCAGTGGCTCGTCTCGGAGTTGTTCGATGAGACCAAAGGACGCCTTCTATTTCGTCTGCCCAACGACCTTTTTTAGCATCGAGCCATTTTTTGAGTCCATCCAAAATCATCTTATTAGTCGCTTCGGCTTGACCATTTCCTTGCGGATAACGAGGAGTTGACTTGCTGAGGCGGATCTTCCATTTGTCGCAGAATTCCTGAAATCGAGCTGAGATAAACTGCGAGCCGTTATCTGTAACAATTTTGTAGGGAGTCCTTAATGTTCGCGTAGGATTCTGCCTCGACCCATTTAGAGAAGTAGTCGGTTAAGACTAGCAAGAATCTCTTTTGTTTTGATTTGTGTAGCGGTCCGACGATATCCATTGACCACCTCATGAATGGATATGGTGCGGAGATGGAGGATAGTAGCTCGGCAAGTTGATGTATCGTCGGAGCGTGACGTTGGCATTTTTCGCATTTCCTTGAATATTTTTCACAGTCGCTGATCATCGTTGGCCAGAAATAACCGTGCCGCTTAATTTCGATAGCTAGGGCTCGTCCTCCGGAGTGATTTCCACACGAACCACTATGCACTTCTTTCATTATTTCTCTCACCTTTTTTCCTGCTACGCATGAGAGTAATGGGCCCGAGAATCTCCATCCACTACAAGAAGAATAGGCCATTTGCGACGGAAAATAACGTCGCAATTCCGTCGCAAATGGTCATTTGCGACGGAATTGCGAATGAAGAATTTCCGTCGCAAATCGTTCGTCGCAATGCCTGTTCCGTCGCAACTCCGTCGCAAGTTTGCGACGGATTTGCGAAGGCATCTACTCCGTCGCCATGTTGCGATTTATTTGCGACGAAATGAGCTCTATCGCAAATTTGCGACGGAAGTGGATCCGTCGCAAACTTGCGACGGAAATTATTCCCTCGCAAATTTGCGAAGAACTACTTCCGTCGCAAATTTGCGAGTAAAAGATTCTGTCGCAAATTTGCGACGGAATAATTTCTGTCGCAAATCTGCGAGGGAACTAATTCCGTCGCAAATTTGCGACAGATGTGACGGAATTGTCGGAATTAGTTCCCTCGCAGTTTTGCGACGGAAACTTTGCGGTTCTCTTCAATCCCAAACGATACTGGGAGCGGTTATGTTTGCGGTTCCGCTTCAAGTCAGCTTCAGGATTCCAACGAGGTCGCTACGTTGAAGGAGAAGTTGACTGCACAGGAGACGAAGGTTGCGCTGTTCGAACAGATGTTCGACTATTTGGGCAACTCGGATCCGAAGCTTAAGGAGCTTATGGACCGTTTGCGTCAACAACAGGACGGACCCAGCAGATCGGATCAGGGCGGATCGGGACCGGATCAGGGCGGATCGGGACCATCCGCCGAATTTTAGTTTTCGTTTTTTTTGTCTATTTTTAATGTTATTTATGAATAATTTTTATGATATTTGAATTAAAATTTTATTTAATTTTAATATTTATTTAATTTTCTTCTTTTAATTTATATTTTTTTAAATTACAAATTAAAATAAAAAATCAATTTAACAATTACGAAATTGAAATTAAAAAAAAAAATTAAATAAAATTTGCGACGGAAACATTTCCATCGCAAATTTGCGACGGAATCTGTTCCGTCGCAAATTTGCGATGGCAAACCCCAATCATCTTCCCCTTTCTACGGGGAGCGGACTGAAAAACGAAAAAAAACATTGAAATTAATAAACCAACAATATACATAGGTAAAAAATAATTTGAACTAAAAAAATATGATACAAATTTACCTGAACAAAAATCTTGTTCTTTACGGCCACAGAAGAACCAGAACCGATGCTGTCGGGATCATCATTCTGAGTCAACTCTTGTAGTTTTGAGTTAACGTCGTTGTAGAGCTCCTCAGAATCGTCATCCAAGAAAGTGCCATCCGGCCTCCGTTTTGTATACGCGAGAACTTCCAGCAAATCCGTCTCTGATTCCCCTCTTTCCTCGGCCTATGAAATAAATTTTGATTAGATAAATACGGAAAAAATGAAAAAAAAAAAAAGAAATAGAAATATTTTTTAAAAATAATTTGACAAAAACTTACAAGCATTCGGCCGCGGGCTAAGAATGAAGTTCGGCCGGAGCGATGAGTAGAATGTTTGCTCTTCGCTCGAGCGGCCTTACTGTTCCCACTCCTCTTCTGGTGGTCAGGATCCAACCAATATGCAACCAAGCCAGCCCACACGTTCGGGTCAAAGTGAGTTGGCTTGGCGTCATCTCCCTTAGCGAGCCACAACTTCTTCCACCGAGAAACCATATCAGGCAACCGATCACGGACTTTGGCACAGAACTCATGGTAGACTATGGCGGTAAAACCAGATTCCCAGTGATACTTGCGCTTGAAAAAAAAAATCAAATAACAATAATACAATGTTATTTGAACCAGCGTACTTACCGCAAAAGTAGTGAACCAGCGTTGAAGAACGGGTTCCTTTACATCCCTCCACCGGGCAATAGGATCTTTGTAATCCTTTTCAAAAACTTCCGTAACCGCAGAAGCGACGGATGAATCATTAGTGAACCTGAAAAAGAAAACAATAGACTTTAACTTTACAAAATGTATAATATAAAATAAAACAAAAAACTATAAAAGTTAAAAATATATACCAGAAAGTCTTCGGTGGGCGGTGTGGATGAAGGTTAGGGAGGTGATGATGACCAGGCTCATCTAAAATCTCCCTAACCGCCGCATAAAATGGGGCTCTAGAGGCCTCAAATCTGGCATCAATTGCGGCTGCGGGACGAGGTGGGGATGGAGACCGAGACCGAGTCTGCTGCTCCTCCCGACCAGTAGAACCATGGGAACTACTAGTAGGGTTTGAAACAAGGTTTTTATCGTGGATGTTCCAATCAATCCCACTCATATCATCGTGGTATAAAAGATGTCAATCCATGGAGTGGTTTTTGTGACAAAATCGAATGCAAAATTATAAACAAGCCAAGAGCATAAATTGGCGATGTAATAGATGAATTGGAACTGAAACTTAAATGCAATGAAACTTAAGTATGTAAAATAGAATGAATGCAAGACAAAGTAAAATATGCAAATGTAATAATCTATATAAAAGATGTAAACTTTATGATAAAAGAGGATCTCGGGATAAGGTTATCGAATAAGAGGTCTAGGGAACGATGAAGAAATCTAGAAATGTTCAAAGCTTCTAAGTCCTAGGGAGAGAGTTCGATCGGCAAGCTTCACCCACTTCCGTGATGAGAAGCACGAAGCCGATCTTGAGTCCAAAGGAGCTAACTTTCGGTTAGTGGACTCGAGACCGACCAGCTATGAGCGCCAACTCTCTTTTACCCAACGAACCCTCCAGACATCCACTTCCGTGTGTAGGAATGGGTCCGTTTCCTTGTCTGGTCGGTCCGACAACCTCCAGCCACTTTCGGTGTAGGAGGTGCCTTTGATCGAGACCAAAATGGCCAATAAGGGTCAAGCATGAAACTCCCCCAGCAAGGAAGGACTCTAGGGAAGATTGAACACGCCTAGATTCTAAATCTATCCCTAATTACTCCTATTCTACCTCATCCCAAAAGACCCAAGAAGCTCTACTCACTCTTCATAATATGAACACCAAATCCTAAAGAGGAAAAGTGCCCAAATCGTGAATAGAGATAGAGATTAGGGAGAGACTAAGTAAGATAAGAAGATTGCTAAAGAAAATAACCAAACTTTATTAAAATCCGAAACCAATCTAACAAAATCGTGCTTAAGGATGAGACAAAGGTTTTCTTGTTGTTCTTAAGAGAAATTACAAGATAAGATCCAAAGAAATTAGGTTTAAGGCTTTATATAGTTCAAAGGAAATAGAAGCCCTCAGTCAACTCATTTAATCTGACTTCTCTTCCTTCCCAGGCTCACACAGCTCCAAACTCGGCGTTTTAGCTTGATTTAAGGCGGGTCAACTCGTCTTCATTTGGTCAATGCTCAGCTTCCTTCGCCAAACAGGTTCTCAACCTGTTTGGGATCCCGTTTGAGCTCCAGTCTCCACTCCTATGTGTTCTTTGATCCATTTCCTCTCCTTTTTGTGCTCCAAAACACCTGAATGCAACTCCAAATGCACAACTAATGCAATGCAAGTCCTAAATGACAATAGTTTGCACAATGCAAGAAAGTTACACCTAAATGCTCAAGAAATGAGCTAAAATGGAAGTGAAACTTGATGAAATGTGTTCCTAAATGATGTAAAATACAGAGACATCAACTTCCCCCAAACTTGAATCTTGCTTGCCCTCAAGCAAAGAAAACAAATCCGAGAAAAGTTGATTTGGGCGGAGACTCAAATCCAAAAGATATGCTCAAAGAAATCACCTCAATGCTCAAGTTGGGAATTGTGAAATGCATACAAGTCTAGTCATTCGAATCAGATTACTCACATACTCAATTCAGCGACAAACCAACACCAGACTTTATGAAACATGCATTCATATTCACTTCACCTATTTACATTCAATTAAGCTCAAAACCGTGAATCAAAACTCATGCAATCAAAACTTGCTCATTTGGTTCAAAGGGTTAGGCTCTTTTCTTTTGGTGGTTTAATGAAGTGCAAAAAGGGGGTTCTCTCAAAAATAGCCGAGCTTGGGTAAAATGCTAAGAGTAAAGACCTAGGATGGTACAAAGATAGAGTCTCATCTACCCAAGACGTAAGGTCTTTTAGCTTTTGAAGAACAAATCCCACCCAAGTCCTAACTACCCTTTTCAAGAGCAAACTTCTTTAATTCCTTTTTAAACTCAGGATTTAACACTTAGGATTTTCAGGGAGGAAAAGACTTTCAGAAATACACAAGGGGATCACTTTTGAACTTCTCGTGGCTTAAGGCTTTTTCGCTTTTATAACTTAGGCTTGGGGCTTTTCGCTTACTATTCTTTTTAGAAACTAGGCTTTGCGCCTTTTACTTAAGAACTAGCCCCAATTTACCTAACTCTTAGTACTTGTTAAGCCGCCACTCTTTTATACACTTCCCTTTTCTTCACTCCCATCCTATCTTTTCTCTTGGTTTCTTTTGACACCACTCTCTCTTTTACTTTTCAGCTCACCCTCTCACCCCCAAACTTAGAACGCACCCTAGGTCTAATCTAGCTCAAAGGAAAACGAGCTAGTTCTACATGAGAAACTAAGCTTTGTCGGTCTAAACTCAACACGTTTTACCTAGCTCAACCGAAAAAGGCCTCTCAACTCACGGTAAAAAGGATGGTTTTGAATGAAATGGGTTTGGTTTCGGGTGGAAAAATTAACGAACATGGACAAACCGAGAGGGATAAATACAAGAGAAAGATTGTCCAAAAGAGTCAAAATCCATGAGCAAGAATTTCAATGCAAGAGTATGATAGTTAGATATTCAAATTAAGTCCAAATAGTCTAGGTGAAGTTTCAATTCAAAGCAATGATCCAGTCAAGAATGAATGACGAGATGCGAGTCCTTGAGTATGAAGTTCTTTTAAGCTCAAACTAAAACCGACATGCATCAAACAATTCCCAACTAGAGCATTGAAGCGTTTTCGAAAAGCATTTCTCAAACAAGGATGGTATTATCACTGTCTCCTATGCAAATGTACAATGCAACTAGACTCAATCCTAATAAGAGAATGCAAATGATGCTTCTTTTTGTTTTTTATGCAAATTTTTGAAATTTTTCGATTTTTTTGGTTTTTCTATGCCATAAATGAAATGCGAATGCTATGAGACTCAAGATGAGAAAATCGAAAATAAGAAACCAAGAGGTCAAATGCTATTGACCTCTCCCCCAAACTTAAATTGCACGGTCCCTTGTGCAAATAGAAGCATGAAAGAGAGATCAACTTAACAAAAACAAATATGAAATGCTTATGAAAAACAAAAGAAAATGGTATACACAATGGAATTGGAGTTGTACCTCTTATTGGCTAAATGAGGACAAGGAAGATGTTTCCTCGCTGGAGAGTGACTGAGCGGCTTGTTCTGGAGCATGGGATTGCGCGGAGGGCCTTCTCTTCGCCTTTTCCTTCAGCTTCCTGACCGACTTGACAAGCTTTTTGATGGTCTTGTCTTTCCACTTGCACCATTCTTGGAGAAGTCAGATGTGTGCGTGGGCTTTCTTCACAGAGAGGCCGCATGTAGAGGCATCGAAAGGGTCAAATTGGAAGCGCCTGTCTCCGAGAGGGTGTTCTTCTGATGGCCCCCCTTCCTCCATTATCGTGGCGTCTCCTCCATCCATGTAAAGCTCGTCTGCTTCCACCATGAAGATGATATTATCTCGCACCTCGAAGGACGTCTGGTATGTGTTGGGCAGGAGCACCTTCGAAACCCCGAAGTCCTGGTGGATAAAACGGTAGATGTGCTTCTCCTGTGACTTCCCCCGAAGGAACCAGCTCTTGTTCAGATAGGCGATGTCCATCCACTCCGGCTGGTCTGATGGTTCTGGCAAAGGGAAACCGCTTGCAAGCAAGATTGGCGTGACCAAACTCCCTAGACCGATGTAGGAACTTCTGATTTTGCCTTGCTCGTAAGACACAATGGCATTCTTCATACATTGTCAGAATGAGTCTAGCAATACCATGGCCATGCTTGTATCGCATGATGTGTCTCCTACCAACTCTGTTCCATCTTCAAAGGTCTGCAGCTCATCTACCAGGGCAATGTCTAACATCTCCAACTCTCCTGTGCGGACATTAGCACACTCGTGCCTAGCAAACATCGTGTGTGCAATTGCCTTGTGGGCATAGCGAATGGCCGGGTTCCTGATATGGCCCCCCCTAGCTGAGGAGACTTCATACTTGCTGGAGCTGATTGTCTCCCACAACCTTGCTAGTTCACCCTTCTCAAACCGCATCTTGGTACCAAGCCCGATTCCGACACCAAAACCATACAATTCCTCTATCTTCTTGATGCTCATTCGGAAAGCTTGGTGAGCCAAGGCAAACGTTATATAACCCGGACCATCTGTCGCTATCTCCTCTGCTAGTTCGGGGTGCCTTATCACTTTCAGCGTGGCGAGGAAATGTAGTGTGGGGTTGTAATAGGCCGGCGGAGCCAAAGCCATGAAATGCTGCATCTCCATTCCTTTAAAAAGCGTCTGAACATCGTCAAATATACCCAGCTCTCTCATTGTCGCCTCGTGAGGGAATCGCATTGGCAGAAACTTCATCATCTTCAGAATGTCAAGCCTGTCCTGATTATTATACGGCTTCGTGATAGCCCTCTCATTTCCCTCGCTGGCTTCTGCCGGACCCTCAGCTTTCCTCTTTGAACTCGCCCCTTTCTTCTCAACCGCAATCTTCTTTCCTTCCCTCTTTTCCCGTCGAGCCCTCTCGGCTTCGTCCACGTTGGGGATTTTCCTCCCGGATCTTGTTGCGTGAACCATTGTACCTACATAGATAGAGGAATTCACGAAAGAATTAGCCCGGGTAACAAGCACGCAAACAATAACCGCGATATATCCAATTCCCGAAAGTTTGACTCGAAATTCTCTATTTAAAACAAAATTCAAAATTTCCCTCATGCACCGGCCGAATTGAACAACCCTAGTATGAAACAAGGTAATTTCATCTATTAAAGAGCAAAAACTAGCAATTCTAAATTGAAACTCCATTAGAGGAGCTTCAAGGATGAGAAGGCTTTGAAAATTGGCAAAATACCGTGAGTAATCGAGGGGGTTAAACTAATTAGGGCGTTGTGGTTTCGAATTCGGCGGATTTAGAGGAAGTACGGCTTTGAAAATCGAAATTTGGACGAAAAATGAGTGAGATTGGATTTTTCTTTAGAGAAGAAGAAAAACGGCTTGAAAAGAGAAGAAGTGCGGGATTTTTAAGTTAAGAGGAAGGGGAAGGGTTTTCTCAGACAAAGTCAAAGGAAAAAGTTGACTTACCTGGGCGGGTTGCCGAAACGGGTTGATCCAAAGGAGGAAACCCGTTTGACAACCCGTTTGCGGGATTTTCTCAAACTATCAACCCTTGGTGATTTTGGGCTGAATCTCGATAACTTTTCTGCTCAATGGTGGTTCTCCATTCCCCCAGCTATATTAGTTTCCCAAACCTGATCATACTTAGTAGAAATAAAATGCAAAAACATAACAAAGATCAAATAAAAGGCAATATATACAAAAGGATAGTCATGGGATTCCCTCCCAAGTGGGCTTATTTAAGGTCACAAGCTCGACCTTCATCCCTTTGAGGCCGCATCAGCATCATGGAGAGAGACTGAACTCCCCTCTCCAATCACCAGATTCGCCATGTAAGGCTTGACTCTTTGTCCATTCACAGTGAAATCTCCTCCCGTTTTGTTGATCAACGTGACAGCACCATATGGCAACACTTCTTTAACTGTGAACGGGCCTGACCAGCGCGACTTGAGCTTCCCCGGGAAGAGTTTTAGGCTTGAGTTATACAGCAGAACTTGCTCTTTGTAGATCTTGGAGCTTTCATAAGCGTTGAGGCGGATCTCTTCCAGCTCATGTAGATCCATTTCCCTCTTTTCTTGGGCAGTTTTGAGGTCCATATTAAGCATCTTGATTGCCCACTGAGTCTTGTACTCCAACTCAACCGGAAAGTGACAAGATTTCCCATAGACAAGAGAATAAGGTGTCCTCCCAATCGGCGTTTTGTAGGCGGTCCGGTAGGCCCATAAAGCATCGTTCAGTTTCGTCGCCCAATCTCTCCTAGACGAACTAACGGTCTTGTGGAGGATAGCTTTGATCTGCTTGTTGGAGACCTCTACTTGTCCGCTGGTTTGGGGATGGTAAGGAGTGGCCACTTTGTGCTTTACCCCATGCTTCTTCAAAAGGTTTTCAAAAACTTTATTCACAAAATGGGACCCTCCATCGCTTATTACGCACCTCGGCACACCAAACCTTGGGAAGATTATTGTGTTAAATAGCTTCAACACCACTTTAGCATCATTAGTAGGTGCTGCAATCGCCTCCACCCACTTGGAAACGTAGTCAACGGCTGGTTTTGCTTACGTAGAAGATGGGCTTCTGCTAGCCGCGATCTTCTCGGACCAGCGCGCCGCTAACGGCTGTGCTTGATATGGCGATGTAGAGGAGCAACGTCTCGCCGTCTTCGGGTTTTGCGAGGATCGGTGGGGTAGTGAGATACTCTTTCAGTTGCTTGAATGCGTCTTCGCACTTCTCGTCCCATTTAAAGAGCTTGTTGGAGCGGAGCAGTTGATAAAAGGGGAGGCACTTGTCGGTCGAGCGCGAGATGAATCTGTTTAGTGCGGCGATTCGGCCAATGAGTCTCTGGACCTCCTTTGAGTTTTTTGGCGAGGGGAGGTCGAGGATTGCCGAGATCTGCTTCGGGTTCGCCTCGATGCCGCGCTGAGTTACGATGTAGCCGAGGAATTCTCCGGACGTGACGGCGAAATTGCACTTCGCCGGGTTGAGCTTCATTTCGTATTTTGTCAGAACCTGAAAGCATTCTTGAAGGTTCTTGACGTGATCCTTGGCTTTGGCGGATTTTACCAACATGTCGTCGATATATACTTCCATGCTGTTGCCGAGCTGTTTTGCAAACATCTTGTTGACCAATCTTTGGTAAGTGGCGCCAGCGTTCTTCAAGCCGAAGGGCATGACTTTGTAGCAGTATGTGCCTCGATCAGTGATGAAGGCTGTCTTCTCGCGGTCGTCTGGGTGCATGAATATCTGGTTGTAGCCGGAGAATGCATCCATGAAGGAGAGTAGTTCGTTCCCCGCCGTAGCTTCGACGAGGCGATCGATATGCGGCAGGGGAAAGCTATCTTTTGGGCAAGCCTTGTTCAGGTCGGTGAAATCCACGCATACTCTCCATTTCCCGTTCTTCTTCTTTACGACGATCGGATTGGCGAGCCAGTCGGGGTACTTTACTTCGGTGATTGATCCGGCTCGCAGTAGCTTTTCGACTTCGTCATTGACCGCTTGAGCTTTATCGTTGCCGAGCTTACGCCTCTTCTGCTTGATCGGTTTGTAGGTGGGGTCGACGTTGAGCTCGTGCGAGGTGACCTTGGGATCTATCCCCTTCATTTCCTCCACTGACCATGCGAAGAGATGCACGCTCTCTTTCAGTAGATCCACCAGCTGGGTTCTAATTTCGGCGTTGAGATCGCTGCCGATACCAACGCATCTTTCCGGTTTTGTCTCGTCGATGCCGACCTGGTCGACGAGATCGGGTTTAGGTCTCTGATGATAGGGGAGTCGCGGGTCCAGCTCTTCATTGATCATGCATGAGGATGAAGAGCGGAGTCGGCGTTCTTGGAGGAAGCAGGATCTTGACATTCTTTGGCTGCCGCGTAATGTGAAGATTCCCAACGGTGTTAGAAATTTGACGCATTGATGAAACGTCGAGACGACGGCTTTCATCTCGTGGATCCATGGCGTTCCTAGAATCGCGTTATATATTGCTGGTCTGTCTATGACGATGAATTTCACGAGCTTGGAAATTCCTCCGACGTAGACGGGCAAGCGGATAGTGCCGATACTGAATACGGTGTCGGCGGTGAATCCGGTCAGCGGACGAGATGCTGGCTTGATGGCTTCTTCTTCAACCCCCATCCGGTCTAAGGTCTCCTTAAAGATTAGATTCACCGTGCTCCCGGTGTCAACCAGTATCTTTGCCACGTCGCAATCGTGGACTTGTATTTTGACCACTAGCGGGTCGAGATGCGGGGTATCCAGCCCCTCCGCATCTTTATCCGTGAAGGATATCATACCCGTGTCCTGACGGATAAATTGGCCGAGCAGGGCTTCTCCATCCTGATGGGAACTGGGGCGACGCTGAGCCGAGACGGCCTTTCGCTCATATTCTTTGATTGCCGAGATGGAATCGTTATTGCCTAAGAGACTTCCCATGATCATGCTGACCTGTCGCTTTGGTGGGGGTGGCAAATCCTCTGGATGATCATGTTCTTCCTTCTCGGGTGCGAGTTTCGGATTTGTCTTCCCTTGCTTTTGGGGACGAAACTGGCGGGGTCGCTTTCCCTTTTGGCCCCCTTTGGCTGGCTTCGGCGCGAAGTCTTTGCCTTGAGATCGGTCGCCTTCTACCGCAATGGTTCCTTCTCGGTACTTCCTGAGGAGACTGCCGATGAGATGCCTACAGTTCTCCGTTGCGTGACCGGTTCGACCGTGGAAGCTGCAGAACAGGTCATGATTATTGTCGTCGTCTGGGTCGGCGATGGTTGGATGAGACGACGTTAGTGCGAGTGCTTGCGGCTGCTCGGCTGGGTCCCAGTGGTTGAGGTCGTCGTCGACGGCAAAAGAGAGTGATCTCCTGACCTCTGGCCTTCGCCGTGGTTCATGACTTTCTTCTTTAGGTCTGGCGGTGACGGGCCTTTTCTCACCGCTCTTCTCGGCGTAGAAGTCGGTGTCTTCCTCTAGGAAGATGTACCTCTGGGATCGATGGAGCGCGTCTTCGAGGGTCGGCGATGGTTGGAGAGAGAGATCCGCTTTAAACTTAGAGTCATAGCGGAGACCGTTGCGGAGTGCCTCCAGCGGGACGCTATCGGGCATATCGCCGAGATCCATCGCGGCTTTCTTAAATCTTTCCATGAAACTTCGCAGTGGTTCTCCTCTTGACTGCGTCATGGTAAACATGTTTCGGGTCACCCTGGTCATGTTCATGGAATAATGCTTTAAGAACGCGCTCGTCAAGTCGTCGAAGTTATCGATCGACTCGGCAGGGAGGCTGGAGAATCATCCGAGTGCTTCTTTCGTCATGTGCTCGACGAAGACTTGGCAATAGTTTGCCTCTCTCTCCTCGGGAGTGGCATATTGCTCCCTTGTCATAGCGAGGTTGAAAGCCGTCAACCATTTCTTCGGATCTTCTTCGCCGGCGAAGGGCTCGATTTTTAGCCTGACTCTCTCGCGGAGCCGGATTCTGCGAATCCTCGCCGTAAGCGGGCTCCTGCGGGTGTCGGCGAGGATTTTTGCCAATTCTGGTGCAGCGCTCGTGACGAGGTGCACCCTAGAATTAAACTCGTCTAGCCGACGGTTAATCCTATCGAGCTCGGCGTAGGTCTGCTTGCTGACCCGCGAGATTCGGCTCGTCGCTTCCGTCCGATTAGCAGTTGCGTCTGCTATCGCGGTCCCCGTGGCATGACCTGTCGGTGTGTCGAACGAGAGTCGACGAACCGGCGAGAACTTGCTGTCGTCCGCCGTCACCGAGTCGATTAAATCCTGCGTCTTCTTCTGATACGCTTGCATCGTCTGGATTTCTTCGGAGAATGGCTTCATCGCCTTTTGAATTGTCTTCATCAGGTCGTCATGCTTGACGGCCTTTGCTCTAGATCTGCGGCGAGCCGGGGCTGGCGGCGGAGCTGTATCCTCGGGTTCGTCGCCAATTGTTGATTCCAGAAATAGCACACGTTAATATGACGGGATATTTCGGATGAGAGACTTGGGAAGCTTTGGATTAATTACTCGAAGAGAAGTTTGGATACAAGAGATTGTCTCGTCAAACAAGCCTTGACGAGACGTAATGCAAATAGCGAATAAAATAGAGAAGAGATGAGCAAATGCTTTTAGGGTTCTCAGGGTAGCGTGTCTTGGTCTTCAGGGAACGAAGACCTCTCTTTATATAATTGAGTTAAGGCGATTCTCTTCTGAATATTCTCCTTTTGATTATAAAGGAAAACTTCTTCTTCTCTTGATTTCTTTCCTTTCTTCGAGTGGCGGCTGCTTCTTTTTCCTTTTTGCTTAAGGTATTGCCTTCCTCCTTAAGGCTTTCCATTTCTATAAGGAGGCTAGGGCTTAAGACGGGCTGGGCCTTGGTGCTGTTAATCATTGCGACGGGCTCGGGGAAATGTGCTCATTTCACCTCTAACACATGACATCTAGGAAATAAAAACTTTTGTTCAACTGTTTTTTGACTTTTCAGTTTATATATTCAACATACATTTTCACCTTCTCTAATAATATAATTAGGCCTGAGATTTCGGGTTTCAGGTCAGGTTTTTTGGGATATAGAAACCGATCAGGTTTTTTGAATTTTGGTTCCGGTTCGAGTCGGTTTATTTTTTTTCTGGTTCGGGTCGGTTTCCGGATTGTATTAAATTGAGTGTATTTTGGGTTCGGATATATAGTTGTAGTTAAACATTTTCCAAAAGCATTAATAATGGAAAAACATGCGCATAGCACGGATATTCATCTAGTAAGTTTAAAATTTTGATAAGTGTCAAAGTAATAAGAAACCTACATTGGATATTTAAATCAGATTTGGGTTTGGATTAGTTAATTGGGCATTATGTCTCTTACCTTATTTTTTAGACAAAATTAATGTGAATCTTTTGTGTATTTTTAAACAAAAAAAAAATCCACACTTTGAAGTTATACTTCCAACACTGAGTTTTTTTGTTGTTTTTTGTTTTTTTGTTAAAAGGCCTGAGTTTTTTTTTGTTGTCATGTAGCAGAGAGCATTGAAGGGCACCAGAACAATTCTGTTATGGAAAACGCGGAGTTTTGTGCCGAAACCGGAAAAGATATGACCAGGAAACCAATTTAAGAATATCAAAGCATTTTCAACTTGTCAAGACTCCATATACCAAAAAAAACTATACCAACAAAACCATTACAATATCAACATTAACCATAACCATTAACTGGACACATTTGTATTGTTCATTTGCCGCAATGCTGCATTAAATTTTGATTTACAAACTCATCTACACTTATAGCTGTCAGCCCAGCCCGAAACCCGCGGACCAAGCCCATATGAACATTTGCGGGGCGGGCTCGGGCCCATAAAAATGTTCGCGAAAATGTGGGCATTGGTTCCGAGCGGGTTAACCCGCTGCGGTTTAGCGGGTTTGCGGGCAGCCCGACTGATAATATCGTTGCCAACTGTTCGTTCACTTCACCGCTTCTTTCATCACCGACTCGATACCAAACTATGCATGATTCAGCATCAGAGAAGAAGAGACTGTTGAAGAGCCCTACGAGCAATGCAATCGAGAGGTCATCACCTCCACCGTTTCAGTCTGAGCAATCGTAGATGTTGTCGAGAAGCCGTCAAGCCGCAGAAGCACCGTCTTTCTGCGGATGGTCAAGGGATTCAGGCACGGACCATTGGATTCAACTGCAGTCGATCCTAATCAGTATCATGCGATTCTTAAGAGCAAGCTTGATCTTGCTTGTGCTGCTGTTGCTCGCCGTGTACGTCTTTAAAATCAAACTTTTATATGTGTTCTTATGAAGAAATTGAGCAATTGACTGAATGACTGGTCTTAGCGTCGCAGCTTTGTAGTTAGCTAGTTTTGTTGTTCATAGATTAGTTTGAGTGTTTCTTTTTTTTGGTAGCTTCTCTGCAGAATTTTTGAGTTAATACTCAGAGAACTGTGATTTAGCCTATTGAGTTGTTTGGTCATGATTTTATGGTTTAGGCTGAAGGTTTTGTTGAAATGTTGTAGCTGCTCTGATGTTGGATGTTGTGTAACTTATAGCCTGTTTTGGTTAAGTTTTATGTTGCAGGTTCTAACATGTTAACAATGATAAAGAAGAAATACAAAATTGAGCATCAACATGTGATACTTGCAGAAACCTGGCGTCAAATGGATGTTGCAGGTTTTTTTTGCATTTCTTCTCTTTCTCTGTTTCTGGTTGATTTAGCTTGTATGTTCATATGATTACCAGCTAAATCAGATTGCATATCTTATTTCTTTCAGAACAGTCACTAGGGAACTCTATTGTTCATTCAGACTGTCGATCTTCCCACACTTGTCCTTATGCGAGATATACAGGTACTATTTTGCCTCAATTTTCTCTAATTCATGATATGACCAAAACCTTTTTGGTTAAGCATGATCAAGAAATCTTTGCTATGTTTTTTACATCGTTTTCTCTTCTCTTAAGAATTTCATCTAGTTTCTGATTAGACTATTGAGACTTGAGAAGAATGTGAATATTTAAAAAAAAAAAAAATCATAATTCAATATTTCTAAACCCTTTGAACCAGCTAGAGTCACTAATAGTACTAAGTAAACCCTACAATTAATAACCCTATCTTTCTAACTTCAGAACTGAAGTTGACGATGAGAGCCTTGTAAGTTGTGAGGTTTCGATTGAATCACTAAAGAGAGGCATAATTTTGGCTTCATAGTTTTCGGTGATTCAGCTTACACAGCAGGAAGACTTTTGCAAGAGACAATTATGTCGTATTCTGACATGGTAAGTATTTCCTTATCATATCATCATCTCTATGTTTAAATGTGATTCTCTTATGATCATTCTCTTCCCCTCTTAGTCACAGGACTCGGCTTACTACCGTGCCTTGCCATCACTTGACTTGCAATCTCAGGAGTTTGCATCAAGACGAAGTGCTGAAGAAGAAGATCGTAGAAACATGGAGGCATCACAAGATGGACAACCAGATGCATTAAATGTTGGCAAAAGGAGGTGCATTGATGTTGTATCTGATGAGGAAGAGGAGATCACCCCTGAACCGAGACTGAGAAACCCCTGAACCGAGATCAATGCTCAATTATGTCGTATTCTCATTACCATCATCTCTAATCCCAAAAGCTGCAACGCTAAGACCAGTCATTCAGTCAATTCCTCAATTTCTTCTTATGAACACATATAAAAGTTTGATTTTAAAGACGTACACGGCGAGCAACAGCAGCACAAGCAAGATCGAGCTTGCTCTTAAGAATCGCATGATACTGATTAGGATCGACCGCAGCTGAATCCAATGGTCCATGCCTGATTCCCTTGACCATCCGCAGAAAGACGGTGATTCTGCGGCTTGACGGCTTCTCGACAACATCGAGGATTGCTCAGACTGAACCGGTGGAGGTGATGACCTCTCGATTGCATTGCTCGTAGGGCTCCTTCAACGGTCTCTTCTTCTCTGATGCTGAATCATGCATAGTCTGGTATCGAGTCGGTGAGGAAAGAAGCGGTGAAGTGAACAAACATTTGGCAACGATATTATCAGTCGGGCTGCCCGCAAACCCGCTAAACCGCAGCGGGTTAACCCGCCCGGAACCAATGCCCACATGGGCTTAGCCCGCTAAGCCCGCAATTTTTGGGAACATTTTTTATGGGCCTTAGCCCGCCCCGCAAATGTTCATATGGGCCTTGTCCGCGGGTTTCGGGCTGGGCTAACAGCTATAGCTTTTACGATGGTTTCCAATCCGTTTATTTACTATATCAAATGTCTGTAGCTTGCATTCTATTTCTAAATTCAAAGAACACTTATTTTGACCAAAGTATCATCCATTTAAAATTTTATTATTTTTTTTTTTTTGTATAAAGAAAGTTTAAAATTGATTATAAACGCATACAATCATTTGAAATAAAATAGATTATTCAATTTTTTTTTTTTCTTTCGTAGTTTTTTAAAAAAAATGTATTGACCACATGTATAATCAGATTAAACTAGTAGCCGACCCGCTTAGTAGCACGGAGTTATGTTTTTCAATTCAGTTTTGTTTTGTTATTTGACATGATCAATTTCTGATTAGAGTGCGCCGAGTTATGTTTTTATCTTTTCAGTTTAGTTTTGTTTTGTTACCCGACCTGATCAATTAACAGATTCGATTTCTGATTTAAGTGCGCAGGGGACGTTTATATCTTTTTAATTTAGTTTTGGTTTGGTACCAACCCGTTCAATTAACAGATTTGATTTCTGATTTGACTAAACCATCAGCCGGTTTGTTTTAAGTTACTGACCCGATCAATTAACAAATTCGATTTCTAATTTGACTAAACCATCTGTCAGTTTGTTTTAAGTTATTATTCTTGTATTCAAACAGTTTTTATTTCTTATTTTTGTATCCAAATAGTTTCTCTCTCATATTTTTGTATCCTAATGTATTTCTCAATTAATATTAATATATTATAAAAGATATACGAATAACAATAAACGATAAAGACAGACCAATAATACTAATTTCGAGGAATCTTTGTTTTTTATACATCGAATCTTTGTGTAATATTTTAATATTGAATAGTACAGCCAAGGGTGTTAATGTGTGTTACTAACATATACAGTAATGGCATTAAAAAAGACTCAAAGAAGGATTACGATAAAACTTTTATAAATTAATAATATTAGAACTTCAAAAATATATTATTTTATAAAACAATCAATTTATCTATAAATTAATAATAATTATTTTTATCGATAAATTATATTCGGGTTGAACTCATTAAAATACACAATAAATATATTAAAAAATGTCACACCATAAAATTTGTTCAAAAGATGTCATTTGAATTAATTTATATCAATGAATTTAGAAGATCAGTCAACCAGCAGCATTCATGAACTTGAAACAATATTAAATTATATTTTACTAAATTATTTTATATACTTATTTATATATATTTTAAATTCAAAATTATTAATTTATCCTATTGGGACCACATTCTTACAAAGAAGTTTCAAAAATATGATTATCTTATCAAATTTTGTTTATTTTTAAACTGATCCGCACTACAAGAAACATGGGATTTGGCGTTACTTTAAACATGGTTCACGTCATTTTAAGAATGACTCTAATAACTTAAAGTCATTTGCAAAAGTAACACAACACTCAATGATGCTAAGTTTGTTAGCATCACTTAAATAAAACACACCAAATTTAACATCATTTAAGTAACATCATTTTTAAAAAATACACAAATATTAATATCACTTAAAAAAACACACAAACTTTAACATCACTTAAGCACACAAACTTTAAAGTTACTTTTAAAGTTTTCTACCAAAGTAACGTGAGATCCAAAACTTTATATACAACAAATAGTTCTCATAAACTGAAACAAACTTTATATATCATAACCAATAGTTGTCATAAACATACAATATCTTCTTTGTTTATAATGAAAATATAATTTTGGTATAAGTATTCACCAATTCGAAGCCAAAGAATACGATTTTTCTGAACATAAAGATAAGATGATTGGCAACCACATTGTCTTATCTTCTTCTCATATCGAACGAACACAATTGAAGATAAAGACCTGAAAAAAGCAACCAAATTGACCTGAAGTCAGAACATAACAAGCTATATCTAAAAACTGAACATAACCTAACTGTTTTGCTTGTGAACAAAACTGCAAAGCAACCAAACCAAACAATGCTAATTGATTGTTTATAAAACCACAAAAACAGAACATAACCTAACTCTTAAGTCAATAAAACTTTCTAGTTTGTTCATCAGATAACCTAATTGATTGTTTATCTAACCAACTAAACAATGCTTTGTTCATCAGATAAACCTAATTGTTTCATACTCTAACAAAGATTAAGATCGATCATAACAACAAACATAAAGAGGAACATACCAGTTTCAAGAGGAACATAAATTCAAATTCCAGTCTTTGAAGTGCCACTTTCCTGAAAATATATATAGATCACAAAGTTTAAGTATCAAAGAGAAGATACATATCAAAGTATTATACGAATCAAAGCTTTTTGTTACCTGATCACTGTTGATACTAAATGATTGATGAAGATTCTTTTTAAGCTTTTTGCTCTCAGCTCTTGCACTCACCTATAAGAAAATCACTTGTAAGATACATATCCAAGTATTATACATAAATGACTTGGAGATCACAAAGAAATTACCTGGAACCCATCTTGAACTTTTGATTCAACAAGTTTACAAACAGCACTAATCACAATATCTAGTTTCTCTGCAATATCTTTCACTCGGTCCTTCCAATGTTTAACCACAGCAGTAGACGAAGAGCGCAACACCATATCTAGTTTCTCTTCAAGATCTTTCACTCGGCCCTTCAAATGTTTAACCTCAGCAGTAGACGAAGTGCATTCCAAATTAGAGAAATACTTGGATGTGGTCGGGCCACGTCCTACACGTCCTACACAACGAACTCGTCCTGGATTCTCAGGACCAAATACTTGTTCATATGCATCACGTGCTTCACTTTGAATAGAACTTTCAGTCATTACTTGTTTCAGCTTATCCTAAATATGATCACATAACATAAAAACTTACAAGACTTCCATCAAAAATATGCAGTGGTATTCATCTCTATAGAGATGGAAAACTTACCACATAGATTCTTGCTTCCTCACAAACAAAAGTTCCATCTGATCTAGAACGTGATGCAATAAAAAGTTCACTTCGATTTGGTTCTCTACCTGTTTCCACTTCCTAAGAAAGAAATACATGCAATGACTTCAGCAAGATAAAGAGAACCGTAAGTACCTTTTCACTAAATTTTGTAACTTATAACTTACTATCTCATCAGACATTCTCGGTAGGCTCTTTTTTCCAAGGGAATGTGGCATCTTAAGTTTGCTTCGACTACTTATTGTATTACGCTCTCTTGTTTTCTGTAATGTTATGTTTATGTGATATATATGAAACCAGTACAAGCATATATAAAGCTATGTTATAGAAGTTTTACCTTAGCCTTATCTGTGAATTGCATTTCACAAACTCTTTCCATTGATCTTCTGGAACTAGACCTGGTCGTGCTTCAAATGATTCTTGTAGAGTGTTTCGTTTATGAGCCTTCCAAATACGTTGCTTCAAGTCTCTGCACCTGCATCCTAAGACAGATAGAACATATTTCCTCCTCTTTCTTGGGTCATCAAAGCAGAATTTGTTCTTTATCAAAATGTAAATAATTAACAGTTAGAATGGAAGTAACTAGTTGTCACTTTATCTAGAATGATTAGAACATACTACCTGAATTACTTTCCCAGCCATCTCTTTCCTGTAATTGGAAACTTTCCTCCAGTCCGTGTAGTTTATAGGTAGCATATTCAGATCATTACTTAGTGAGCCTAACCACGAACCAAACAAACCTCCAGAATCCTTGATAACCTGTCATTTTCTATTGAAATCAACCATAACCCATCGGTTTCGCATGCTCCACACTTCCTTTCCGGAAATCATTTCCTCTGTAATCCTTCCTTCACCATCTAAAACACACAAAACATCATGATAAACGTCACCATCACCTCTGTAATACGTTTGAGTCAAGAAGGAATCCTCCAGATTAATTACAAACCTATGACACGAACTCTCCATTTTCCACTTGCTAATTCTGGTCCAAGCGGAGGTGCGACAGTGAAATCTTCAGCTCCAGACATATTTATACCTGAAAAAGCAGCAAAAAGATTGTTAAGATAAGTCTCAAAGTCATAACCATCAGTAAATACAAAGCAAGTAAATTTCAGAATCATAACCTCCATATTGTCATATGGATCACACGAAATCTGAGAATTTTCAATATCTTCTAGCTGTCTCACTAATCTAATGTTTGGAAAATTATCAGATAAAGTAGTTTGAACAGGAGGGTCTTCAATCATAATTGCATCTTCTTCTGAAATAGTGGGATCACCCATGTCATACAAGTCTCTCGGTTGGACATGTACAACAACACTCCATCCTTTTTCCTTTGGATCTTCTACATAATAAACTAACCTAAACTGAGAAGCCAACACATAAGGTTCATCTTCCTCACCATTTCCAGTGTGTATCAAACGGGAAAAGTTAACCAAAGTGTGACCAAGATCATCCTTCTTATATCCTCGAGCATCACGAGTATCGGCCCATTTACATTTGAACAACACAACTCTAAACGAATCATAGTAGTTCAACTCTATAATTTCAATCAATTTCCCATAGTAAGAAACATCCCCAGCTCTAGGATTAAGATCCCGAGTACTTGCATAACTAATAGTTTCAGCTGAAACATAAACTCCACTATTCTGAGTTTTTAAATCATGATCCCTTTCTAAAGTTCTAAACTTAAAACCATTGATATTATATGCTGAAAACTTTAAAACCTTATCAGATGGACCAGATGCAAGACAACGTATATCATAAGAAATACCATCAAAGACCATTGTTTCTACTTTTTGCTTCAGCCGTAGACTGAAATTTAGATGCACATGTCGAATTATATCTATCATAGATCCTCTTTTCCGACGTCGTGACTGTGATCTTCTTAGTTCACTCCTAAATAACCTACATAACATAATAAACACCAAAGAACCAAACGGATTAAAGCCATCGGTTGCTAATCCTAGCCTGACATTTCTTGGGTCTGATGAGAAGTCTGGAAATTTCTGATTAAATGTTCTCCAAGCCTTTCCATCTCTCGGATGTCTTAACTTGCCATCTAGATTCTTAGAATTAGCATGCCACCTCATACTTTCAGCCGTTTTTGAAGACATGAATAGACGTTGTAGACGTGGCTTCAAAGGAAAATATTTGAGGACTTTAGCAGCTTGTTGCTTCTTTTTCTTCTTCCTTTCAGTTGGTCCATCATCATCATCAACAACTGCAGCCGTCTTTGTCTTCCATCTTGAACTTTCACAAACTTTGCATGTGTGCCTAGATGCATCATCTCCCCAATACAGCATGCAATCATTTGGACACACATGAATGGTCTCATATGTGAATCCTAACTTACGAATAATCTTCTTCATGCTGTTGAAAGAATCCGGCAGCTTTGCATGCTCAAATGCTTCTTTCAAGAGGTCAATGATCATGGACATTCCTTTTGTCACTTATCCTTGACATACACTTGATGTGATACAACTTAAGCATGAATGACAACTTGCTAAAAATCTGGCATCCTTTATAAAGTGCTTGATTGCAATCTGATAGCAAATCATCAAGGGTCTCCTTCTGCTTCGGATGATCCTCTATGGGGATAGCAGCTTCAGAGCTATTATTGAGACATGGAAAAACATCTTCAAGCAGATTCATAGTCGGGTCTTGAGTATAATCTATAGGAGACTCACGCTCTAATCCAACTGTGTCCTCATCTGACTCTAATTCTTCACCATGCAGATACCAATTTGTATATGTTGGTAGAAAACCATGACAGAATAAATCACCCTCAACCTCGACCCTACCCTTGAATCTAATAAGGCAGCAACGCTGACAAGGACATTTGATCATGTCTGTCTTCATATGAAGAAAAGCAAAGTCTAAAAATCCATTGACTCCATTTATATAGTCTTGAGATAACCGATGTTTGGTATCCAAGACTTGTCCATTTTAAAATCAATCTACGAATAAAACAAACCAATTATCACAAACCAATTATTACGTTTATCTTAACAAAGCTTCAAACTTACAAGACTAGAAAACCAAAAACTTTTCTCAAAATTCAGAGTTTAAAGTATTAGATTCTAAAACCATAACCATAGAGCAGAGAGAGCAATCACGTTCTAAAACCAGACAAGACTAGAAAACCAAGAAAAAATTCTCAAAACAATAAAGCTAACATCATTCTAAACAAGTAACCATAGAGCAGAGAGAGCAATCACATTATAAAACCAATAAGCTAACATCAATTTGAAAAAAAACTTATAGAATTGTAAGAATTTACCTGTAAAAGTTAAGTCTCTTCTTATAGTTTGGTCCTCTCTTCTTGCTAGCCAAAATCTTCTCTCTGCGATTTCTCCTTTCTCCAATGAATCATAGAAAACAAACAAAAGGTTAGAACATAGATCAGCTCTATAAATCTAGATTAGATACATTACATGTATAGAAGCACATATATAGGTATAAGGAAACTTAATTGACATGATGAGTTCTATCCCTGTTGATATAACTCCCCTACTGATATAATACCCCTACTGATATAATTCCCCTATGTGCCATGACATGTAAACCTTTTCTTAAAAAATGAAATTTTAGGCTATTAGAGGATGATCAAGCTGATATACCATACAAAAAACTCACTCTCACATCCTATCATCATTCTTTAACTATAGCTCAATGATGAAAACAACATAATATGAATGCAAAGTAAGGTGGTCATGAATGAAGCGAAGTTGAGATGTTACTGGATAGAGGCAAAGTAAGTAAACTCAGATATCAGAGATTTATAGGGATAATAAATGTGGAAATCCTCTTAATATGAATGTGGATTTACATTCCCTGGATATGAAACGTAATTATGCCATTTGATGAACAACTGTAACATCCGTAAACCGAAGTGTTGTTTTGGAAGTGGTGTCAGACGACACCAAGTGACCGGGTTTGTTTACATATGCTCTATACGGTGTGAATCTCGGGTTGGCTGTGCATGTTCTTGTTTGATTGTTGTGCAGTTGGTCTAAAGGTTCAAGCATTGTGTAGAAAAATGTGTAAAACGACTTCTGGTTAGTTGGTGTCGAGCGACACCGGTTTGAGAAATCGATTTCGGGTTAAATCGATTTGTGTTCAGTTTGCTGGTTAGGTCGAGTGGTGTCGACCGACACATGGGAAGGTGTCGCTCGACACCGGTTATCGAGAAATCGATCGGTTCGATTCAAGTCGGCTGGCTTTGTCCGGTTTAGGCGAAGGAAACCCTATTCTCGCGATAAAACACTGTGCAGCCGCGTTTTTGGCACAGTTTTCGAGGCAGAGAGTTCTAGAGGCTATTTTGGAGTCTTGGAGGTGATTTTTGTAGTTTTGGAGTGCTTTGTGGCTGTCCTTCGTTGTTTCCATCTTTCCCTTCATTGCTAATCCGTTCTAAGGTGAGTGCGCGACTGTAGGTCCGTGAATCATTAGAGATTCCTTGGGTTTGAGTTTATCGTTGAGTTTTCGAGTTGTTCTTGAGCTGTTCTTCGTTTATTGTGTGTTGAATCACTTATGGGGGTTAAATCTCATTATTGTTGTGTTTTCGGTTTTGTTTTGTTGCTGTTGGTTTCGAGTCTATGGAGCTGTGTCGAGCGACACCTTACGGGTGTCGGTCGACAGAGAGGATGCTAGTGTCGAGCGACACATTTTGTGTGTCGATCGACACCTAGCAGGGCGTGTCGAGCGACACGGTTGGGTGTCGGTCGACACTAGTGCTGTTCTGCGAGTATTGTTATTACTTGTTTACTATTGCTGTTTATGTTGATGTATATTGTTGATCGTAATTGTTGTACTGTCTAGTGGTTGGCGTAATTAGCCTGTAAACGGGATGACCGTCTCACTGATATTTCTTAAATACTCACGCATCTCTTTCGTAATGTGATGCAGGTAACAGGAGTATGTGACCGCGGGATCGAGGCTGGAGAGGGGGATGATAGGAATATTGGTTTATTATTTATTGATTATTGTTTAAGTTGGTAGCAAACCTGGTGTTTAGGTTGCTTGAGTTTAATTATGTTTCTGGAATTATCTGTTGAGTTGGTTATTTATTTGGTTATTGATATTGAGTTAATTGTTGTTGAACTGAATTAATTATTTGATTATTTATTTAAAGACTTCCGCTGAGTATTGATAAAAAAAAAAAAAAAAGAGCTTGGTTGTTTCATTTTGGTATCAGAGCCTAGACGTTTTTAGGACTGTTAAATTGGGTTGATCTGAGACTATGTGTATAAATTGATTATTGTGGTTAGTCAGTTTAGTAGTCTAGTATCATCCCCTTCGGCCTTCGAGAGATTCCGCGGTGAGTTGTGTTTATGGTTTTGTTTTGGTGTTAGTCTAGTTGTTCACATTCTGTGCTTTGGTAGTGCAGCAAGATGGATGTGGGTGCTAGAGGTCATGGCGCGAGAGGGCGCGGTAGAGCCCGTGGAGGCAGAGCAGTTGGCCGTGGTGGCCGAGCTGCGGGCCGTGGAGGTCGGGGTCGAGGGCTTGTATTACCGGAGGCTTCAGCGGAGAGTGCAGTGTCTAGTGTGGCGGCGGCGTCAGTGACACAATCAGTGGCGGGTGAGGCCAGTTTGGGTGCCGGTGGTGGCGCAGGAGTTGGAGCGGCTCAGGGTGGGGGCGGCTCAGGGTGGGGGCGCGGCTCCAGCTCAGGGTGGGGGCGGCTCAGGGTGGGGGCGCGGCTCCAGCTCATGGTGACTTGATAGTGGGGCTACTGACGCAGCTGTTGGCACGTCTTCCGCAGGCGGTTCCACAGCAGGCTCCGGGTGCACCTCCAGTGGCCGGGGAACAGGTGGGTGCCGGATTTGTTGGGCAGCATGGGGCTGCGGGTTTCGTTGGGCAGCATGGGGCTGCTATGTTTGGGCATCCGCCTTATCTAGAGATGATGAGGGAGATGTAGAGGATCGGGACACCATTCTTTAAGGGTAGAGGTGGGTTCGAGCAGGCCGATGAGTGGCGGCAGAGACTGGAGCGGAACTTTGGTTCAGTCAGGTGTCCAGAGGAGTATCGGGTTGAGCTAGCGGTGCATTACCTTATTGGAGATGCGCATTTGTGGTGGAGATCTGTCGTGACTCAGAGGGCAGTGTGGACTTGAGGCGAATTCCTAGCAGAGTTCAACACTAAGTACTTTCCTCAGGAGGCTCGAGACAGATTCCAGATGAGGTTCATGACGTTGGCTCAGGGAGAGAGGTCAGTGCGGGAGTATGACGCTGAGTTCGGCAGACTCGTGGCGTATACTGGGTTCGGTTTTGAGGGCGAGCGGAGTCTGATGTCGAGGTTCCTACAGGGTCTTCGGTCAAGTATCAGGACTCAGTGCAGGGGTGGTATGTACACCACGAGAGCAGAGCTAGTGGTGCTCGCGGCTTCCATTGAGGAGTTCCTTCACGAGCAGGTTAGTCCAGTAGCTGTACCAGCTGCAGTTGCTCCTGCTACCCGGCAGAGGGGTCAGCAGCAGCAGCAGCAGCGCGAGAGTGTTGAGTCTGGTTCTGGAGGGGCGACAAGCCTGCACAAGGCCAGAAGAGGAGAGCGGACGAGATATCTGTTAGTAGCCTGAGCAGCAAGGGTGATTGCTATGGCTGCGGGAGCATGGAGCATAAGGTTGCTAGTTGTCCCAAGAGGGAGGCATCCAAGGAGGCTATGGTGTGTTTCTACTGTAGAGAGTCGGGGCATATCAGGCCGATGTGTCCCAAGTTGCAGCCGATGTCAGTGGCGGCGGTTCAGCCATTGGCGATTCCGTCAGCGGCTCAGATCGCAGTGTTGCAGTCGTTGGATCAGAGTGGAGGAGTGGTGCGTGTGTACACGTCGATGACAGAGGTGGGCCAGACGAGTCAGTCAGGCCAGATCACAGGTAAAATTTCTTACTCAGACTTTGTAAATTCTTAATGGTAGAATTTTAGTGTTGTTGTTTGTGACAAAGAGAGAATAGAATGTTGTGTTGATCTTATTCCATCTTAATGTCTTTATATATACGATACATCATAATAGAAACCCTAGCCTCAACTCTACTTAAGGAATATTAACATATCGAGTGGCTGCATTATAATATATTTACATTCAACTCCCTAATACTACCCCTCAAGTTGGAGCATGTAAGTCTCGAATGCTCAACTTGTCTCGAAGATATGAAAACTGTTGAGACCCCAAAGCTTTAGTGAAGATATCCGCCGGCTGCTCGGTGGTACGAACATGAGAGGTAGCAATCGAACCTTTGATAATTTCATCTCGAATGAAATGACAATCTCTCTCTATGTGTTTTGTACGTTCGTGAAACACCGGATTAGCTGCAATGTACAACGCTGCCTTGTTATCACAATAGAGCTGCATCGCCTGCTGGTGAGATATGTCGAAGCATGATAACAATTCATGATTCCACTTCAGTTCGCGAGTGGTAAACCCCATTGCTCGATACTCCGCCTCCGCCGATGAAAAAGAAACCGTGTCTTGTTTCTTTGTCTTCCACGCAATGGGAGAGTCTCCCAACATAACTATAAAGCCTGTTAGGGAACGACGTGTTATAGGACATGCATTATAATCGGAGTCACAATATGCCGTGATCTGCAAATCATCATTCGAACTTAAGATAATGCCTTGTCCTGGACAACCTTTAAGATACCGAACCACCCGTATAGCTGCCTCTCATATGCACTGCATAGGACAACTCGGGACGAGTATGAGTAAGATAAACCAATCGACCAACCAATCTCCTATAACGAACGGGATCATGATAGTAGTCACCCTCATCTTTGGCCAAATTATGATTTTGTTCCATGGGGGTTTTAACTGGATGACATCCCAACATTCCACACTCTTTCACTATATCTAACGCATACTTCCTCTGCGACAAGTATATGCCTTCCGGTGCGCGTGATACTTCGATTCCAAGGAAATATTTCACGAGTCCCAAATCCTTCATTTTAAAGCATTGACTCAGGTAGCCTTTAAATGTGACTATAGCTTCTCGATCAGTCCCCCCAATCAGCAAGTCATCCACATAAATAAGAACGTAAAGTCTCATAGTACCACACGAAAGAGTAAATAAAGAGTAATCGGAGATGTTTTGAGTGAATCCATACCCTTTGAGAGCTGCCGTAAGTTTAGCAAACCAACACCTTGGGGATTGACGAAGACCATACAACGACTTCCGCAATCTACAGACCTTTGATTTATCCCCACATTCAAATCCAGGAGGCAACTTCATGTATACTTCTTCTTCAAGGTCACCATGCAAAAATGCATTATGCACATCCATTTGGTGAACTTCCCAGCCTTTCACCGCAGAGATCTTGAGAAACATTCGAACGGTTGTCATTTTAACCACGGTGCAAAGGTTTCATCATAATCAATCCCTTCTTCTTGTCTATTTCCATAAGCAACTAACCTTGCTTTATATCTCTCAACTTTACCCGTTGACTGATATTTAATTGTAAATATCCAATGACAACCAATCGCTTTCTTTCCAGGCGGTAAGTCAGTAATCTCCCAAGTGCTATTATCCTCTAAAGCACCTACTTCTCCGGAGACAGCATTTCTCCAACGTGGATCTTTCATTGCCTCTCGAAAAGATGTAGGCTCACTCTCAGCCGTGATAGCCGCCAGGAAAGCTCTATGAGATGGGGAAAAACGATCACAATTCACGTAATTAAATATAGGATATTGGATTGTACCTTGATTCGATGATGCTGATGGAGACGAGCGCTAAGAGAGAGAGAGAGTGGGCCGTCGGAACATTGTGTAGTATACAAAACATAGCCATCTAGACGAGTTGACGGGACGCGTTCTCTCTGACCTCGACGTACCGGAACTATCTCTGGTTCTTGCAGAGTCTGTTCTTCAGGCTGATGATCCACCCTAATCTCATTTCCAGACTGTATACCCATGTCACCACTTGGTATGCTCTCCTGTTCGTTCGACTGTGAGACAATAAGCGTGTTCCCCAACTCACAAAAATCATCATCATACGTAACCATTTGTTGCTGCCGTGGTGGCGTGTCACTACTCTGTTTTATCATAGAAGCAAACGGAAAAACAGTTTCTTCGACCACCACATCTCTAGACACAAAAAACTCTTGTTTCTCAACATCCCAAACCCGCCATCCTTTTTGGCCAAAAGGATAGCCCACAAATATGCATCTTCTACTTCTTTCACCGAACTTATCTTTGTCACGCAAGATATTTTTCGCATGACATAGGCTTCCAAACACTTTGAGAGTAGCATAACTCGGAGCTACTCCATGTAGTATTTCAAATGGCGTCTTCCCTTAGAGTAAGGCTGATGGAGTTCGATTAATCAGATGACAAGCTGTTAGCACACACTCTCCCCAAAAACGAATCGGTAAGCTAGCTTGAAACATTAATGAGCGAGAAACATTCAATATCTGTCTATGTTTTCTCTCCACACGCCCATTTTGTTGGGGTGTGTAAACACAACTTGTTTGATGCAATATCCCTTCAACGGCAAAATATGGCTTCATGCACATAAACTCACCACCATTGTCACTTCGAACTACTTGAACCTTTTTGTTAAACTGTCGTTCCACCATCTTAAAGAAATTCTTCAGATTTTCAGCGACTTCTTTCTTTTCTTGTAATAAGTAAACCCAAACTGCTCTTGAACAATCATCAACAATAGTCAGAAAATAGGCAGCTCCAGAAGAAGAGAGGGTTCGATAAGCCCCCCACACATCACAATGGATTAAATCAAAAACTCCAACAGCTTTATTAGAACTCTCATGGAAGCAATCCCGGGTTTGTTTAGCCAGCAAACAAATCTCACAAACGGTTTTAGAATCAACATGTTTCTCAAAATCCAAATCACTAGATAAATAAGATAAAACACGACTCGAGGGATGCCCAAGTCGTTGATGCCACAAATCACACGAGCCCGAGATAACAGCCTTGTTCGCCTTTGCACCCATTACTCCTCGGAACACGTACACTCCCCCTCTCTCTTCACCTGCTCCAATCAGCATCTTCGAGGTACGGTCCTGAAAAAAACATAGCCCATCAGTGAATGTGATCGATCCCTTAACAACCTTAAGCAACTTGGCAACGGAGATGAGTGAACATGTTAATTCTTTCGAATACAACACGCCTCGAAGCCACATATTCCCGCCGAGACATAAATCTCCTTGTTTCGTTGCCACTGCTGTATCACCATCCGGTAAACCAATAGGACATGGGTGGATGTTCGCTACATTACTTAAGAGATCAAGATCCCATGTCATATGGTGTGATGCCCCTGTATCAATAATAAATTCCCCACTTTCTGTCTTACCATTCAATTTCTCGTTACTTTCTTGTTTCTTAGTTCCCAGAAAGCTCAAGAGGGCTGTCCATTGATCATCACTCAATTGTGGTAGAGATGCTCTATCATAGTCCCTTTCTCTTTCTTGTCTCGCAAGGTTTGCTTGTGCACCTCCCTGACTTTGTACTTGTGCTGCATAACCACGTCCAGTTGATCCTCTGCCACGACCAGAACGTCCAGCAACACCACCACCTCTCCCAAATCTTCCTCGAGAACTTCCACCTCTACCTCTCTCAGAAAAATCACGTCCCCGTTCTCCCCACCATTCTTGAAACCCTTTGAGCTGGAAGCAATCGGATTGTGCATGTCCATACTTGCCACAGTGTGTGCATGTCACATCTTTCTCTCGGAAGTAAGGTTTGTTTCCAGCGTTTGCACTTACCGAGAACCCAACTACCTCTGCTGAAACGTCATTGTGCCTCGTCATCGTCTGTTGTCGTTCCTCACGTACTATGCGTTGATACACTTGTGACAACTTTGGAAGTGGCTCAATGCTTTGTATTGTTGAACGTACAACTCCAAATTTCTCCGAGTTCAATCCAGTCAAGAAAGTATTGATCCTTTCTTCTTCACGATCCTCTTCTAGTTGAGTCTTAATTTCACCACACGAACACGTTCTTATCGGTTTATATATTGCCAACTCATCCCACAGCTTCTTGAGTTTCCCAAAATATACCATCACCGAATCATCTTGTTGCCGGGAATTCGCAATCTCTGCACGCAACTCGCTAATGCGTGGTCCGTTCCCAGCCGAAAATTGGAGCTTCAAATCTTCCCATAGCTCACAAGCTTCCTCAACCATCGAGACTGAAACCCTAAGGTTTGGTTCAATCGTATTCATAATCCATGCTACAATCATAGAATTCACCACTTCCCACTGTTCTATTTCTTCATCGGTGCTCGGTTTTGTCAAGGTTCCATCAATAAACCCTAACTTTCTCTTGGTGCGCAAGGCATTCCGCACATGCTTAGCCCAATCTTCATAGTTCTCTCCTCTGAGTTGCACCGTTGTTATCAAACTTCCTGGTCCATCCGCTGGATGAAGATAAAGTGGCGATAGAGTAGACACCATCGCCTTGTCAGCCACCACCACATTCATGGCGCCGCCTTCCGCAGGCACCCTATCTTTAGCGCCGCCTTCCGCAGCTCCCCCATCTGTGTTACTTTTACCATCACTGTCTTTGGTCATCTTCCCTTTACTCTCTCGATTTCTTCTTTTCTCTGTTTATTAGGATCTTTGCTCTGATACCATGACAAAGAGAGAATAGAATGTTGTATTGATCTTATTCTATCTCAGTGTCTTTATATATACGATACATCATAATAGAAACCCTAGCCTCAACTCTACTTAAGGAATATTAACATATCGAGTGGCTGCATTATAATATATTTACATTCAACTCCCTAATAGTTTGTTTCTTTATTTTACGGTGATAGAGTTTAGGAATCTTTTTGCACTTTGCTGGAATTGTGTAAGAACGTTGTTAGTAGGCGGTGTTGAGTTTCAGAGGTGTTTGACTCGGGAACATTTAAAAGTTTCCTTACTCTGGAGCGTGCCAAGTGTGTCGGCATCCGGAGCAGCGTTGTTGAGTTTTTGGGTTTTGACCACGGTGGCCGGTGGAGGAATTTCGGCTACGTACGGCCGTGTCAGAGCAGTTGGTGGCATGGAGTCGAGTCGACTGAGAATTTTTCTATCTAAGAGAGATGGTGAGGCTTGCATGGGAGGCCATGTAGGATGTCTGTATGCTGGACCCAAGTGGGGGAGCGCAGCATTTATGGAGCTACTTTTGTTCAGGAAACGACGGAGAAGGTCCGTGTTTGAGGCTGAACATGAAGGAAGCTCAGGGTATGCGGGAAGGTTACGCTGTTAGGCGGAAACGAGAGTTCGGGTTTGAGGTGGGGAGATCGTGGGTATCTCCAGTTGGTTTGTAGTTCTAGTTTTGGTATGAGGTGTTTGGTGTTTTGTGGATATGTATTTTCGTTGGTGGTACGATATACATTTTTGAATTATATGAGAGGGAGTTGCCTCATATTTTGGTTGTGTTTCGGATGTTGTAAGAATGTTGACCATTTTTGGGTCGTGAGGTATTCCTAGTCGGATGTGTTATACGCGTTTCAGATTATTACTCAGCATAGTTCTAGAGATGGGTGGGTCTTTAGAAGAGACGGGTGGATCTTTAGAGGAGATGGGTGGATCTCTTGCGGACTTATATGTGAGGGTCGCTACCTCAGTATAAGTGGATATTGTTATTACTATTGTGACGGGTGGGTCACAATAGGGGTATCGAGGGATGGGTGGATCTCTCGAGGAGACGGGTGGGTCTCATGTTTTGGTTTTTAGAGTTGTGGTGTTGAGTTGAGGAGTAATAATGTCTGGAAATGTGTGTATAACATAGGATTGGATTAGATGTGAATCTCTGAGATTAGTGGAGGATCTCTCATGTTGGGCCAGTTGGGGCCGGGTTTTGTGGTCTTTGGTAGACGCATTGTGTTGGGATTCGAGGACAAATCCAGTTTAGTGGGGGAGAATTGTAACATCCGTAAACCGAAGTGTTGTTTTGGAAGTGGTGTCGGACGACACCAAGTGACCGGGTGTGTTTGCATATGCTCTATACGGTGTGAATCTCGGGTTGGCTGTGCATGTTCTTGTTTGATTGTTGTGCAGTCGGTCTAAAGGTTCAAGCATTGTGTAGAAAAATGTGTAAAACGACTTCTGGTTAGTTGGTGTCGAGCGACACCAGGAGGGTGTCGATCGACACCGGTTTGAGAAATCGATTTGTGTTCGGTTTGCTGGTTTGGTCGAGTGGTGTCGACTGACACATGGGAAGGTGTCGCTCGACACCGGTTATCGAGAAATCGATCGGTTCGATTCAAGTCGGCTGGTTTTGTCCGGTTTAGGCAAAGGAAACCCTATTCTCGCGATAAAACACTGTGCAGCCGCGTTTTTGGCACAGTTTTCGAGGCAGAGAGTTCTAGAGGCGATTTTGGAATCTTGGAGGTGATTTCTGGAGTTTTAGAGTGCTTTGTGGCTGTCCTTCGTTGCTAATCTGTTCTAAGGTGAGTGCGCGACTGTACGTCCTTGAATCATTAGAGATTCCTTGGGTTTGAGTTTATCATTGAGTTTTCGAGTTGTTCTTGAGCTGTTCTTCGTTTATTGTGTGTTGAATCAATTATGGGGGTTAAAACCCATTATTGCTGTGTTTTCGGTTTTGTTTCGTTGCTGTTGGTTTCGAGTCTGTGAGGCTGTGTCGAGCGACACCTTGCGGGTGTTGGTCGACAAAGAGGATGCTAGTGTCGAGCGACACATTTTGTGTGTCGATCGACACCTAGCAGGGCGTGTCGAGCGACACGGTTGGGTGTCGGTCGACACTAGTGCTGTTCTGCGAGTATTGTTATTATTTGTTTACTATTGCTGTTTATGTTGATGTATATTGTTGATGGTAATTGTTGTACTGTCTAGTGGTTGGCGTATTGGCGTGTAGACGGGATGACCGTCTCACTGATATTTCTTAAATACTCACGCATCTCTTTCGTAATATGATGCAGGAAAATGGAGTATGTGACCGCGGGATCGAGACTGGAGAGGGGGATGATAGGAATATTGGTTTATTATTTATTGATTATTGTTTAAGTTGGTAGCAAACCTGGTGTTTAGGTTGCTAGAGTTTAATTATGTTTCTGGAATTATCTGTTGAGTTGGTTATTTATTTGGTTATTGATATTGAGTTAATTGTTGTTGAACTGAATTAATTATTTGATTATTTATTTAAAGACTTCCGCTGAGTATTGATAAAAAAAAAAAAAAAAAAAAAGAGCTTGGTTGTTTCATTTTGGTATTAGAGCCTAGACGTTTTTAGGACTGTTAAATTGGGTTGATCTGAGACTATGTGTTTAAATTGATTATTGTGGTTAGCAACCTAAGATGAACAATCCCGATTTCATTTTAGCATTTTATGAACAAAACAAACTCGGGATTCAATTTCTATCTAATGATTCAAACGCATATACAAAGAGAAAGTAAATAAAGCAAACTCGGGAAGAAAACAAACTTGGGAATAAAACAAACTCTAGATTCAATTTTGTAGCTAAGAGATCTCAAGCACAAGCAAAAATTGCAGATACAAACACAAATACACATGAAAAGCAAGCTAGTGAAGATCGATTGGCGATTTATACCTGGTTGGCGATTTCCGGTGACTAAGAAAAGATCGGGTTTTGTAGCCTGAAATTAGATTCAGAATGGAGATGAAAACTTAGATAAGAAGAGTTTTATGTAAATTGATGAATCTGTATAGATCTATTTTCGTGAAGATCCATGGATTTGTGATCGAAGAGAAGAGAAAGGGGATCTAATCGAAGAAAAAGGGGATTGGGAAAAAAGTGATATGCGAAAAAGTGATATGAGATCTAATCGGAGAGAAAGGTAATTTTAAGAGTGGGCTTTTAAAAATGGGTTACATTTGAAGGGTGTGCTGATGTCAATTCGCAAAATAATGTTAAAATCCTTCTATTTAGAAAATTTAATATCATTTGTCAAAATGACTTCAATAAACTAACGCCAAATCCCTTGTTTCTTGTAGTGCCGATGCGTGGAAAATTTTATTATTTTATAGTGATTATTAATTTATCAAATGTTAATTTATAGATGTTCTACTGTAATCCAAAAATGTGGCAGAATATTGTAATGATTAACACTATTATTGGGTCGTTGTGAATTTCTTAGAAATATAATACTGGAAACAACAATAGTCTGTGGTTTCCGTGGGAAAAAAAATCATAATCTTTCGTGTATCAAATTATAAAAACAAGATATGAACAAAAAAATAGTTATAGTTTATTTATATAGAAGAAATAATTATAAAAAAGCATTAAGTAAATTTTCTATTAGTTTTGGATTTTATCCCTTTTGAGTTTTGATTCAAGTCCTAAGTGCCTAAACTGCCTTAAAATATTTTAGGCTGCCGTTTCAGTGCTTTCGTAATATGATGCAGGAAAATGGAGTATGTGACCGCGGGATCGAGACTGGAGAGGGGGATGATAGGAATATTGGTTTATTATTTATTGATTATTGTTTAAGTTGGTAGCAAACCTGGTGTTTAGGTTGCTAGAGTTTAATTATGTTTCTGGAATTATCTGTTGAGTTGGTTATTTATTTGGTTATTGATATTGAGTTAATTGTTGTTGAACTGAATTAATTATTTGATTATTTATTTAAAGACTTCCGCTGAGTATTGATAAAAAAAAAAAAAAAAAAAAAGAGCTTGGTTGTTTCATTTTGGTATTAGAGCCTAGACGTTTTTAGGACTGTTAAATTGGGTTGATCTGAGACTATGTGTTTAAATTGATTATTGTGGTTAGCAACCTAAGATGAACAATCCCGATTTCATTTTAGCATTTTATGAACAAAACAAACTCGGGATTCAATTTCTATCTAATGATTCAAACGCATATACAAAGAGAAAGTAAATAAAGCAAACTCGGGAAGAAAACAAACTTGGGAATAAAACAAACTCTAGATTCAATTTTGTAGCTAAGAGATCTCAAGCACAAGCAAAAATTGCAGATACAAACACAAATACACATGAAAAGCAAGCTAGTGAAGATCGATTGGCGATTTATACCTGGTTGGCGATTTCCGGTGACTAAGAAAAGATCGGGTTTTGTAGCCTGAAATTAGATTCAGAATGGAGATGAAAACTTAGATAAGAAGAGTTTTATGTAAATTGATGAATCTGTATAGATCTATTTTCGTGAAGATCCATGGATTTGTGATCGAAGAGAAGAGAAAGGGGATCTAATCGAAGAAAAAGGGGATTGGGAAAAAAGTGATATGCGAAAAAGTGATATGAGATCTAATCGGAGAGAAAGGTAATTTTAAGAGTGGGCTTTTAAAAATGGGTTACATTTGAAGGGTGGGCTGATGTCAATTCGCAAAATAATGTTAAAATCCTTCTATTTAGAAAATTTAATATCATTTGTCAAAATGACTTCAATAAACTAACGCCAAATCCCTTGTTTCTTGTAGTGCCGATGCGTGGAAAATTTTATTATTTTATAGTGATTATTAATTTATCAAATGTTAATTTATAGATGTTCTACTGTAATCCAAAAATGTGGCAGAATATTGTAATGATTAACACTATTATTGGGTCGTTGTGAATTTCTTAGAAATATAATACTGGAAACAACAATAGTCTGTGGTTTCCGTGGGAAAAAAAATCATAATCTTTCGTGTATCAAATTATAAAAACAAGATATGAACAAAAAAATAGTTATAGTTTATTTATATAGAAGAAATAATTATAAAAAAGCATTAAGTAAATTTTCTAGTAGTTTTGGATTTTATCCCTTTTGAGTTTTGATTCAAGTCCTAAGTGCCTAAACTGACTTAAAATATTTTAGGCTGCCGTTTCAGGGCCTTCCAAACTAAACGGTTTCTGTCGCTTCCCACCCGTTCTTTTCAACTCTGTCTATTAACCCCCCCCCCCCCCCCCCCCCCCCCCCCTCTTCTCTAATGTTTCCGATTTTTGTCGAATCCCCCCAACGCCTTAATTGGCGTATAATTGACTTAAATCGTGATTGGAGAACCCAACTTTCTCACGTTTCAAAACTTAAACCCGACCCATAACCTCATCTCTTAAACCCGATATTCAACCTCCAATCTTAAAACAAAATCAAAATCGAAACGAAATCAATTTGGGGAAAAGAGAAGTTGGGGTTATCAAATTCTGGGTTCTGGTTTTTCTGTTCATTAATTCAACAGAGATTCAGTGTCTATAGAAAGACATAAAGCAATGTTAGTTCTATGTCTATGAGATTAGTCAGATTGTGATTTTGTTTTCTGCTATGTTAGTTTTCGGTTGTCATTTTGTTTTAGGATTTGTGATTTCTTACCTTTAGATTGTGGATAGTAGCATAATGAGCTCTTCATCATCTGCTTCATCTCGGTTTACAAACCGAAGGTCAATTAACGATGTACCAACAAGATGTTGGTGTGGGAGGAAACTTGTGACTTATGCTGCTCAAACAAAGGAGAATCCTTTTCGCAGATTCTACAGATGCGAGGTGGCATTACAGGTGCAATCCAGTCTTGTGTAGATATATGTTTATATATGAGAAACCCGAATCTTTATTAGAGGAGTTATGTGTTCTTCTTGTATGTAGATGAAAAGATGATCTTCCGTTTTCATCTACATACAAGAAGAACACATAACTCCTCTAATTAAGATTCGGGAACACATAAGTCACAAGTTTCCTCCCACACCAACATCTTGTTGGTACACCGTTAATTGACCTGCGGTTTGTAAACCGAGATGAAGCAGATGATGAAGAGCTCATTCTGCTACTATCCACAATCTAAAGGTAAGAAATCACAAATCCTAAAACAAAATCACAACCGAAAACTAACATAGCAGAAAACGAAATCACAATCTAACTAATCTCATAGACATAGAACTAACCTTGCTTTCTGTCCTTTCTATAGACACTGAATATGTGTCGAATTGATGAACACAGAAACTAGAACCCATAATTTGATAACCCTAACTCCTCTTTTCCCCAAATTGATTTCGTTTCGATTTTGATTTTGTTTTAAGATTGGAGGTTGAATATCGGGTTTAAGAGATGAGGTTATGGGTCGGGTTTAAGTTTTGAAACATGACAAATTCGGATTTTAATCCAAGTAATCACTGTTCTCTAATCACGATTTAAGTCAATTATACACCAATTAAGGCGTTTGGGGGGGAATCGACAGAAATCGGAAACATTGGGGGGGGGGGGGGGGGGGGGGGGGGGGGGGGGGGGGGGGGGGGGGGGGAGAAGCGACGGAAACCGTTTAGTTTGGAGGGCCCTGGACCGGCAGCCCAAACATTTTTTATAATCAGTACTGTTGATCTTTTCTCTTTCAAGTTTTTTCCCCAATTCCTATATCGCCATGGCCCATGAGTGATAATGGAGTGCAAACGTATGCAAGACATTACAATGAAGTGCCAAAATACTACACACCTTTTGTTTGCAAACGATTCACTTTTTTCCTCTGTAAAGCAAACCAGAAAAACTGTGCGGCAATTTAAAGAAGTTTTTCGAATTTATGTCCTCTGCTCTGGTTCAGAAATCAAGCAAGCAAAATCATTGATCACCTATGGGATCCTTAATTATAAAGGCGACGGAAAGTACCTAGGAATATCCTGAGAAATGGTTTATCCGTAGACTGCACTTTCCCCGTAGATTAGTTTGAGTCTCTCCATAGTATATAAAAAAAATACCTGAACAATTCAGTAGAAAAAAAGAAAGAAATGTTTAATTACATTATTAACAAAGTTCGTCTAATACGTTTAGCTGGAGTGCGAGATTGAGTGTTTCTTTCATCTAATTAGATACTGAAAATATTAAGAGTTGCTTTACACACACCACTCAAGGTGTTCCAAAAATACCCCAAACAGCGAGGAGAATATAACAAACTTGAAGAAAAGGTCCTAAAAAATAAGCCAAGCAAGACACTATACCTTTGCAGAAAATCGATCGTTTTCAAATTTGCTGCAAGACACTACAAATTGCTCCCAAAAAAAAAAAAAAAAAAAAAAAAATTGCAGCGGATTGAGTGTTAAGCTCTCATAACTAAAACTAATTGCAGCATATTGTTATCTTATTGAAACCATTCGTATATATCTTATGCATGGTGCAACATAATTATTGTTAGGCGACATTTTCTAACTTTTTAGGCGACATTTATAATTATGCATCTTCCATCTACTCGATTCCTATTTATTAATAATCTTTTGTCAGATTGCACGTTTTTCCGATCGACATTCCATTAAGATATACTATGTCAATAATTTTCTTTTAGATAAAAGCCAGCTACTGTTTTTTTTTCTTTTTTTTTCTTGATTTGTTTTTCGTCCCATGCTACCCTCGAGATTCTCAAATCTACTAAAATATAAACCAAAACTGATTCGAAATGTGTAAATAATTAAATATCCTCAAGTGTCCAATTCTCAACTCCTATAAAAATGTCTCTAGATTTCGAAGTTACTCGTCACAAAAAAAAGTGTAAAGTCTTATAGCAATTAGCAATTAAGAAAAAGAAAGAAAGAGTGATAATGGAGAGGCAGAAGAGCATAATGGAGAGACAGAAAAGTATGGAAGCCGGTTTACTCAGGAAGAGTCTCAGCATAAGAGAAAGGAAACACCCACACGACGACGGTTATATTGAAACCGGTTTACCATCTAAGAGACATCCAAACCATAACGAATCGAAGAAACATCAAAATGAAGACGATAAATGTTCTGTTACATCTTCTGTTTGCCTTATCACCTTTATCGTCGTCACTGGCTCTTTCTGCGTCGGTTGTGGTGTAAGTAATCTTAACTTTCTTGTTTTTTTTGTTCAATATATGTTCCATTAACTTATATGCTATCAGTTTACGTTTTAACCATTATTAAGGTATATTCTTTTTCTTTATTTTTGCTATTGAGAGTTTGAGACCACAAGGTCCACAACTAGTCTAATTGAGGTGAATGTAATGGTTTTGCAGGTGGGTTATTCATCAGTTGCCCTGATATGTATGGTTTTTATGCAATTATATCATGTATTTCATATAGTCTTAAGATCATTTTGCACCACATTAGTGTTTTACATATGCATTTTAGTCCTCTTTTGCATTGTCTTGCATTCTAGAGTCCTAGATAGTTTTCATTGCATTTTGCATTGCATTTGAGTCTTTTCAGGTCTTAGGTTGCTTTGGAGGACAAGGAGTCGTGTTGAGTGCAAATGAGCATATAAAGATGCAGAACAATGCAGAGATGTCAGACATTTGGCAGTCGTGGAAGTATTTTCCACCGATGGATCAAGCTAAATTTTGGACACGAGATGGATCATTGAGTTAACTTTCATTTGGAAGTGGTTTGGAGAAGATCCAACGGTGCAATCAAAAGTTATGCCATTTTTCGTGAAGACAGTCCAGTCTGGCGAGCAGAAGAAGGAAATGCAGAAATCCCAACCGAGAGTTGATGGATCGATCGATCCAGACCCGGTTTACAGAAAGAAAATTTTGGTTTTTCCTATTTCGACCCCAATCAACTGAACTTGACCCAATCCTTCCCGAGACCTATTTTAAACCTATTTTCAGCCACTTTGGATGCTATGCTTTATTTTTCTTAGACTTTTCCTCTCTTTGTTTTGGGGAGAAGATCTCTGAACCTTTTTTGACAAACTTGGAGAAGATTTCTGAACCCTTTTATTTGCTTGTTTAATTTCATTATGGTTTCTCTCATATATCTTTGCTTGATCTGTGCAACTATGTATGAGTAGATCCATTGTTAGATTTTAGGGTTCTTCAAGGGGATTTCATGGATTGCTAAACTAGGATTATTAGAATATGGATTTATGTTTTAGTTCTTCATCTACTGTTGTTCTTATTGCTGAAACTTGATTAGCTACCTAGTTTCTGATCATAAGTTGTTTAACGCACCAAAAGTGTTTGTTTAAATGCCTGAAAGAACTTAGATGAGCAAATCGTCCATAGCCAACGAAAGATGATGTTATGGCACTTTGTGAACTTATCAAACTTGATCTTAATGCATGTTTAACCTCTTGAATTCAAACGACAGTTTAGAATCTTAGGTTGTTAGACATAGTAATTGATGCTACGACAGTAGATTGATTATAAATTAGTGATTTGAGTTCTAGAACGGTGCTTAATGATTTCCATGTTCGTTTATCTATCCTGCAATCCTTGTTTCCCTGCGAATTTCCCTGAAGTCTAGCGCCTTCGTCATTTGAATTTCCATCGTTCTTTCATTGCTTTAGTTATTAGTTCAGTTACATCAAAAACAACCATATTATTGTCTTAGCTCTGCTCTACTCTCGAAGAATCGTAGTGTAACCTTGGTCCTCTGGAATTCGAATCCTATACATTACAACCTTTTATCAACTTGGCGCCGTTGCGACGGGGACCAATTGCGTTACCTACGAGTCTAGGACTAGAGTTTAGTCTAAGACCCTGACTTTTACTAACTTTTTCTTTTAGTCATTTTTGTTTCTTACAGGTGATGGCTATGGACTACAATGATTGGCCACGAGAAGAGGATACCATGTCTGATGAGAACATTCAAGATGAAACATATGAGGAGCCACCACTTGATGAAAATGTGCTCACGCCAGAACAAAAAGTGGAGTTGGATAAGCTTTGCAAAGAAAATACAATGTTGACAAGGAGTGATCTTGCGATCATGATCCGACTGAACATCATGTCTCATCGAGCAGCACTTGAAGGAAGGGAGCTCACGTTTTATGAGATAGGGATAGCTCAAGCACTTGAAGAGGTAATTTACTGGGTTCCACCATGCCTACTAGAAGGTACATGCGACTCAACCTTAGAAACTCATGATTATGAGGATAATCAGATGCCTTGCATTGAGGTTGTTGCTGCTAGTGTATACACTCCTATTCTCATTGATGAATGTCATGATTTGATATGTGAGACTCAGAGATTAGACACTCTAAGAGTAGAAAAGCTTGCTAGAGATTACCATGAAATATGTTTTGATATTAATAATCTCAGTGCTTTGAATGCTCATGATCTCGAGTTTAAGTTTCCAGTGCTTGAGGAACCTAAATCTCTTCTTGAAAAATCTTACCTAGGAGATGTGCTTGATGTAGATAAAATCTTGAATGAGGCAGAAGGTTCTAAGGTTGAGATAGATTTTAGAGAAGAGGATATAGTGTTTTACATGATTGATGGAGATGAAGTTGACTATTTTGTAATGAACTCTTTTAAACCTGAAGTTGACTTTATTTTTCCATCAAATGCATTTGATCCTCATGAACATCTAAGCATCAAAGAATATTTCAAGATATATGCTCTATTCGTAGTAGAGTTGTTTGATGTAAAGTTGGCCTCTTTGGCATGGATAGTTGCGTGTTATTTGGCACATGTTGTTTTTTGCAATAACAGGAGAAGGACGAAAGGTGCATTGGCCCAACCTTTTGATTCTCATGATTAACATGTGTGCACCAAGTCGAGCTAATGACTTAAAACAAGCGCTTAGTGGGAGGCAACCCACTGGTATGTTTTTTTTTTCTCTTATTTTTTTTTCTTTTTTCTTTGTGTCTGTTTTACCTTTCTCTTGATTTATTTTCACACCGAGACGGTGTGAAGTAAGTCTGGGGGAGGGTATGCGTTGGTTTCTTTGTTTTGAGTCATTGCATTGTACATACACATATGCATAAAAAAAAAAAATTGAAAAACCATGAAAAACACAAAACAAGCATGTAGTTGCATTTTCATTTTAGCATTGAGTCTATGATCATATAGGATTGCATTCATATGCATAGGGAACAATAACTTGATCATGCTTAGCACTAAGTAAAATGCCCTTGTTAATAATAGTATGTTGCTTGAGCATCTCTTGAATCGCTTGTATATTTCGTGCTTTGATCTCTTACGCTTGAAACTCACTGCTTAGACTGAAAACCAACTCCAATGCTTAGTGAAGTTAATCTGGACTTAAATGTTCTTGCTTATGGGCTCTTGATACTTAGCCATGGTCTCTATATACACTTTTGGGTTATCTTTGCATCATTTACCACTCTTTGTTAACCCAAGTGGCCATTTCATTCATAAGATGATTTTCCCCACCCTGAACCTTACCTTTCTTTGAAGCCAATCATTACTTGCTTGAGTGAGGTCTTTTTCTTGATAATGCTAGCATGTGCATAATGTAGTAAGTATGGGGACGACAATGATTAGCTTCCATTTAGCTAGTCTGAGTTATTCATCATTTGGCTAGCACTAGGAGAAAGAACTTGAGTTTTTGGTCAGGTTTTGGGTTGTGAAAAGCAGATGGAAAGAAAAGAAAAAGAATGAGATGGGTAGAAAAAGAAACAAAAGAGCCAAAGGCCAAAGGTTTGAGAGAGAAGTGGGAATGAAAAGGGAAGTAGAATAAAAGAAGGTTTAGCACTATGTGTGTTTCAAATTTAAACAAATCCTCTAAGTAAAAGAAAAGAAAAAAAAAAAAAAAAAAAAAAAAAAAAGGTTGAGGATTGAAAAGAAAGAGAGAGCTAGTGTTTCAAAGTAAAAAGCTTCTCGGGAATTCAAAAGAAGTGTGATGAGGAGTTTGAATTTTGTTTTAATGCCTGCTTGGGGTTTAGAACACAAGTTAGGATTTGGGTAGAAGAATGGAGGTTAATCATTGTATGCATCAATTGTCTTCATCTTCCTAACTTATGCATAATGCGTAGCATTCTTACTTGTTGAGTGTTAACCACCAAAAGCATTTGAACTCCACTAAATCACATCTAAACCTTTCCTCATACCAAAACGATTGGATTCGATCAATTGCCCATCTGCGAGACTTCACCTTTGTTAACCTGTTAATTGAATGTGAGAGTTGGTTGATGTTTGAGTTTAGTAATGCTTAGGCTTGAGTGTAGAGAAAAAAAATTGTGAGTTGCGATAAGCCTTGAGAAGTTAGAGTTATTTGAGATGTTTGCTCCTGCACCATGTTATTATTATCTTAGGACCTTATATTGAAGTGCTTTGCTATGATCCTTCTGGTTATGAGTTCCGACATTCATTCCTCCTTCTCGGTTTGTCTTTGGTTGTTTTCCTCGAGGACGAGTAAAAGGCAAGTCTGGGGGATTTGATATGTATGGTTTTTATGCAATTATATCATGTATTTCATATAGTCTTAAGATCATTTTGCACCACATTAGTGTTTTACATATGCATTTTAGTCCTCTTTTGCATTGTCTTGCATTCTAGAGTCCTAGATAGTTTTCATTGCATTTTGCATTGCATTTGAGTCTTTTCAGGTCTTAGGTTGCTTTGGAGGACAAGGAGTCGTGTTGAGTGCAAATGAGCATATAAAGATGCAGAACAATGCAGAGATGTCAGACATTTGGCAGTCGTGGAAGTATTTTCCACCGATGGATCAAGCTAAATTTTGGACACGAGATGGATCATTGAGTTAACTTTCATTTGGAAGTGGTTTGGAGAAGATCCAACGGTGCAATCAAAAGTTATGCCATTTTTCGTGAAGACAGTCCAGTCTGGCGAGCAGAAGAAGGAAATGCAGAAATCCCAACCGAGAGTTGATGGATCGATCGATCCAGACCCGGTTTACAGAAAGAAAATTTTGGTTTTTCCTATTTCGACCCCAATCAACTGAACTTGACCCAATCCTTCCCGAGACCTATTTTAAACCTATTTTCAGCCACTTTGGATGCTATGCTTTATTTTTCTTAGACTTTTCCTCTCTTTGTTTTGGGGAGAAGATCTCTGAACCTTTTTTGACAAACTTGGAGAAGATTTCTGAACCCTTTTATTTGCTTGTTTAATTTCATTATGGTTTCTCTCATATATCTTTGCTTGATCTGTGCAACTATGTATGAGTAGATCCATTGTTAGATTTTAGGGTTCTTCAAGGGGATTTCATGGATTGCTAAACTAGGATTATTAGAATATGGATTTATGTTTTAGTTCTTCATCTACTGTTGTTCTTATTGCTGAAACTTGATTAGCTACCTAGTTTCTGATCATAAGTTGTTTAACGCACCAAAAGTGTTTGTTTAAATGCCTGAAAGAACTTAGATGAGCAAATCGTCCATAGCCAACGAAAGATGATGTTATGGCACTTTGTGAACTTATCAAACTTGATCTTAATGCATGTTTAACCTCTTGAATTCAAACGACAGTTTAGAATCTTAGGTTGTTAGACATAGTAATTGATGCTACGACAGTAGATTGATTATAAATTAGTGATTTGAGTTCTAGAACGGTGCTTAATGATTTCCATGTTCGTTTATCTATCCTGCAATCCTTGTTTCCCTGCGAATTTCCCTGAAGTCTAGCGCCTTCGTCATTTGAATTTCCATCGTTCTTTCATTGCTTTAGTTATTAGTTCAGTTACATCAAAAACAACCATATTATTGTCTTAGCTCTGCTCTACTCTCGAAGAATCGTAGTGTAACCTTGGTCCTCTGGAATTCGAATCCTATACATTACAACCTTTTATCATGCCCAACATGGAATTGTCAGTGAGTTATCTCTATCTGTTGCAGAAGTAAGTCTACTATAATATACATAAATACTCAATTTTAATTCTATTTGGTTACAAATATTTTTCCCTAAAAGCTGGTTACATTTTGATATTGAACATTAGCTATAAAACTTACGAAGTGTGTTTCCAAAAAAAAAAAAAAAAAAAAAAAAACTACTTTAGTATTTGCAGTTCTTTGATATCATGGTAAATAAGAAAATGACATTGGAGTTTTTTATTTAAGTGTTGCGAGACGAATGATCACTTCATACCATTTTTTTTTAATGTGGACAACTAATCATATAGACATTTATTTTGACTATTTAAAAGTGAGCTATTAGTTAGACTGTATATTATTATAAACCATATTAATACTGATGCATTCATTTACGAAAATACTAGATAACTATATTTTAACATATACATTCGATAAAATAGCAGGCTGAATTTCATCTAAATTGTTTTCCATTACCATTTACCAATATTGACTTTTTCTAATCTATTTTACAGTACTCGATGTTCGGGTCAATGTTGACATTAGGAGGACTCATTGGTGCAGTATTTAGCGGTAAAATCTCTGACGTTTTAGGAAGAAAACGGGTAAGCAATTTGGTTATACACTAATCAACATATTTGGTTGATCGGTTAACATAAACCAAACCAATCTATACTAACAATTTTGTTTTCCAATAAATAATTTTTTTAAAAAACAGACAATGTTATCTTGCGAAGTCTTCTGCGCAATAGGCTGGCTCTGTATCGCAATGGCTCAGGTTTTCTTTTCTACATTTGTTGTTTTTTCTTAAAGTATATTAGTATAATACTCTGGAGAGTTCCATTAATTACTGTGTTTTATTTATAACTGAAGGATGCATTGTGGCTGGATTGTGGAAGATTACTACTTGGAATCGGCGTTGGTATCTTCAGCTACGTGGTAATTATTTTTATTAATAATCAATCATTCATTTTTATCAAAAAATAAAAAATCAATAATTCCTTCACATATATATAGACTAATAATATACTTTTTTTTATATAGATTCCCGTATATATCGCGGAAATAGCACCAAAACATGTTCGAGGATCGTTCGTGTTTGCTAATCAGGTTCCAAAGCTTTAAACTAACTTGAATTTTTAACGACTAATTTGATATAGTCTTTTAATATTAATATTAATTTTTGCTTATTTTCAGCTACTGCAAAATTGCGGGCTTTCACTATTTTTCATCATTGGAAATTTTGTATCTTGGAGAATACTATCTATAGTTGGTATGATCCAATAAAAATTTTGATTCTAGATTTATAATTACATGATTAATTCGATACCATTTAAATCCTCTTTTACTACATGTTTTAAGGTATGGTTCCATGTGTTCTTCACGTTATTGGTCTATTCTTCATTCCCGAGTCTCCAAGATGGTTGGTAAGTCAACTCTAGTGATTGATTCAACTATGTTCAACAACAAAAAAAAAAAAAATCCACCTAAAGGATATCTATATTATTATTTGAAAAAATATTAAACGCAATATGGATGTCTATTTCAAATAGACATTAGACAATAATAAGTCTAATGTAATGTGTAATAAATTAATAATGACTTAAAAAAAAAAATTGACAGGCAAAATGTGGTCGTGATAAAGAATGCAGAGCTGCCCTACAACAACTTAGAGGCCATGACGTGGATATTTCAATTGAAGCTAACGCAATTAGAGTTAGTTTATGAATTTTATTAACTTAACTTGATATTATTGACGTCGTAGTCTTGATTTTCTTAACTTTTATTGTGGACAAAAATATTTTTGTTATCTGACTTCTTATTTGTTATAGGATACTATGGAATTTTCCAAACAAAGCGGTGAAACTCATATTATGGAACTGCTTCAGAAACGATATGTATATCCGTTAATAGTAAGTATATGAATGGATAACAGTTTGATTTTGTTTTTAAATCTTTAGTTAAGGAATAATGTTATAATTATCTTTCTTGAAACTTGTTAATGGTTTTTTACTATTATAGATCGGAGTCGGTTTGATGCTCTTGCAACAATTATCTGGTAGCTCAGGAGTTATCTACTATGCCAGTAGCCTTTACGAAAGAGGAGGTTTTTTTTTTTACTTTCTTGTCGAATCTTGCATTAAATATTTAAATTGAAAGAGTTGCATCCATCTTACATTGTTTTAATTAGCAAATCAGTTTGAATGATAGTAACTTAATTTAACTTCAGGTTTCCCTAGTGCTATTGGCACATCTGTTATGGCCACAATCATGGTAAGAGTTAAGAGAGTAATATTTTACGTGATTACTTTGTTACTAAATATACTTACAGAAATTCAAATACTGCTGATTCTAGAATCAGTCGTACTTAAGCTTTTCAAGAATTGTTTCTTTACAGATACCAAAAGCGATGATTGGAACAATTATTGTCGATAAAATTGGAAGAAGAACTCTCCTTATGGTTAGATATTACTCTGTTGACTTTCATTTATCTATTGAAGGAAGATTATATGTAGTAAGTATGCTTTGTTTGTTACTTAATTGTTGTGCAGGCTTCTTGTGCAGGAATGGGCCTCTTTTCTTTGCTCTTAAGTGTTTCCTACAGTTTTCAGGTATCCATTCTCATACATCTTATCATAAATCTAAAAGATATTATAATGTATTAATTAGTAATACTCGTTAATGTTTAAATAGTCATTCGGCGTTCTACCACAACTCACTCCCATTTTCACATGCATCAGCATACTGGTAAACACTTATTTTGTAAATTATTTTTCATAAATATAATCTTGGGGAAGTATCTAACTGATTTTTTTTTTTGTTGGATAAATTCAATTTTTTTTATATAAATTTATTAGGGTTACGTTATATCTTATGCTTTGGGAATGGGAGGACTACCATGGATTATAATGTCTGAGGTAATTACAGAAATGTTCAACATCTAATGTCTACTTAATATCCACATAACAAGAAAATGTGTATATTAAATTTTAAAATCATAATTATCTTTTTTAAAAACATACTAACTTCTTCTTTTTTAATAGATATTTCCGATGAACGTAAAAGTATCTGCCGGAACCTTGGTTACCGTCACAAACTGGGCATGTGGCTGGATTATCACTTTCACCTTCAATTTTCTAATGCAATGGAATGCAGCAGGTATGGAACTATTTGTTGTATACTTCTTTTTTGTTTTTAATAATTTTGTTTTTTTGTTAAACTGCGAAAGTTTTGGACCTTTGACCTATATTCCAATTCAAAAAATATACCTTCTGTTGAATTGTAACTCAATAATGAATTCAAAGATTAAAAGAAACTCTTCTTTATTGCTTAAGAAAACTCACTCAAAAACTTAAGCCTTCAATCTCTAAACTCATAAGTTATGTCACACATTGACATCTCCTTATATAGCCACATATAAATCCTAATCCTATAAGAAAACACTTTCTCTAATCCTAAGCTCATTAGGATTCCATATCTAAATAGGATTAAAACAACTTGTGGCTTAAGCTTCCTTCAAGCTTAATCAACATTCTCCCCCTTAAGCTTGAACTCATTTTCAGCCAAGTCTTTCACACCAATGAGATCTCTCATCTCTCTGAACTTGATCCTCCCAAGAGCTTTAGTGAGAATGTCCGCCTTTTGCTTATCTCTAGGGACATGCTCGACCTCAACTTGCCCGTTTTCAACACACTCTCTAATGAAGTGATACCGAGTATGTATATGCTTACTCCGTCCATGAAACACCGGATTCCTTGTGAGAGCAATCGCCGATTGGTTGTCAATACGAATGACAATTCTCTCGCATGGTGTACCCGTGATTTCACCAAGTAAGTCCTGGAGCCAAATTGCTTGTCTTGCTGCCTCTGTTCCTGCCATGAACTCCACTTCACACGAAGACAGCGCCACCGTATCTTGTTTCTGCGAGCACCACGTAATGGGACTTTCTCCGAGATAAAAGATGTGCCCTGTTGTGCTTTTTCCTTCGTCGGGATCGACGTTATGGCTACTATCACTGTAACCAATCAACCTTGGAACTCTCATGCTCGATTTCTCAAACGTTAAGCCAAGTGTAGTCGTTCCCTTTACGTACCTCAAACATTGTTTCATGGCAGCTCCATGAGACTCTTTGGGATTCTGCATGTAACGACTTAGCACTCCCACACAATAGCTCAAGTCTGGTCTTGTATGCAGCAAGTAACGGAGACAGCCAACATTTTTTCCAAACATTGTAGCATCAATATCCTTCTCATCTTTGGCTTTTGATAGCTTTAGTCCGGACTCCATTGGTGTGTGTACCAAGTTACAGTTCTCCATTTTAGCTTCTTCCAAGATTTTCAGTGCGTAACGATTCTGATTCAACGTGATTCCTCCGTCATGGTGTAACACTTCCATCCCAAGGTAGTAAGTTAGTCTACCAAGATCACTCATGTCGAATTTGGATGCCATCTCTTTCTTGAACTCATCAATAACTCTCCTGCTTGTTCCTGTGACAAACAAGTCGTCGACGTACACTGCTATGATGAGAAGGTTTTCTCCTGACACTTTCTGATAAGCAGATGGCTCTTTCGAACACTTTGTAAATTGTAGCTCCATGAGGATTTGATTTAACTTGTGGTTCCAAGCTCTTGGCGCCTGTCTTAAGCCATACAAGGCTTTATTGAGTTTGTACACTTTGTCTTCACATCCCTTGACTTCAAAACCCTCTAGCTGTCTGACATGAACAATCTCCTTTAATTCTCTATGAAGGAAGGCTGTTTTCACATCAAGATGGTGAATCTCCCATCCATTTGTTGCCGCAAGGCTGATAAGAAACCTTATCGTTTCTAGTCGAGGTACCGGGGCGAACACTTCCTCAAAGTCAATCCCATAACGTTGTACATACCCTTTAGCCACAAGCCGAGCCTTGTGCTTGTTAATACTCCCATCAGAATTCCGTTTGAGCTTGAACACCCACTTTAAACCAATCGGTTTTGCTCCATACGGGAGATCCACAAGATCCCAAGTATTATTCTTCTCAATCGAGCAAATCTCATCCTCACAGGCTTGCATCCATTCTTTCGACTCTTGTGCTTCACCAAAGTTTCTTGGCTCGTCTTTTAAGAGCAGTAACAAAGTTTCTCCTTCTTCTATTGCAAGAAAAACATAGTCCTCAAGGTATTTCGGCTTCATGCGTTCTCTCTCCGATCTCCTTAAACCACTCGGTGCAAAATCTTCATGAGTTTCCTCATCTTCTGTCTCACCATCACATGTCGGCTCGCTCTTTTCCTCATCACTTTCATCAGAAACCTCTATAATCTTCTTCTTGTCACTATTCTCCCCTGTTTCCTGAATCCCACTATCTCCAAATTCTCTAAGAACCAAAGTGAAGTTCTCGCCACCTTCTTGATGTTTGTTGTGGCTCCAGTTCCATCCTTTTGTTTCATCGAACATGACATCACGGCTGACCACTATCTTCTTCGTTTGTGGATCTAGTAGTCGGTAGGCTTTTGATCCCGGTTCTGTTCCTAGATGGACAAGCATTCGCGATCTATCATCTAGCTTCTTTAGCTGTGGCTTCTCTATCTTTGCATACGCAATACATCCGAAGATTCGAAGGTGATTCACGTTTGGCTTCTTTCCACGGAAAACTTCATCTGGAGTCACATCTTTGAGTGTTCTCATGGCTATTTGATTCAAGAGATAAGTCGAGTGTCTCACTGCTTCTCCCCAAAGATAACTTGGTATATGCATATGCTTCATGATGCTTCTTGTCATCTCTAACAAGGTTCTGTTACGTCTTTCGACAACACCGTTTTGTTGAGGAGTATATGGGGCAGTAAGATGTCGCTTAATACCAGCTAACTCACAAAACTCCATAAATTCTTGTGACATAAACTCTCCTCCTCTATCTGTTCTGAATGTTTGTATGCTTGCCCCTGACTATTGCTCCACTAAGCTCTTGAATCTTTTGAATTTGGTGAAAGCATCACTCTTCTCTTTCAACAAAGATGTCCACATATATCTGGAATGATCATCAATAAGGACAAAGATGTATCTATTTCCAGCAAGAGAACTTGGTGTTATTGGACCACACAGATCTCCGTGGACAAGTTCTAATCTCTTGCTCGCTCGATACGTTGTCGCTTGCGGGAATACTTGTCTGCTCTGCTTCCCAAGTAGACATGATCCACATATCTTTTTTTCTATAACCATACTCGGGATTCCTAGAACAAGCTTCTTCTGCATCATCACCTTCAAAGCATCAAGGTTTATGTGTCCCAATCTTGAATGCCACCTACTTGACTCGCTGTCTCTGTTAGATTCAGCCGTGTGATGTCTCTTATTCCCATACGAACTTTGTATAGCCGATTCTTCGATTTAGTTGCCTGAACAAGTATCTTTCCTTCTCGATCACGCATTGTTAGACACTCTCCTTGCATTCTTATATCACAGCCTGATTCTGTAGCTTGTCCGAGGCTAATGATGTTACTCTTTAGATCCGGAATGAAATAGATGTCCGCCATCTTCCTTGGTTCTCCGTTCATGTCAACAAACGTTATCGATCCTTTTCCTTTGATATCTATGCGTGAATCGTCGCCAAATCTCACCTTACCAGTAACAGAGTGATCAATCTCGGAGAAGTATCTTTGATCCCCAGTCATGTAATTATTGGCCCCATTATCAAGGTACCAGATGTTCTCTTCTCCGGTGTTGGTCTCAAAGTTACTCGGTATACAATTCTTCTCATTTAGGTATACCACCTCATGCATCATAAGTTTATCAGCCTCCTTTGTATCATTGTCTTCATCTTCTTGAGCTTCTTGTAGCTTCAATAGTCTATCGGGAAAGCTAGACGCAAAGTGTCCTAACTTATCACACCGGTAACATACGACTTTTGATGTATCTCTATCTTCATTAGAACGACTGCGACCTCTTCCTCTATAGAAGCGTCCTCCACGACCTCTGCCCCTATAGTTGCCATTGTAATTGTAGTCGTGTGTTGACTGGTTTGATTTTTCTTCCATGTTGGCATACATCAATTTGTTTTGGTCTTCTTGAACGTCTTCTTCTTCACGAATTCGTTCCTCGTAAGCCTTCAAACGTCCCATGATATCCTCGAAACTGGTTTTGTTAAGGTCTAACACCAGTTCGAGAGATGCCACTATGTGTATGAATTTTCGTCGAGGATGGCTATTAAGAAACTTCTTGACCAGCTTCGATTCTTCGATGCTTTCTCCTAGAGCTGCTGACTTTGATGCGATTTCAGCTAGCTTTCCTCCAAAGTCATCGATTGTCTCATTGTCTTTCATCCTAAGACGTTCAAACTCTGCCATCAACGTTTGCAATCTAGCTTCCTTAACTCTCTCTGCTCCCATATGTCTCTTCCTGATAGCTTCCCAAACTTTCTTTGCCGTTTGTAGTTCACCGACCTTTAGGACCATTGTCTCTGGTATGGACTGGAAAAGTAACGCTAGAGCCATATTGTTTTTCTCACTGCTGCTTGATTCTATCTCGGTTTCAATAAGCTCCCAAACTTTGTGAACTCCAAGCGCAACCTTCATCCGTATAGCCCATACCGTATAATTTGTGGCAGTGAGCATGGGGCATTGAATTGATGAAGAACTTCCTCCTCATTTTGGCTTTGACTCAGTGATCGTGAGATCACCTCCGGACATGTCTCTTTTTATGATCTTCACAACCTCTTCTTTTCAAAACAAAAAACACCTTGCTCTGATACCAATTGTTGAATTGTAACTCAATAATGAATTCAAAGATTAAAAGAAACTCTTCTTTATTGCTTAAGAAAACTCACTCAAAAACTTAAGCCCTCAATCTCTAAACTCATAAGTTATGTCACACATTGACATATAAATCCTAATCCTATAAGAAAACACTTTCTCTAATCCTAAGCTCATTAGGATTCCATATCTAAATAGGATTAAAACAAATTGTGGCTTAAGCTTCCTTCAAGCTTAATCAACACCTTCGTACCAAAAGAGGTTTGAACGCGGGACACAAAGAACCAACCCCTTAATTGTTTTTAATACTTGCAGTGGACATTTCGTTATTCTTATTATTATCATAATGCTCATGCTTAATGGAACTATATCTTTTTATTTTCAGGAACTTTTTTAATTTTCTCCACCGTTTCGGCCATGTCGATCATGTTCATCTATTTCTTGGTGCCCGAGACCAAAGGGAGGTCACTCGAAGAAATACAAACATTGCTTTCGAGTTCTGTGCATTGATATCAGATTATCAGTACTATTTGCTCTGTTTGAAGAAAAGTAAAAAAAACTGAATATAAATTTATCACTGTTCATGTGAGTTTGGATGTCTTGAATTTTTTTTTTTTCCATCTGAATAAATTCAAGAAAAGGTGATAAACACCTTACACAGGAGCCCATGAAATGGGAGAAACAAAAGAAAACAACAATGCTTAGACAAAGACAAGAACCCAAGTCCTCCCTATCAGCTCCCTAAAAAAAGAGAGCGATAGAGGGAAAGCAAAACCAACTACAACCACCAGTCAAAACTATGCTCAGATAGAGGGGAGAAATTTCTCACTTACAAATATGCTATCCAACCAAAACGGATGCCCACGAGCCACATAAGACTGCAAGCGGATTCCTCTTATAACACTTTGAGCAATCAGAAAAGCCCCTCTATTAGCACAACGCGGTTCCAAAACAACATTACAAGCACTAAAAAGACGAAGAGAAGCTCGAAGTTCAGCTGCTTCCAGCTTGAAAGACGGCCACGCTTTCGGTCTTTCCAACGAACCCACAACCATAGCATCTTCCACCGCTAACACCACTCGCTTCACCCCATGACTGAGAAGACTTTTCAAAGCCCAAGACACACCCATGAAGCTACACTCTGAGCGAGAACCCACATTAACGAAAGCCCTCCTACTGTGAAGAAGCACAGTCCCTTTATCATCTCTTAATACCCAAGCCATACCCCCCAAATGCGTATCCTTGGACCAAACACAACTTACATTGCATTTAAGCCAAGGTTCTGGTGGTGGCCTCCACCGAATAACCTTCTTTTCCTGTTCTGAAGCAATTATTGAGTCACAACCCTTATCAATCTCCTGCGACAAAAACCACAGATCAACCTCACTGATAATCTTTTCCATTGATTCCCAAGCATTGAATTTTGGTTTGTCAAACAGCAAATTATTCCTATTCTTCCAAAGGTACCAAATGACCCATGGAAAACGTCTTCTAATTGATTCAGGGATGACTCTGTTATTCCTTTGCGTTAACAGGTAGTTGATATTCGCATAAGTGGAATCTCCAAAACCAAACTTAGGGATTGGCATGTCACTCATCGCCCATACTTGTCTGGAAAGAGAGCAAGTGAAAAGAACATGATTAATAGACTCTCCCTCACCTCCACAAGCTTGACAAAAATTCTGGATCTTCATTCCCCTTTCTTGTAAATTATCTCCTACGGCCACAGCTCCACACAAAACCTTCCAAAGAAAAATGCGTATTTTCTTAGTAGTATGCACAGACCAAGATTGGTTCTTCATATGATTCAATGAAGGTTGCAGAGCGGCCTCAAACAAAAGCTCCGGTTTGTTGGTCCTGGAGGCTAGCCAAAAGCCCGACTTCACCGAATAATTGCCACTATGATTATAAAACCAGCTCCAGTAATCCTGACTTAAAGTCAAAGGCTGAGCTTTCAGAATTCTGTGAACATCTTCGGGAACAAATATTTCCTCCAGCTTTTTTTGATCCCATTTGTTTTCCCCAAAATCAATGAGATCTTTTGCCAAGAGATTGACATTAATCGGAAAATTCAAACGCCAAGGTGGCCTAACTCCTTCATCCAATATCCATGGATCTATCCACACATTCAGGGTATTTCCATTCCCCACTCTTTTCCTCAACCCTTTGTATAAAAGATCTCTGCCCCATAATATACTTTTCCATGCATAGGAAGGCCTATCTCCAAGACTAGCATTCAGAACACCCGATGATCTGAAGTATCTGCTTTTTAGAATACTTGCAACTAAACTTTCTGGCTCTTGTAAGATTCTCCATGCTTGTTTCGCCAAGAGAGCTTGGTTGAAAACTTCATTGTCTCTAAAACCCATTCCTCCCAAATGTTTAGGTAGACACATTTTATCCCAACTGGTCCAATGCACCTTTCTTTTGTTTTCAACTGAACTCCACCAATAATCCGCCATTGCACTTCTCAAATTGGCACAAATTGTTTTAGGCAGTTTGAAGCAGGACATGGCAAAAACGGGCATAGCAGTCAAAACCGACTTCAAAAGCACCTCTTTGCCTCCTTGCGAGAGAGCTTTTGAATACCAACCAGATACTCTTTTCTGAACTCTCTCTCTGATATAATCGAAAAGATCGATCTTTGAACCACTGAAGCACTCCGGAAGACCAAGGTACTTACCTACACCACCTTTGTTCGAAATGCCTAAGGCCAGCTTGATCCTTTTTCTTTGCTCAACCTTGATTTTGGACCCAAAGGTTATTGAGGATTTGCTTTGATTGATCACCTGACCTGTTGCCTCTCCATAAATCTTCAAGATCCCTTTTAAAGCATGACATTGCTGGTCATTAGCTTGGCACAAAAAGAGACTATCATCTGCAAAAAGCAAATGATGAACAGCCGGACCTTCTTCATTGAACCTTATCCCATTCACAAGACCTAGACGCTCAGCTCTGTTTAGCAAATGAGTTAGACCTTCCGTACAAAGCACAAAAAGGAAGGGTGAGAGAGGATCTCCCTGTCTAAGACCTCTTTGAGGTGCAATTAATCCATGCGGTTGATCATTAATGAGAACGGAAAATGAGACTGATGATATACAGAACATCACCCACTCCACCCATTTCTGGTGAAAACCTAGCGCTTGAAGAAGAGCTCTCACATAGCTCCATTCCACCCTATCATACGCCTTGGACATATCAGATTTCAAGGCCATGAACTCAGACGATATCGACGGATGAGTTCTAAGGCCATGGATCAGCTCATGCGCTATGATAATATTGTCAGAAATGAGTCTCTCTGCCACAAAAGCAGATTGGTTCACCGATACAATCAGACTCAGCCACGGTTGAAGTCGTTTAACCAAGATTTTGGAGACTGTTTTGTATAAAACAGAGCATAAGCTGATCGGTCTTAAATCTGACATCTTAGACGCATTGGGGATTTTTGGGATCAGACAAAGATGCGTATAATTCCATTCTTTAGGCCGTCCTGAAAAAAGCTTTGACTTCCAGAGAGATTTGCTTTCCCAAAACACCCCAATAATGTTGAAAGAAAAGACCATTCATTCCATCAGGGCCTGGGGCACTTGATGGCTTGATAGCAAACATGGCTTCTCTAATCTCTGAGTCTGTTACTGCTCCAATTAGACTCTCATTCATCTCAGAAGAGACTCTTGGGGTTAAGTCTGCAAACCACTCCTCGAAACGAGTAGGATTTACCGATGTGAAAAGCTTTTCAAAGTAAGAAGTCGCTACTGCTTCTTTCGCTGCTTCAGACTTATGGGAGACCCCATCATCATCCAAAAGTTCTTCCAAGCTTCTTTGGTTTCGTTCACATTTCACAGAGTTGTGGAAAAACTTAGTATTACTATCTCCATCTCTCAGCCATTTTTGTCTACTTTTCTGTTTCCAGAAAAGTTCATCATCTTTGTACGCCAACACCAGTTCTCTTTTCAAGTGTCTCAATCTTTCAGTAGAAGGAGATCTAGCAGATTGTTCCTCTCTAAATTCTGCTCAATCTGGTGAAGTCTGTCCCTTGCATTCATGTTGTTATTTTTTTTCCATTTGCTGAGCGTCTTTATGCAATTTCTCAATCTTTCAGACACAGACAAATTGGAGCCACATGTAGAGGAATTCCACGATATGATGATTCTATCCTTAACCCGTGGCTGGTATAAAAACCGTTTATCAAATCTGAAATTACCTTTGTAAGAGTCCTGAGAATTGATAAGACTAACCAGAATTGGTCTATGATCTGATCCTCTCTTATCCAGAAAGGCTTGATTTGAAGCCGGGAAGAGACCAAACCATTCTTTGTTCCCAAAGCTTCTATCTAACTTACATTGAATCCAAAAAGGGCCTCTCATGCCTCCCCATGTGAACCCATTACCCTGACTTGGCATTTCAGACATCCCACACTCCATCAGCATATCTCCAAAGGCCTGGAAGGATGAAATACTTCTCGAAGGGCCTCCTAACTTTTCTCCGTTGTTCAGAATTTCGTTGAAATCACCTAGCATACACCAACCCTCCTTACGAGACAGACTGATGTAACTGAGTTGATCCCAAACTGTTTTTCTATTACATCTATCGGGGGCTCCGTAGACGCATGAAACAAAAAAAGAGAAATCTCCAAACTGTACATGGACATCCAACAAATTCTTATTAGCAACCAAAAGCTCAATATTTACACCATGTTTACAGAAAAGAGCCAAACCCCCACAAGTTCCGATCGGCTCCACTGTATACACTCTCTTATACCCTAACCATTCCTGAAGATCAACCAACACATTTCTTACATTGATCGTTTCCATTAAGAACATCACCTCAGGGAAATGTTTTTTACGCAATTCCCTAAGGCGCGGAATCGTCAGGTCTTGAGGCCGCCCCACGTCCTGACAATTCCAAGCGAGAATGCTCATTATGGAATGGGCGATCCCTCAATTGGGATCACCTTCTGTGTTTTGTACCTCGCACCTTGCGGTTTGATCTCTTTTCCTAATGATGTTCTTTTCTTTGCACCCATCACTCCTTTTCCATTCTTCTTGATCTCCGTTACCGGTGCCAACAGTAACTCGGTTTTCTGTTTTCCTATCCTGAGCCTTTTTACTTGTCTTTTTCTTGCCTTTGCTTTACCAACTGTAGCTCCGGATGGTCCAGCCTCATCGAAGCCAAAACCATATGCCGTAAGGCTAACAGCTGATCGCATAGCAGCTCTCTTTGCCTTGGAAGATTCCAGTTTAACCCGTAAGTCATCAAAGCCAACCTCCTCTTCCTTAGCCATTCCTTCTCTAATAGCACTTCCCATCATCTTGTCTTCAGTTTTAGAGTTCTTGTTCTCCAAGATTTCCTTATAGTCGAACACTCTTCCTTTATCTTTATCAACCTCATTGGAGATAAGAGGTCTCTCTTCCCTCCTAAGAATGAGTTTCTGGGCAACCGGATCTACTTCCGCATCTGCAATTGTGCTTCTAATCCTATCGTGTTTCACCAATAGGTCATCCCCATTATTGACGATGAGGTATTGTCTCATATCCTCTAGCACCGACGAAACGATCCTTGGTCTTCCTTTAAGTGGATTCAAACCCACCTGATCCTCCTCAAGAACTCCAAAGAGTGGGTCTGACGCTTGTAGAAGCCGATTCTTTGCCTGTTTTCGAAGCTGCTCGTCGAGTTGCAGCTTTATCTTGCCTCTCTTTCACCAGTAAGGGACAGAAATCCCTCTCATGATTCAACCGTTGGCAGTTGTAACACCTTTTCTGGATTTGTTCATAGACGAAATCAACCACTTTCTGCTCCCCATCTGGAAGGACAATCAGTTTGGTTTTTCTCAACGGTCTCGCCACATCAAACCTGATCTTAACCCGAACATATGGGTTGCTCTGGTTTTTTGTATCGTCAAAGGCTATCTCTTTGACTTGACCAAGAACATCACCTATATCCCAAATCGTTTGAGATGTGTAGTGATTGACCGGAATGTTCTTAATCCGCACCCAAATAGGCACGAATTGTAGAAAATCAGTACTCGGTTTCTCCACCCATCTCTCCTTGGCCACCGCCCATTCGTTAAAAGTTTGAACTCCTTTATCCAAAATTTCCAGTAAGTCATGTTCATTCTTGAAAAAGAACTGAAAACTCTCACTGGACAGTACAACACCCCTAATCCTTCCTGATTTTCCCCATTTTCGAGGTAGATCCACGATTAGATGCGCAACTTTTTGACACTCCGGATTGAGTACCCTCCCCATTAAGCTTAGAACATTATTTTCTACTGAACTATACTCCGGACGATTCGGAATCACAACCGGATTGTCCTCCTCTTCAATTGACATAGCCATCAACGCTCTATCCATTGCCGCCTACATCTTTAAAGAGAAACAAGAAAACAGCTCAAGGATAGCTCGTAATCTGTTTTTGAGAATCAGCAAAAAACACCACACTGAATTGAAAGAACCACCGCTTTCTTCAAACAACAACCAAAACCTCGATCAGAAACATTTAGCGACCTAAAAAGATTGTAGAACTGAAACTCGAACTCAAAGAGAAGGGTGAAAAAGCAAGTTTCGAGAAAGAGAAAATCAGATAAGGGCCACTTTTAACCACACAATGCTCTATCTACCACAGAAAAGAAACACTCTGTTTGGGAAAGAGAGTCCTAAGGCCACACACGAGGAAAGAGGATTTTCAGATTTCGGTGATGTCTTGAATTATTTGGCTAAATTTTTATTTAAAACATAAAACATTTTTAAAAAAGTAATGTAATATTTTTAAAAGAAACTATCAACTTTTTCTTTGTAGAATCAAGATCATTTTATACTGGTAAGAACACTTATATTCACATGAATCAGCATACTACCATAACTTTTTCATTGTGAATTCAAGATCATTTTATAGATTTCCTTGTTTTGTGAGGCGTCTCGTCGTTCCTAAGGGCATCTTCGGGAGATCCTTTTGGTGTTACTCCGACCAAGAGATCCTCTTTCTTCACCGTTCCATCATCCTAAGTGATCCATCCAATCATCGGCCATTCCTTCATTGGAAGCTTGAAGACTGGGATGAAGTGCACGGCTTTAGATTTGCAGTGCATCTTTGGTACTTCCCGACCTACCGTTTAGCCGGCAACCATTTGTTGAAAGATAAACTTGATTTTGGATCAAGTTTAATTATGGTTTGGGCCAAAATCCATATAGGTAGCCCAAACTCTAGAATTCTCTCTACAAATATCTAACATTTCCACCTCCTTAAAATATTATAGAGTATTATGGAGAATAAATATCTAGAGATCTCTCTAGATAATTGTAATAAAATAATCTAGATAAATAGTTAGAATAATCTAGATTTAGGATTAAAATATTTGTGATATTTTGTAATGTGGAGGCTATAAATACTTTCTTTCCCCTTTCATTTTGTAGTCAAGAAGTTGTCGTAAGAAGTTCCCAAGTAAATATAAGTTCTTCCAAAATCTTCTTCTTCCTACTCTTTTAAGTTCCTAAACACTTTGTCCATCATTCCAAATAAATATTTCTTTCCAACAAAGTGGTATCAGAGTTAGAAAGTTATCTTTATTCTTAAAAATGGCGAATAGCGGTGTTCCCTTCCTAGTCCCATTGCTTACAAAGAGTAACTATGACAATTGGAGTATAAGAATGACGGCTATCCTAGGAGCACATGATGCGTGGGAGATAGTCGAAAAAGGCTACGTTGAACCCGAGAATGAAAGTAGTCTATCTCAAACTCAAGAGAATAGTTTGAGAGACTTAAGTAAGAGAGACAAGAAGGCTCTCTGTCTAATCTATCAAGGATTAGATGAAGACACGTTCGAGAAGGTCGCGGGAGAAAAGACGGCCAAAGAAGCATGGGAGAAGCTTGGAACATCTTGCAAAGGAGCGGAGCAAGTAAAGAAGGTACGTCTTCAAACTCTAAGAGGAGAATTTGAAGCGTTGCAAATGAAGGAAGGTGAACTCGTCTCTGATTACTTCTCAAGAGTTTTGACGGTTACTAATAACCTCAAAAGAAATGGTGAGAAGTTAGACGACGTGAGAATCATGGAGAAAGTTCTTAGATCGTTGGATCCAAAATTCGAGCATATTGTCACCGTCATCGAGGAGACAAAAGATTTGGAGGATATGACGATAGAACAACTTCTTGGATCATTACAAGCTTATGAAGAAAAGAAGAAGAAGCAGGAAGATATCACAGAACAAGTACTCAAGATGCGTATTGTTCATGATAAAGAAGAAGGTGGTCGAAGCCATCCAAGACGAGGTGGCAGTCAAGCCCGAGGACGAGGTCGTGGATATTGAAACGGACGAGGTTGGAGGCCCTATGAAGAACGCACCAACCAAAGAGGAGAAAATTCATCAAGAGGTCGTGGAAGAGGAAGTCCAAAATCAAGGTATGATAAATCAAGCGTGAAATGCTACAATTGTGGAAAATTTGGACATTAAGCTTCCGAATGTAAAGCTCCAAACAACAATAGAGTTGAAGAGAAGTCCAATTACGTAGAATAAATAAGTCAAGAAGGTGATATACTTTTAATGGCGTACAAGAAGGATGAACAAGATGAGGTTCAGAAGTGGTACCTCGACAGTGGTGCTAGCAATCACATGTGCGGGAAAAGAAGCATGTTCGTGGAGCTTGATGAATCCGTAAAAAGAGATGTGGCTTTAGGAGATGAATCGAAGATGGAGGTGAAAGGTAAAGGAAATATTCTCATCCGACTGAAGAATGGAGATCATCAATTTATTTCCAACGTTTACTATATTCCCAACATGAAGACCAACATCTTAAGCCTTGGACAACTCTTAGAGAAAGGTTATAATATTCGACTAAAAGATAATAACCTTTCTATAAGAGATCATGACAACAATCTCATCACCAAAGTGCCAATGTCAAAGAATAGAATGTTTGTCTTAAACATTCAAAGCGACATTGCAAAATGTCTCAAGATGTGCTACAAGGAGGAGTCTTTGCTTTGGCATCTTCGATTCGGGCATCTCAACTTTGGATCGAGGGCTGGAGCTACTTTCCAAGAAAGAAATGGTTAGAGAATTGCCTAGCATCAACCATCCAAAACAACTATTGGGCCAACCTACTCCACCTACTCCACCTACTCCACCTACTCCACCAACTACAATTTTTCAAGAAGATGAAAGTTCAAGCGAAAGGACTCCGCGCTTTAGAAGCTTGCAAGAGCTTTACGAGGTAACCGAAAATCAAGACAATCTTACCTTATTTTGTCTATTTGTGGAATGTGAGCCCATGAATTTCCAAGAAGCTGTGGAGAAGGAGACATGGAGAAATCCAATGGATGAAGAAATAAAGTCGGAGACAAGAGCTATGAAGCCACTAGAACTCATACATACGGATGTATGCGGTCCGATCAAACCAAGATCACTCGGTAAAAGTATATACTTCCTTCTCTTTATTGATGATTGTTCAAGAAACACATGGGTTTACTTTTTAAAGGAAAAGTCAGAAGTTTTTGAAAACTTTAAAAAGTTTAAAGCCCATGTCGAGAGGGAAATTGGCCTTGTGACATGAGATCTGATCGTGGAGGGGAGTTCATGTCCAATTTTTTTTTGAAATATTGTAAAGATAACGACATTAGAAGACGGCTGACAGTGCCGAGAACCCCTAAACAAAATGGAGTAGCGGAAAGGAAGAATAGGAAAATCCTTGAGATGGCGAGAACCATGCTCAAAAGTAAAAAGTTACCAAAAGAGTTGTGGGCGGAAGCAGTTGCGTGTGCAGTGTATTTATCAAACCGATCTCCAATAAGGAGCATTTCGGGAAAAACACCACAAGAAGCTTGGAGTGGAAGAAAGCCCGGTGTTTCACATCTACGAGTCTTTGGAAGTATTGCTCACGCTCATGTACCAGACGAGAAGCGAAGCAAGCGAGATTATAAAAGCGAGAAATACATCTTTATTGGTTATGATGCCAACTCCAAAGGCTACAAGCTCTACAATCTTGAGACAAAGAAGACAATAATCAGTCGAAATGTCATCTTTGATGAAGAAGGAGAATGGGATTGGAGATCAAATGATGAAGGTTATAACTTCTTTCCCAACATTTAAGAAGAGGATTTGGAGCAACCAGCAGAGGAGCCTATTGGGCCACCTACTCCACCTACTCCACCTACTCCACCAACTACAGTTTTTCAAGAAGATGAAAGTTCAAGCGAAAGGACTCCGCGCTTTAGAAGCTTGCAAGAGCTTTACGAGGTAACCGAAAATCAAGACAATCTTACCTTATTTTGTCTATTTGTGGAATGTGAGCCCATGAATTTCCAAGAAGCTGTGGAGAAGGAGACATGGAGAAATGCAATGGATGAAGAAATAAAGTCGATACAGAAAAATGAGACATGGCAGTTAGCTTCACTTCCAGACGGGCATAAGGCGATTGGTGTGAAGTGGGTTTACAAAGAAAAGAAGAACTATCAAGGAGAATTTGAGAGATACAAGGCAAGATTGGTCGCAAAAGGCTATAGTCAAGGAGCCGGAATCGACTATGATGACGTATTCGCTCCTGTTGCTCGTCTAGAAACTGTTAGACTTATCATTTCATTGGCAGCCCAAAAGAGTGGAGGATACATCAAATGGATAACAAATCAGCCTTCCTCAGTGGAGATATTGAAGAAGAAGTTTACATTGAGCAACCACAAGGCTACATAATCAAGGGTGAAGAAGACAAAGTCTTGAGGTTAAAGAAGGCGATTTATGGGCTAAAACAAGCACCAAGAGCTTGGAATACTCGAATCGATAAGTATTTCAAGGAGAAAAACTTTATCAAGTGTCCATATGAGCATAAATTATATATCAAACTTCAAAATAACGATATATTGATTGCATGATTGTATGTATATTCACAGGCAACAATCCAAGTATGTTCGAGGAATTCAAGAAGGAGATGACAGAGGAGTTTGAGATGACCGATATTGGATTGATGTCTTACTATCTTGGAATTGAGTTAAGACAAGAAGACACTGGAATCTTCATTACTCAAGAAGGCTATGCTAAAGAAGTATTGAAGAAGTTCAAGATGGATGACTCGAATCTAGTGTGCACGCCAATGGAATGTGGTGTCAAGTTTTCAAGACAGGAAGAAGGAGAGAGTGTGAATCCAACACTCTTTAAGTGCTTGGTTGGAAGCTTATGTTACTTAACGTGCACAAGACCTGACATCTTGTATGCAGTCGGAGTTGTAAGTCATAGAGCATCCGACAACAACTCACTTCAAGGCAACCAAGAGGATCCTTCGCTACATCAAAGGTACCATAAGTTTTGGCTTATATTACTCTGTTTATGACGATTACAAGCTTGTTGGATATAGCGATAGCGACTGGGGTGGAGATACCGCTTTCATAAGGATGTCAAAGAAGCAACTAATTGTCACCCTATCCACTTGTGAAGTAGAGAATGTAGAGGCTACTTCATGTGTTTGCCATGCTATTTGGCTGCAGAATCTGTTAAAGGAGTTGAGCTTACCACAAGAAGAGGCAACAAAGATCTTTGTAGATAACAAGTCAGCAATAGCACTGGCGAAAAACCCAGTCTTCCATGATCGAAGTAAGCACATTAACACTCGTTATCACTATATTAGAGAGTATGTTGCCAACAGGGATGTTCAGTTAGAGTATGTGAAGACGAATAATCAAGTAGCCGATATCTTCACCAAGCCAATTCACTACAAGAAAACAGGCAAATTGCGACGGAACATTGCGACAGAATAATATTGCGACAATATTGCGACATACTTGCGACGGATTTTGAAGTCATCGCAAACCCGTCGCAAATTTGCAAGGATTTCGCGGCGAAAATATATTTCCTCACAATTCCATCGCAAATGTGCAACGGATTTGCGATCTACAAAATCCCTCGTAAATTTGCGACGGATTTGCGAGGATTTCGCGGCGAAAATATTTTTCCTCGCAAATCCATCGCAAATGTGCGACGGATTTGCGATCTACAAAAACTCTCGCAAATTTGCGACGGATTTGCTACAAATTTTTCCCTCGCAATCGATTTGCGACGGATTTCCGACGGAGAGCTGTTTGCCGACAACACCCGAGTTAGGTAGAACACGTGTTAAATGAAGTTTACCAAACTAATTGCGATGGATTTTTTCCGTCGCAAATATATCGCAATTTACTCGCAATATGGTCGCAAAGCCGTCGCAAATTTGTTTCCATCGCAAATCCGTCGCACGTTTTTTAGCAAATCACTCGCAAATTCGTAGCAATTCCGTTGCAAAAAAATTTCAACTTCTATAAATAGCCAACGTGAATTCACTAATTTTCACAACAAAAAAAAAGGAAAGAAGAGGGAAGCTGGATGTACAATGAAAGAGATCCAGAGACCGGTGAAGTGACGAAAGAGTTTCTTGACGGATTACGAGGATTCTTTTACCAAGCACAAAACCAACCACGGACATTAGAAAATAGTAAAATATTTTGTCCCTGTAAGAAGTGTGAGAACAAGAAATATCTCGATATTGAAACTGCGAAAAGACATGTATTTAATAGAGGATTTGTATCAAATTATTATGTGTGGTATTTTCATGGGGAAAATCATTATAATACTATTTATCATGAGGCGGGGAATAGTGGTTCGAGTCATGGGGTAGCTGTTGAGGAACATAATTATAACGCTAGCTATGATTATAGTCATCACGATATATTGGGAAATGATGGAGGGTATCAGCAAGGAAATAGGTTTCATGATATGGTTACAGATGCATTTCATGAAACTACGACTTCTTTTGCTGATAATCATGGGGAAGATATGTTGGAAGAACCCAACATTGAAGCCAAAACGTTTTATGATATGTTAGACTCTGCAAATCAACCACTATACGATGGGTGTAGAGAGGGACTATCTAGATTGTCACTTGATGTGAGCGTGGGATTGCTTCAAGTTTTACCCACTAGAACTACCTGAAAGTGCACAGCAACGAGGTAAGTATAGATGGGATCGAATCCACAAGGACCTATCGATTGTACTACAAATTGTATGGAGGTTGAATCAAGCTAAAACAAAATAGGGTTTTGTTTGGATTGTATCTGAAATGAAAGTGTCAAGCAAGTAAAAGGGAAAGGAAATCAATAAGTGGAGATACTAGGCATTAGGAAAACCTCAAGGCATCATGAATCATTAACAAGATAATCAAATTGAAGGGATATAAATAAAACCGTTCATGAACTCATAACACAAAGATATAGTTATCCCATTTTCGTGGATCAAACTACTATGTTAAATCAACCTAATAGACTCAATTTTCGATGGTTATTATAAGTTGAAAACATGCATTAAGGGTGTTCAAGTTATGATTGTTCACAATGACTCACAACTCAAATTTCGATGGGTGTGATTCATTGCTCACCAAATACTAAGTCCGGCAATATAGCAAGCTTTTGGAGAGTATATTAACCCAAGATCCGATGCTAGTTGATCAGAAAAGCAAGCAGCATTATGCTCAAGTAGAGGTGATGAAACCAAACAAATTATCCCAACCTAAATGATTAAAGCTAACGATTTCATGAACCCATCGGCTTATCCTTTAACCTAGCAAGGAAACTACTCGATCATGGCGCAAACAACACAAGACTTGATGATTGAAAGCATGATAAGTATTAAAAAGAGGTAAAGAATGAAGGAAGCTTCTCTATGTTTGAAGAACAAAGTCGATTTCTCCTCAATACTCTCTCGGATTCAATACAAAAGCCAAGATAAAGAACAATCGCCAAGGTTGTTAAGTGCAAGTGTGTGTGCGTCTTAGATCTTGAGAGGAAAACCTCTTCTCTCTGCCTCTGTAACAGCTCTCTCTCTTCCCCTCTGACGGCGCACACGCTCTCCTCTTTAGGTCGAGGCTAAAAGCTCATATTTATAGGGTAGAAGTCGCTAGGTTTGTTAAGTGTTGAAAAAGGAAACTTTCCGGTTAACCGGTCTTGATGATTTGCGACGTGATTGGACCGGGTTCAGGACAAGTAAACCACCAAAAGCAAGCTGGGCTTGTGTTAAGTGGAGACAAGGTCCATGCCGCGGAATCCCGGGCTGTTTGTGGCGCCAAGTCTCCACGGGCTTTGTTTGCTCGCCTGGCGGACATGTCTTGGGAGAAAAAGAGTTTCTCCGTGATGGTTGATCCAAATGGCTTTAATCCACTTTGCCGTGATGCATGACCCAAATATCTATCCAGAAAGACCAAGATCATGATTTTTGGACGTCGGGAAGACCCCTTGCCGCGGTCATCTTTCGGATGCTCCGGTTCTGTCCAAATGCGAGAATCGGACAAATGGAGTTATATTGATGCTCTTGACTCGGAAACTTGCATGGATCATGGTTTGAGGCTCTTTTACTCCTTTTTGAATCCTTTTTGATGTTTTAACCTGTTAAGACTCCAAAACCAACAAATACAAGAAAACTACCTCTAAAGGCATAAAACCTTATTGAAAATACTTGAAAACATTGATAAATACTAAGTAAAATCATGCAAAATATGGATATATCAACTCCCCCAGACTTATCTTTTGCTTGTCCCCAAGCAAATTAAGCATGGAAAAGAGGTTTGAAAACATGAGAACTCTTAAATCCTTTTGGAAATCCATATTGACCTTTATTTTAGTGATCCACATAAAACAGCAACGGCATTTAGAATTAAGAACAAGAAAGTACATACCATGAGTTTTGCAATCATCCCAAAGCAATCCACTTCTCTTTAGGCCATCCAAATTTGCCACCTTTGACTCCTTTAGTTTCTAAAAGGTGTGGTCTCAACTAGGGAATATCGATCAAAGGGGTTATAGATTCTTCCCCATCCTCTTTTTATAAAACACATGTCTTGGCTCTTGTTTCACCTCTCTCTCTTCTCACTTCATAAGTCGATTCATCCCTTTTTTAGGGTAGCATAGTAATTTTTTTATTCGACTTCTTCTCCTCTTTGTGGAGGTTTTTGATGGATCTTCCATAGACGCGAGTATTGATGGTTGTAGCCACCTAATCCCCGGTTACTTGGATCAAAAGGTCTTCCATAGACGCGAGTATTGATGGTGGTTGCCACCTAATCCCCGGTTGCTTGGACCTTGGTGCTTTTTCTTAAATTTGAAGGGGAGAGAGAGGGGAAACCGAACTCACATAGACTTTCACTATTTGGTGAGGATGAGGAGTCGTGCCCTTTGTAAAACCAAGCCCCTAGCCGAGAAGGTTAAGTTCATTAAGGTGCGGAGTCAAAGGCGTATCCTTTTTAAGCCCTTGGAGATGTGGACATTTTTGGTAGATCGACCCACTCATGGTGCACATGTGATGAAGTAAACTGCCAAATACTGATCAATGGTCACTTAAACACAGGCACAACAATGGTTAGGTCCAAGATAAAGTCATAATTCTCGACAAAAGTTTTGACTCAATAAAAACGACTCGATGAAAAGAAAAATGATGCAAGATGAAATGCCAAAATGAACAAACTTATTAGTATAATCCCCCCAGACTTAATTTGCACCATCCCGGTGTAAGAAAAATCAGATTAAGAGAGACAAAGATGGGATAAAATTGAAAAGGGAAAGGTTAGGATGATGTTACCAAGTGATGACCAGTTGTGATGAAGATCAGGGTCAGATAACTGATTGGGGCTCCTCTGTAGGCATGATTGGTTGGTGAATTTTGAATTTCCAGGCATGATTCTCCTCGGTTTGCGTTTTGGTCGATTATGGCTCATTTGATCGACCCGAAATGAGTGCTATGAACCACAGAACAAACTGTTAAGAATTTCATGTACCATATTGAAATTTTACCGTCCAAGTTGATGTTTTAGAGCTCCTTGTGAAGTTTGGGGTCAAAAAAACGAGCGGTTTGGGAGATTCTTCATTTGGTGGTCCATTCGGTCGACCGGATGATAGTGCAATAGACCACAGCTCGAATGATGAAGAATTCTCTGACCTATCTTGCAATTCCATCGACCAACCTCATATTTTATGGGCACTGGTGAAGTTTGGCGCCAAACGAACGAGCGGATTGAGAATTCCTTCACAAAATGGTCAATTCGGCTCCGAGAAGAGTTTTCTTGACTTCTTTGTAATTGGCTCGTTCGTTCCTTGATTTTCTTCTGGAATAATGATTTTGAAGCTCCAAGGATCCATCTCCAGCTGGTTGTGTCTCCATACCGTGATTTCGGTTTTTGTCGGCCTTCGGTTACCCGCTATCGACCGGATGTGGCATTTGTGCGTATCTCCTCATCCGTTCACATTCCTCCGTCCTATCTTTTGGAGTTACCGACCAACATGGTGGTGTTTATCCGCCTGTGAAGTTTGGTGGACATCGGTCACGTGGTTTGAGAGATGGTTGATGTTGGTCCTCCGTTGCACCCGTTTGGTCGAGAGAATCACGCCGGATGGAATATCTTGAAATCTACTCGACCGTTTTTTGATTTTCTTTGACCGATGTGATTCTTCTTTCCCCCTTTAGTATTCCCAGGTCGTGCCCGCCCTCTTGGTTATGGTTTTGACAAGGGTGGGATGAATGGGTGGGACATGTTTTTGTTTGGTCTCCTCTTGGGACTTCATCCTAACAAAAATGTTATGCATGCAAAAATGATGTGAAAACTGAAAATGAAATAGAAAAATACCGTGTGGGTTGCTTCCCACAAAGCGCTTGTTTTAAAGTCGTCTAGTTTGACTCTTGTCTGTCTTAGGCTTGATGACTTCTTCTTCTCCTTTGTCCGGGTTAGCTAGGTAAGGCTTTAGCCTCTGTCCGTTGACAGTGAAGTCTCCTCCACTAGGGTCCCAAAGAACCACTGCTCCATATGGTTTCACCTCTTTAATCTTGAACGGGCCGGACCATCTTGAGCGGAGTTTACCGGGAAAGAGCTTAAGCCGTGAATTAAAGAGTAAAGCCTGGTCATTTGGAGCAAAGGACTTTGGCACTATCTTTTGGTCATGAAACGCCTTAGTCCTCTCCTTGTAAATCTTTGTGTTTTCATATGCCAGATGTCTTATCTCCTCCAATTCATTCAGTTGAATCAAGCGCCTCTCAGCTGCGGTTTTGAGATTATAGTTAAGCTCCTTGACCGCCCAAGCCGCCTTATACTCCAGCTCTACCGGTAAGTGGCATGCTTTCCCATAAACGAGATGGAAAGGTGTTGTTCCCAGTGGTGTCTTGAAGGCTATCCTGTAAGCCAAAGAGCGTCATCTAACTTAGCTGACCAGTCCTTCCTTGTTTTCCCGGTTGTCTTTTGTAGTATGCTTTTTAGTTCTCTGTTTGAAATCTCCACTTGTCCGCTGGTTTGTGGGTGATATGGGCTTGCAACCTTGTGTCTAACTCCATATTTTCTCAGTAGGTTGGCAAACACTCGGTTTATGAAGTGGGAACCTCCATCACTAATCACAACTCGCGGCACTCCAAATCTCGGGAAGATGACGGATTTGAAAAGCTTGATGACAACACTGGAATCGTTTGTTGGAGCGGCAATGGCTTCCACCCATTTTGACACATAGTCAACAGCCACAAGGATGTATTGGTCCCCAAAAGATGTGGGAAAGGGTCCCATGAAATCAATCCCCCACACGTCAAAGACTTCTACTTCCAAGATAAAGTTTTGGGGCATCTCATTCCTTTTGCTAATGTTTCCCATCCTTTGACAAGCATCACATTTTGAAATGAATACCTGGGCATCTTTGAACATTGTTGGCCACCAGAAACCAGCCTGTAAGACTTTTGAAACCGTCTTGAATGTGGCAAAATGGTCGGCATAAGCTGATCCATGACAGCCATGAAGTATTCCCGGGATTTCTTCCTCCGGGACACATTTTCTGAACATCCCATCTTGGCATTTCTTGTAAAGGTAAGGCTCGTCCCAAAAGTAGAATCTTATGTCTTTCAAGAATTTCTTCTTCTTGTATCCATAAAATTGCGGCGGTTCAATGTCGGCTGCAAGGTAATTGGCTATGTGGTTATACCAAGGTGTACCGAAAGCGATTCTCTTGTCCAGGACGGGTGGTGGTGTGTTCGTGACCTTTGTTATAGGTATGGCGCTGATGGAATATACTGTTTCTTCTGGCAATGAGTCGTTTATGGGGAGCTGCTCTGCTATCCTCATCCGGGAGAGATGATCCGCCACACTATTCTCCGCACCTTTTCTGTCGATGATCTTTAAGTCAAACTCTTGTAGTAAGAGAATCCACCTGATGAGACGTGGCTTTGCATCCTTCTTGGATAGGAGATATTTGAGGGTGGCATGGTCGGTGTGAACGATGACTTTAGATCCGACAAGGTAAGATCGGAAGTTCTCAAATGCAAAGACGATTGCGAGCAGCTCCTTCTCAGTGGTGGCGTAGTTGCATTGTGCTTCATCCAGGGTCCGGCTTGCATAGTATATGACATGAAGTTTCTTCTCCTTTCTTTGTCCTAGCACGGCACCAACAGCATAGTCACTTGCATCGCACATGATCTCAAACGGGATCTCCCAATCCGGTGATTGTACAACCGGTGCGCTTATTAGCGCCGCCTTGATCTTCTTGAAAGCCGTGAGGCAATCACCGTCGAATTCAAACGGGACATCCTTGCATAAGAGTTGAGTTAATGGTCGTGCGATCTTGGAGAAATCTTGAATGAATCTCCTATAAAAACCGGCGTGTCCGAGGAAGCTCCTTACTCCCTTGACATTCTTTGGCGGTTCTAAGCTCACCATAACTTCTATCTTTGCTTTATCCACTTCAATCCCTTTCTCTGATATCCGGTGGCCAAGGACTATCCCATCTCTCACCATGAAATGACATTTCTCCCAGTTGAGCACAAGATGTTTCTCCTCGCACCTCTTGAGAACCTTGCTAAGATTTGACAAACAAGCATCAAAGGATGAGCCGTAAACTGAAAAGTCATCCATGAATACCTCCATTATGTCCTCTATGTAGTCAGTAAAGATGGACATCATGCATCTTTGGAATGTGTTCGGGGCATTGCATAACCCAAAAGGCATCCGCCGGTAAGCGAATGTGCCATAAGGACACGTAAATGTCGTCTTCTCTTGATCATCCGGATGGATCGGGATTTGAAGGAAACCTGAATAACCATCTAGAAAGCAATAGTATGGGTGGTTAGCAAGCTTTTCTAGCATTTGGTCTATGAATGTGAGAGGGAAATGATCCTTCCGGGTAGCGGTATTGAGCTTGCGGTAGTCGAAGCACATTCGGTGACCGGTGACTGTTCTTGTGGGTATTAGCTCCTCATTTTCGTTCTTCACCACCGTGACACCTCCCTTTTTGGGTACTACATGCACCGGACTTACCCATGTACTGTCCGAGATCGGATATATGATTCCCGCTTCCATAAGTTTCATTATCTCTTTCTTCACAACATCTTTTAAGTTCGGGTTCAGCCTCCTTTGATGCTCCACGGAGGACATAGATTCATCCTCGAGATGTATTCTGTGCATACAAAGATTTGGGGATATGCCCGCAATATCCTCAAGGGTATACCCAAGGGCTTTACGGTGTTTTCTCAACTCACAAAGTAATAGAGCCGTTTCCACATTGGTTAGGTTTGAATTGATAATGACTGGATATGTGTTATTAGGTCCGAGAAATGCATACCTTAATCCAACTGGAAGTTCTTTTAGCACAACCTTAGGTGCTCTCGCCTCACTCCAAGGGTCATTTGATTATTTGACATGGCTCTTAGGCTGACCCAGCCTCTCTTCTTTCTCTTCTAAACCGATATGTGCTACCAGCTTGTCATATGTTGCCGCGCCATCAAGAATCTTGGTCAACCGGTGTGCTTCTTCGTTCAAGTAGTAGTCATCTCCTTCACTCCTGGTTAATGCCATTCCCAATGGGTCATTCATTATGAGCTCTCGTTATATTCCTTCAGACACTTCACTCATATTGTCCACCAAGAATGAATGGCCATCGATTGTGGGTTTTCCGAGTGACTTATCCACTTGAAACTTCATTACAAGATCGCCCAAATGCAAGTCAATCTTTCCTCCCTTGACATCTATTATGGCACCGGCAGTAGCTAGGAATGGGCGTCCAAGGATCAGGGGGTCCCTTGGTTCTTGATCAAGCTCTAACACCACAAAATCGGTTGGTATGGAACATTTACCGATCATCACTTGAACAACGGTTACAATGCCAACCGGTCTTCTAACCGATCGATCCGCAAAGACCAATTGAATCTTTGTTGGTCTGAAGTTAGTGATCCCAAAACGTCTGGCCACCGTGTAAGACATCAAGTTCACACTAGAGCCCAAGTCACAAAGGCATCGCTTGAAAGTTGTACCTCCGATTTGACAAGATAGCACAAAGCTGCCCGGATCATCAAGCTTCTCCGGTGTTTGGTTTTGTAGCACATCACTACATTCTTGAGTTATCAACATTACACCTTCTTCCAAGCTTAAGTTGCTCATCAAGATACTCTTCATGTACTTTTTAAAAGATGGTATGATCATGCAAGCGTCAAAAAACGGTAGCCTAACACTTAGCTGGCTCACAAGATCTTTTAGCTTTGCTTGCTCCTTCTCCTTCTTAGGCTTCTTCACAGCCCTAGGGAAAGGTGCTTTCGGCTTGTACATTCGAGATATCAACGGTGGGATGCTTTCCTCTTCTAACTCTCCATTGGCCGCATTGTTGTCCTCCGGTTCTTTCTCTTCTATCACGACCGTGTGTTGGGTCGACTCTTTCTCGGCTTCCTCCGGCATCTGTACCTCATCTAGTTGCGTCCCACTCCTAAGAGTGATGGCGGCGATGTGCTCCTTTTTGGGGTTTACTTCAGGTTGGCCGGGAAGGACTCCCAACGGTTTCTTGATTGAGCCGGCTATGTGAGCTATTTGAAGATCAAGTCGCTTCACGTGGGATTCAAGAGAATCAAACTTACTATTTAGGTCATAGTATATGTGGTGCATTTTCTCATGGATCCCCTTGTTGGCTTGCCTTTGTTCACGGATGAACTCATAGACCAAAGACTTGAGTTCGCCTTCTTGATCTTCTTTATACACCGATTGGTGTCTTAGCTGAGGTGTAGATGTTCGAGTAACATCATTAGCCTGCTGACCAGCCCGTATATGGGAGCATCATGAGCGTAGTAGCGGTTTTGCGGTTTGAGAAACGGTCCGAGACTTCTATCTCCGAGCTCATGTTTGCTAATGAAGTTCACGTCTCTTTGATGATCGCCAAAGCTCTCATGACCTATCTCCTCATATGAGGCTTGATTATCTTCAAGGACTTGACATAGCCTCGGTTGTCCCTCCAAAAGCTTAGAGATCATGGATTTGATCTCCTTGAATTCGGTTTGCTCCGGTCTTGTATTTATCGCCTTAATGGTTTCCTCATAACTTGGTTGGTTCTTGCTATCACTGGCCGCCAAGTTGTCTATTAATGTCTTTGCCTCCTCAATGGACTTGCTCATGTAATCCCCATTGCTAGCTATGTCAAGGCATAACTTGTACTCTCGCCTAATCCCTTCATAGAATGTGTTCCATAGATTGACTTCCGAGAAGCCGTGTTGTGGGCAATCTCTTATATATTCTTTGAAACGCTCTAGGGCTTCATGGTATGGCTCTATAGGACCTTGCTGGAAACCTGAGATCTTGCTCCTCATCAAGATTGCCCTTTGTTTGGTGTAGAATTGCCCAAGAAAAGCCTTCTTGAACTCCATCCATGTATTGATTGAGCGAGACGGCAAAGATTTTAGCCATCTAAGTGCTTTGCCCGCCAAAGTGAAGACAAAGAGCCGGCACCTTAGGTAGTCTCCTGGAACTCCATTGGCGCTTGTAGTGCTGCACAATTCCTCAAAGGAATCAACATGATCCAAAGGATCCTCCTCAAGAAGTCCATGGTATTGACTTTGCTTCACCAATGCGATAACCCGCGGCTTAATCTCATATCGTTGGCCCTCTTGTGTCCGGATGGGGCTACGGCTTTGTAGAAGCTGTGGTCTCGAGTCACTGTCCCCTATGGTCTCGTGATTCGGCCCTAGCTGATGGTTGTCTTGGTTCGCCCGATGTACTAGTCCGCCATTGTTAAGCTCCGGTTCATCACCGTTTATCGACAAACGGTTTTGGACTCCGTTTAAGGGCTGCCCATCAGCACGATTTGCACCAAGAAAAACACCAACCTGTGGCTCCTGGTCATGTTCTACGTGATCCATGGCCGCTTAAGGCTGCACCTACAAAAGTTTAAAAACAAACTAAAAGAAAAAAGTGAAATAACAAAGCAAAAACAGAAAAACGTTTTAGTCTAGATCCTAATCCAAACTTGTAGACAAGAAGGTCCCTGGCAACGGCGCCAAAAACTTGATGTGAGCGTGGGATTGCTTCAAGTTTTACCCACTAGAACTACCTGCAAGTGCACAGCAACGAGGTAAGTATAGATGGGATCGAATCCACAAGGACCTATCGATTGTACTACAAATTGTATGGAGTTTGAATCAAGCTAAAACAAAATAGGGTTTTGTTTGGATTGTAACTGAAATGAAAGTGTCAAGCAAGTAAAAGGGAATGGAAATCAATAAGTGGAGATACTAGGCATTAGGCAAACCTCAAGGCATCATGAATCATTAACAAGATAATCAAATGGAAGGGATATAAATAAAACCGTTCATGAACTCATAACACAAAGATATAGTTATCCCACTTTCGTGGATCAAACTACTATGTTAAATCAACCTAATAGACTCAACTTTCGATGGTTATTATAAGTTGAAAATATGCATTAAGGGTGTTCAAGTTATGATTGTTCACAATGACTCACAACTCAACTTTCGATGGGTGTGATTCATTGCTCACCAAATACTAAGTCCGGCAATATAGCAAGCTTTTGGAGAGTATATTAACCCAAGATCCGATGCTAGTTGATCAGAAAAGCAAGCGGCATTATGCTCAAGTAGAGGTGATGAAACCAAACAAATTATCCCAACCTAAATGATTAAAGCTAACGATTTCATGAACCCATCGGCTTAACCTTTAACCTAGCAAGGAAACTACTCGATCATGGCGCAAACAACACAAGACTTGATGATTGAAAGCAAGATAAGTATTAAAAAGAGGTAAAGAATGAAGGAAGCTTCTCTATGTTTGAAGAACAAAGTCGATTTCTCCTCAATACTCTCTCAGATTCAATACAAAAGCCAAGATAAAGAACAATCGCCAAGGTTGTTAAGTGCAAATGTGTGTGCGTTTTAGATCTTGAGAGGAAAACCTCTTCTCTCTGCCTCTGGAACAGCTCTTTCTCTTCTCCTCTGACGGCGCACACGCTCTCCTCTTTAGGTCGAGGCTAAAAGCTCGTATTTATAGGGTAGAAGTCGCTAGGTTTGTGAAGTGTTGAAAAAGGAAACTTTCCGGTTAACCGGTCTTGATGATTTGCGACGTGATTGGACTGGGTTCAGGACAAGTAAACCACCAAAAGCAAGCTGGGCTTGTGTTAAGTTGAGACAAGGTCCATGCCGCGGAATCCCGGGCTGTTTGTGGCGCCAAGTCTCCACGGGCTTCGTTTGCTCGCCTGGCGGACATGTCTTGGGAGAAAAGGCGTTTCTCCGTGATGGTTGATCTAAATGGCTTTAATCCACTTCGTCGTGATGCATGACTCAAATATATATCCAGCAAGACCAAGATCATGATTTTTGGACGTCGGGAAGACCCCTTGCCGCGGTCATCTTTCGGATGCTCCGGTTCTGTCCAAATGCGAGAATCGGACAAATGGAGTTATATTGATGCTCTTGACTCGGAAACTTGCATGGATCATGGTTTGAGGCTCTTTTACTCCTTTTTGAATCCTTTTTGATGTTTTAACCTGTTAAGACTCCAAAACCAACAAATACAAGAAAACTACCTCTAAAGGCAAGTAAAATCATGCAAAATATGGATATATCATCACTAGCAGCTAGGATTATGACAATTAAAAGTGAAGATAACAGCAGCGAAAGTAACATGGATAAGTGGGCTGGACTATTTCAAGAGTATTTACCGGAAGATAATCTTTCTGCTGGTAATTACTATGAAATACAGAAGTTGGTTGCGGGTTTTGGGCTTCCTTATGAAATGATTGATGTATGCATTGACAATTGCATGATTTTCTGGAAAGATGATGATAAGCTGCAACAATGTCGATTTTGTGGGAAGCCGAGATACAAACCCACTACTGGAAGGAGACGGGTCCCTTACCAACGTATGTGGTATTTGCCAATCACTGAAAGATTGAAACGGTTATACCAATCGGAGATGACATCTCAGCATCAATGAGATGGCATGCAGAACATTCCACACATCATGGAGAGATTACACATCCCTCATATGCAACGGCGTGGAAACACTTTCAGACGGTACATTCAAACTTTGCTAATGAGTCCAGGAATGTTTATCTAGGATTATGCACAGACGGATTTAGTCCATTCGGTATGTCAGGAAGACAATATTCGCTATGGCCCGTCATATTGATGCCATATAATCTTCCGCCGGCAATGTGCATGCAGCGAGAATTTTTGTTTCCAACTATTTTAGTGCCAGGTCCTAAGCATCCGAAGCGATCCCTTGAGATATTCCTGCAACCTTTGATTGATGAATTGAAACAGCTGTGGTATTCAGGAGTCTGCACCTTTGATTACTCGCAGCAACAAAACTTCAACATGCGTGCAGTATTATTGTGGACGATTAGTGACTTTCCAACATATGGAATGTTGTCAGGGTGGACTACGCACGGAAGACTATCGTGTCCACACTGTTTGAATAGGTCAGAAGCATTTCAGCTGAGGCATGGAAGAAAAACATATTGGTTTGATTGTCACCGTCGTTTTCTTCCTATCAATCATATGTACCGAAAGAACAAGGAATTATTTATGAAGAATAAGGTTGTCCGTGGTCCCCCTCCGGATTATCTTTCGGGACAGGATTTGCTTGATCAGATCGATTATTATGGTGGTGAGGAAACATGCAAACGTGGAGGCAATTGGCATTGCACCGCAAACATGCCTGACGGATATACTCAGGACCACAACTGGCACAAAAAGAGTATCTTCTGGGAACTCCCGTATTGGAAGGATCACCTCTTGCGACATAATCTTGACGTTATGCATATCGAGAAGAATTTTTTCGATAACATCATGCATACTATTTTGAATGTCTAAGGAAAAAGTAAAGACAATATGAAATCGAGGCTGGACTTAGCAGAAATATGCAAAAGGAGCGAGCTGCATATTACTAGAGACGGCAAACAACCAATTCCGAACTTTCGATTATCTACGGATGCGAAGAGAGCTCTGTTCGACTGGGTGGCTTCAGATGTCAAATTTCCGGATGGATATGTTTCTAAATTCTCACGATGTATAGAGCAAGGACAAAAATTTTCTGGTATGAAGAGCCACGATTGCTATGTATTCATGCAGCAATTACTACCATTTGCATTACAAGAACTGTTGCCGTCTCATGTCCACGAAGCAATTGGAGGTAAACAAGTATTTACATTTCTTTTAATTGAGTTTATGTACATAACTAATTAAATATATTTTCCCGAGATTTATTTATTGTGTATATTATATTAAAGGTGTTGGGCGTTTTTCCGAGATTTGTGCACGCGAACACTGACAGAAGACGGAGTAGAGAAGTTACAAAAAAACATTTCTATCTTGCTATGTAACTTGGAGAAAATCTTCCATCCTTCATTCTTTGACGTGATGGAACACCTGCCGGTACATTTGCCTTATGAGGCTGCTCTTGGGGGGCCTGTGCAATTCAGTTGGATGTACCCATTCGAGCGTTTTATGGGACACTTGAAGGAAAAGGCGAAAAACCTTGCAAAAGTTGAGGGATCTATCGTACAAGGAAGTTTGACTGAGGAAACATCTAACTTCGCGTCTTGCTATTTTAGCCCAAATGTGAGAACAAGAAGAACCGCTACGAAACGATACGATGATGGAGGCGTTGCACCTGCATATAGGCATGTTGTCCCCAACATCTTCAAAGAAATAGGCAGACTTGCTGGAAAGTTGAAGGAAGATTTGTGGGACCATAAAAATTGGAGTGCGGCTCACAATTACATATTGCGTAATCTAGAGGAAGTGCACCAATTTGAGAGGTAACTTGTTTAATTTGTCAATTATGTATTCATATATTTTTCTCTATGTACAGCATATTTGATAATCAGATCCGACAGACATATCATGATTTACAAGAACATGAGTATGAGTTGTACAAAGAACGTGATTTTGCTGGATGGTTAAAATACTATGTAAGCGCTCTTCAAATTAAATATATTTAAACTGATTACATAATTAATATCAAATTAAGCTTAACACAATTTTTAATTAACGTTTGTGAATGTATATATTTGTTTATAGGTGACAAATGGATATCATCCGGAACCAATACCTTTATGGTTGCATGAGATTGTTCACGAACCAATAGGGAAGATCACTATGGCACCAATGTACTGCACTCGCGGGTACATATTTCATACGTACAAGCATGGCATGCGGAAGTCGACCGCAAATTATGGTATTCATGTCCCGGGGAAACAAAATTTTATGGAGTTTTGCAAGAGATCATCGAGGTTACCTACCCATGAATTATCAACTTGAAATGTGTTATGTTCAAATGTGATTGATATGATCCGACACTTGGTCGAGGTGTTCGCAGAAACGAGACGTTAGGTGTCACCGACGTAAATGCAAACCGGAATTTTTATAAGTTCGAACCATTCATCCTTGCATCGCAGGCAGAGCAAGTGTGTTTCATTCCTTATCCTCGAATTAGGCAAGAACGAGAGACTTGGTTATCGGTCATAAAGGTCAATCCAAGAGGTTGTGTAGTTGGTTTAGACAATGATGTGGCTATGCAGCATGATAGAGTTACATAAGTATCAAACCCGATTGAATCCACTAAAAATATCGTACACGTTGATCCCGAGAACATAGAAGTAGAAGACGTTGTTGACGATTCAAGTGAAGATGGAGAGTCCGATGAGTTCGAGGAGCCTCCTACAGATGATGATGAACGGGAGCATAGTGAAAACTCTTACGTATCTGAAAATGATGTTGAAAATAACTTTGATTGATTCTTAGATCATTGTATTTGAACACCATTGCGAAGGAATTGCGACGGAATAGATCATGTCCATCGCAAATCCATCGCAAAATTGCGACGGTTTTGCGATGGACATGATCTATTCCGTCGCAATTCCATCGCAAAATCGTCGCAATTTTATAAACTCGAATAAGAAGAGTTTAGGGTAATATAATCTTATTTTATAATCTATAATTTAAACCTAAAAACTCTTTACTAGAGAAAATAGGTTTCTCTTGAACTCCTTACATATCAAACATTACGAAACGTTTTGCTGAAAGACCGATCATATATACCTAGGTACGAATGTTCAATATCTATATTCATATTCATATTGACGGCTAAATAAGAATATATATTCAATATCTACCACCCTTGTAAATCCACTAAAAGCCCTAACACGTAAACCCTAAACCTATGTTTTCCTCGCAACTCCATCGCAAAGTTGCGATGGCTTAGGGACACGTAATCGGATTAGGGTTTCCTTCTTTTTCCTCACAATTCCATCGCAAAAAACACGTAATCGGATTAGGGTTTCCTTCTTTTTCCTCACAATTCCATCGCAAAATTGCGACGGTTTTGCGACGGTATTGCGAGAAAAAGCTAAATCCATTGCAAATCCGTCACAATCTTGCGATGGAATTGCGAGGAAAAACGGTTTGCGAGAAACACGGCATCGGATTACGGTTTGCGATGGATTTAGCTTTTTTCTCGCAATACCGTCGCAATTTTGCGATGGAATTGCGATGGCATATAAGTTCTATATATACTCCACGTCGGGTTTGAGCGAAGCTCAAACCAACCTCAAAATGCATCGATTCCGCCGCCGCCGCCGCAACCCTCTCCGTGAACGGTCCGTTCTTTCGCTCCTCCGCACCGTGCCTCCGCGCCACGGCCTCCGCCCATCCGCCCGACACTCCTCCGCACCGCGCCTCCGCGCCACGCCCATCTGCCCGATGCTCCTCCGCACCGCGCCACGCCCATCCGCCAGACGCTCCTCCGCACCGCACCTCCGCGCCACGCCCATCCGCCCGACCGCACCGCGCCTCCGCGCCTCGGCCTTTGCCCATCTGCCCGACGCTCCTGCGCCCCGCGCCTCCGCGCCACGGCCGCCCGACGGTTCTCCTCCCCGCCCCGCCACCGCATCTTCTTCCCCGCCGCCGCCGTCCTTGCTCAGCCACTGTCAAATTGCGGTAATCAGTTTCTTTGTCTTCCATACCAAATTTTTTTAGAAATTGTTAGGTGGTTAGGTTAGAGAATTTTAGATCTAAGATTGGAAAGTGTAGATAGTAGTATTGTTTTGATTAATCTGAAAGTAAAAGATTGTATGATATTGAAAGATTATTACAAAATGTTGCTAAATCTTTTAGAAGTTTGATATCCGGGTTTGTGATAATTAGAATTAATTTTCCATAAAATATAATCCAATTTTGCTAAACTTTATAATTATTTGGACATAAATTTTTAGATTATTAGAATAATTTTTGGAGTAATTTTTATATAATTGTGAGATTATTAGAATATTTTTTGGATAAGATTTTTTTCATAAGATTGGTAATTGTTTTTATTGGTAGAATAATTTTTTCTTATTTTTATTCTAAGTTCCTATATAATTATTTTTCATATATGGCAGATGGATGATCCAAACAGCTACATGGATTATTTGAGTCGAGGAGGAGGCGGTTCACACGGTTCTCGTGGACATGGTGGTTCACACGGTTCTCGTGGACGTGGTCGTTCCCGTGGTGGTTCGGCTTCGCATTCCATTCCTCCGACTCCTGCCCCTGTGTTTACTTCTAGTTCCCATGATTCTACGGGACAGCGGGTACGGTCTCCATCTCCACCTGCTCACCAGTCACCTCCACATGTTCAGGACGACGCAGATGCGGCCATGATTGAGGCCAATGTAGACGCATTGTATGCGTCTATTAGGGACATTTTATATGAGCCTGGTATTGATCTCCTCCCTCATCTTCATCCACACCGTCCGGCGAACACTTTCTGGTAAGTATATATTTTTATTTTTATTAGTTTTCGTTTTATTTTATGTTTTACATTTTATAAATTTAAATTTCAAATTTTTTTTCTAGGTTCACTGATGATCCATCTGTCGCTTTCGCAGTCACAAAATTTTTTAAAAGGATTTCAATGAACCTCATGCCCCGTGGAAAGATGTAAAGGAGTACGTTCTCGACCGTTGGTTTAGTACCTTCGCTGTAAGTTTTAATATGCGTTTAATTTAATTTTTAAAAATCTTATTCATTGCTTTTCTTCTAATATTATATTATTATTTTTTGATTTTTTGTTGAAGCGTAAGTATCACTGGGACGCTGGCTTTACCGGAATGGTTCACAAGGAGTTCAGAAACAAAGTCAAGCAGCGGTTGCCTGATATGGTATCACGGTGGAAGCAGTCTTGGATAAAAAAGGGAGATGATGCTATGCCTTCCTGGTTCGACAAAAATGTTTGGAAAGGTTTAGTTGCATTTTGGCTGGATCCTGATCACCAGGCCAGGAGTGTCAACAGCAAGTCGGCTCGATTGAAGAGTAAAAACTCTACACATCGATCCGGTCGAACTTCATTCAGATCCCGAGGTCGAATGCTCGTAAGTTTTTTTTATTTCCTAATTATTATTATTTTTATATTGTTTATTTCATTTATTTCTTATTTTTCTTATCAAATTAAAAATTATTTTGAAGACCGAGGAAAAAGGAGAATCAGAGACGGATTTGCTGGCGGTTCTCGCGTACACAAAGGGGAACCCGGATGGCACTTTCGTGAATGAAGATTCTGAGGAGCTTTACAACGATGTTAATTCGAAGCTACAAGAAATGACTCAGAATGATGATCCCGAGAGCATCGCTTCTGGTTCTGCTGAGCTATCTACGTCCGTGAGGAATAAGGTTTTTGTGGAGGTAAGTATTTTTTATATTTTTATTTCAAATTATTTAAATTCATATATATATTATATTATAAATTTGTTTATTTAACTTTTTTTTTTTCAGACCGCACCTCGTAGAAAGGGGCAAATTAGGGGGGTTGGTTCTCTCCAATCCCAAATCGATACTAGGAGCGGTTCTGTTCGCTGTTCCGCTTCAAGTCGATTCCAGAATCCCCACGAGGTTGATGAGATAAAGGAGGAATTAACTGTCACAAAGACGAAACTAGCATGCTACGAAGAGATGTTCGACTACTTGGGCACTCATGATCCGAAGCTCAAAGAGATTATGAGGCGCTACTATCCAGACCAGCAGCAGGTCCATGACGGAACCAGCGGAGCAGATGCATCAACGGGCGGTGGACCGTCGACGGAATTTTAGTTTATGTTTGAACTTTTTTTTTATGTTACGTTTGAATTGCTTTTTCCCGCATTTTGTATTATATTTGAGTTTAAATTTTAATTAAATTTTAATTTATTTCATATTTTTTATTTATTTGATTTTCATAATATTTTTTATTTATTAACAAAAACAAAATTACAAAATTCTAATATTTGCTAAGGAATTGCGAGGAAAACTTTCCGTCGCTATTCTGCGACAGAACATATTCCATCGCAAACTTGCGACGGAAAAAAAACCGTTGCAATACCGTCGCAATTCACAAGTTTGCGACGGGTTTGCGACGGAGACGTCATTGCGACGAAAGATTTGCGACGGAAAGTGGTTTCTCGCAATTCCGTTGCAAATGTCAATTTGCGACGGAATTGTGACTATATTTTCCGTCGCAATTCGGGTATTTTTCTTGTAGTTATTAAGCGTGAAGACTTTATGAAGATGAGGAATTTGCTTGGAGTAGCAAAATCAAGTTTAAGAGGGGGTGTTAAAAGGTAAACTTGATTTTGGATCAAGTTTAATTATGGTTTGGGCCAAACTCCATATACGTAACCCAAACTCTAGAATTCTCTCTAGAAATATTTAACACTTCCACCTCCTTAAGATATTCTAAAGTATGATGGAGAATAAATATCTAAAGACCTCTCTAGATAATTGTAATAAAATTGTAACATACGTAAACCTTGTTGTTAGGGTAGTGGTGTCGAGTGACACCAGGAAGGTGTCGGTCAACACCGGTTTTGCAAATCAATCTCTGTTTGATTTGATTTTGTCCGGTTTTGGTGGTTCGACGAGTGGTGTCGAGCGACACCAGGGAGGATGTCGGTCGACACCGGTTATTGAGAAATCAAGTCGGTTTGATTTAAGTTGTTGGTTTGGGCTGGTTAAGGGGGAAGAAACCCTTGTTTCGCGATTAAAAGGAAGCAACCGCTTTCTCATTGTTGTTTTTGAGGTTTTTGGAGAGAAAAGAGAGAGAGAAGAAGAAGTGGTAATTTTCTGAGGTTTCTGAGGCTGATTGTTGTTGTTCTTCGCTGTTTCATCTCCTTCCTTTTGTTCAATCCCTTTGTCAAGGTGAGTGCGTGACCGTAGGCTCGTGATTTTCCAAATCGGTCAATTGTGGTTGGTTGTTTGATGTTTCGTGAGAGTTTATGTGAATATTGTGTCTTTTGATCGAGTTTGTTGATATATCATGGGTTTTATGGATTTTTGCCATGATATTGGTCTTGTATATAGAGTCTTTTTGGTAATTTTGGTGTCTTTTAGAGTCTTTACAGGTCCTAGGAGTGTTTGGAGCTTAATTGAAGATGATAGAGCATTTTGGAGCTTATTTGAGGATTTCTGCTGGAAAACAAGACAATCTTGCGTTCACAAACATTGGTGTCGGGCGACACCAGTCTGGTGTTGATCGACACCACTAAAAGACGAAAAACTAAACACTTTGGAAGAATTACAACTTTGGCCCGCAAGTTCTGCTTATTTGCAAAACAGCCATAAATCGTGTTGTAGACATTATTTTAGGTTTTTAAAGCCATTGTTATGCTATTATCTTATTCATACTTTATTCTATTGAGACTTAGAGAGAGAGATTTGTAGCAGAGCTTTGGAGAGACAAATCAGACTCCTTCAAAGAAGATTTTGAACTCCTTTATCTCTATTCTTATTTCTTTTATGCAATCTATTTTATTCATAATGTTTTCTTTAATCACCATGTTGGAGTAGATTCCTTGTTATGTTTAGGGTTTTTCAAAGGTTGAAGATGAATTGTTAATATTGTTAGGATAAATTATTAGAGTTCTACATCTGGATTGTGTTTATTGCTTATTCTAGCTTCGCGACCTAGAATCTGATATTAGGTTAATTGGTAGACACGAAAGTGTTACTGATTTCCTGAACTATCTTAGATGAGCAAAATATCTATCTGCAAAGAAATTTGGTTTAGAAATTTTGTGAACTAATCAAACCTGATCATTAATGTTTGTTTGAATTGTTGAATTTGCAAAGAAATTTGGGATTCTAAGTTTAGACATAGATAATCTCTGCAACGAAAGTTGATTGGTTTTACAATTGTAATTTGAGTTCTATAATGGTTCTTAATTATTATCCTGATAGCTTTTACTCTGCAATTCATATTCAACCTGCGAATTTCCCAAAGTCTAGCGTTTGTCTCATTGAATTTAAATTCGTCAATCAATCACTTGATGCTTTCTTTACTTTATTTGCATTACATTATTTATTTCTTACTTAGCTTGATTTGAATCTGAAAATTTGCTGTGCAATAACTTGATGTTTGGAATTCGATAACTCTATATACTACATTGATTATCTGTGCACTTGCAGTGATAACATAGGGTAAAACTTAACCTATCATTTGTTGGTGTTTGATTGTTAATTTCGTGTTTATCGCAATGTTCAATCGCATTGGTAACACCCTGTGAATCGGGTGTCGAGCGACATCAAGGTGGTGTCGGTCCAAACTAAGGTTGTGATTGTCGACCGACACCAATCCGTTGTCGTTCGACACCGAGAGCTGATTTCGGTTTGGTGGCTGGTTTAACCAGAGAATTTTATTTGATTTAATTAGTTTAATTGAAGTAAATGGTTTAACCGGTTTAAGTAGTTAATTGGTATAATTAATTAATTAATTAAGTGGTTTAATTAATTAGATAAGTTATTGAAAATAATTGTGGAAATTATTTTAATAATTATTGGAATTTATTTTAATTATTGGATTTATTTAGGAATTATGGAAATTATTGAATTAATGTTTAAATGTGTGGAATTGCGTAATTGGCCTGTAGGCGGAGTGATCGCCTCACTAAGTATTTATGATAATACTTACGCATCTCTTTTCTTGTGATGCAGTTAAAAGAAAAGTGTGATCGCAGAATCAAAGTTGAGGAGAGGATGATAGGATTTTATGTTTGTTCGTTTTTAATTATTTCAGGAGGATCTGGTGTTAGGTTGTTAGATTTATATATTCCTGAATTAATTTGTTGGTTGAATTAATTATTTGGTTTACGCATTGTTTGATGTTGTATTAGCTGTTGAGAATTAATATTTATGGGAATATTAATTCGGGCTAATTAATAAATTCCAAAAAAAGTTTGGTTGTTTCATTTTGGTATCAGAGCGTATTTGGTTTTAGGACTGTTAGAATTGAGTGAACTGGGACTATGTGTTTAATTGATTATTTGTGCTCAGTCAGTTATTAGTCTTAGTATCATCCTATTGGCATTCAAAGTGATTCCGCGGTGAGTTGTTTAGAGATTTTTGTGAACTAATGAAACCTGATCATTAATGTTTGTTTGAATTGTTGTATTTGCAAAGAAAGTTGATTGGTTTTACAATTGTAATTAGAGTTCTAGAATGGTTCTTAATTAATATCCTGATAGCTTTTACTCTGCAATTCAGATTCAACCTGCGAATTTCCCAAAGCCTAGTGTTTGTCTCATTGAATTTAACTTCTTCAATCAATCACTTGCTGCTTTCTTTACTTTATTTGCATTACATTATTTATTTCTTACTTAGCTTGATTTGAATCTGAGAATTTGCTGTGCAACAACTTGACGTTTGGAATTTGATAACCCTATATATTACATTGATTTTCTGTGCACTTGCAGTGATAACATAGGGTAAAACTTAACCTATCAAGTTTTTGGCGCCGTTGCCAATCATCTTTTTCGTTGCCGTTAAATTTTTAGTTTTAGAATTTTGTCTAAGATTTTAGTTTTCTTTTGTTACTCACGCACTCTATAATATTTCTTTTTCGTGTTTCAAGTGTATGCCTAATCTCAAAACAAGAAGCAACAAGGACAAAGAGCTAGTCAATCTCACAAATCAAGAGCTAGTACACTTAGAGCGTACTAACAGAAAAGCTGAAACAACCAAGTTTTTTTATTTTTATTTTATTTATAAATAAATCAATACTAGCGGAAGTCTGAAAACCAATAAATAAATAATAATCAATTCAACAATATTCAGCGGAAACAAATAAAATAAACAAATACATCTAGCAACTTAGATAGTTCAATAAAACATAAAAGTCCTATCATCCTCTTTTTCGGCCTTGATTCCGCGATCACACATTTCTTTTACCTGCATCACATTGGAATAGAGATGCTTAAGTATTATCATAAATACTTAGCGAGCCGATCATTTTGTCTACAGGCCAATTACACAATTTCTAGACAATTAACAATATTTAAATAATTACCACAATTATTAAATATTTTTCCCATACTTAAATCATTCTCAAAATAATTATTAAATAATTCTCATTAATAAATAATAATTGTAATTAATTATTAATCCGAAAATAATTAATTAAACCAAACCAATTCAACTCTTAAGTCAATTAAATCCATTAAACCGGATTAACCATTGTTGGGGTCGGATTTCCCCCATCACATTGTCATTTGAACTGAGCAAATCAAAGAGAAAAGCCGAGCACAATCACATCAAACCGGGCCGAACCGGCGACAAAACCAGAAAACCGGGAAGACATCTCTCGATGGGCCGAACCAACATCCAGCGAAGCGATCCGAGCCGAAGCCCATCGAAGAAGGCCCATGTTTAGGGTTTCCCTAAACATAAGTCGGCGCGAACGGAAATGGAAAGATTCATTATGGAAAGTTTACTTAAATCTTGTAGTGTCGGTTCCTATTCTCTTATAAATAGGAACCGATGTCGATTGTTTTCAAGAGGACTTTTTTTTTTCACTCATAGCAAAGGCATACGCCACAAACTTTACAGCTCTCATAATAGCTATTAATAAACCATCTTTGGCTCGTCTTCTTCGTATTTGATCAATAGAATTCCTCGGCTCTCCCTAAAACATATTAAACATTATTGTGAAGGTTTCGGCTCGCACAATTTGGCGCTAGAAGGAGGGGATGTAGAGAATTCATACACCGAAAATACGAAGCCTGACAGGATGACAGATAGAGATTTAAACGAGACCGACCCAACCGGTCAGCAGCATGAAGACAGCGCGATAGCGAGGCAGACAGAAGCAGAGAAGATCACTGCCCTTAAGAAACAAACCGAGGAGCAAGAAGCCCTGAACAACACGTTAACTCAAGAGCTCAAAAACCTGCGAACCCAACTGAAAGAAAGAGAAGAACGAGACGCCAGGCGACGAAAGAAACTCGATCCAAAGAATCTGACCTTCAACTCCCCAGCCGACGAAACAGAAGGAGAGGATGAAGAGGAAAAGATTCCCGAGCGGAGCGAAACGGGCTTTGAGCCAGATGATTCGCCACCACGTCTCTATAAGAGGAAGCAGAACACAAAATGCAAGGGCGCACCACCGGTCGAGCCGATACAAATCAACCTGGGAGACCCAATCCCCAGCGATGTCACCCCAGAATCACTGGCCGAGATTCTCAAGCAGGTTATGTCGGGTCAAGGGGAACCCGCTCCGAGCGATTCAATCGGTGATCAAAACCAACAAACCAAGATTGCCGAACAGAGAACGGACGGCTCGCCAACTCTTCCCCCTGCGGAAACATTTGCTGAAGCCATTACGCGTCTCCTACTTGAGAAGCGAACGCCGACATCTCTAAGTACTCGAAACAAGAATCGACCATCTCGAGGGCTGTGCATCTCGAGAAAGAACAATACGAGCAAGGAACAAAATATGAGTCGAGACGAACTAGCCGAAATTCGGGCTCGCCTTGAAAAATCTGACAGCGAAGCTAAATTGCTTCGGTCGCAAATCCACAGAGCGCTCAGCTCGGCGCCAGAAATCGCTCAAATATGCGATGACGCAGAGCATACGCCTTTATCGGCGCGGATAATTAACACCAACTCAGCTGTAGCCATGTAAACAGCAGGTTGGGGTGGTGTATGGGTGGGCACGAACTCAGCTTCTCTTGTAGGGATGACTTTACAAAAAGCTTTCTTTTCCTCCATCTCTTGTCTTTTTTACTCTTCGGTTTGAGCAATTTGGGTGTGTAGCTTCTCGATTCGACCAGCGAGAGACTCGTTCTTGACAATGAAACTGTTGACCAATATTTCCATCCTCTCATTCAAGTCCTTAGTGCTCTGTTTTTGATCATCCACGATCTGCTGAAACATTGCTTGAATCTTGCTATTTTGCTGAACCGGATAAGGTGTGGTTGGAGGAAAGTTGTAAGATTGCTGCATGGGGTACATGCCTTGTTCATTGTACTGCTGCATAGGCTGGAATTGACTTCCTTGCTGCTGAAATCTTGGTGCTTGATGCTGGAAGTCAGGAGGGTAATTGAAATCATCAAGATAGTTAACTTCTTGTGACTGTTTCTTTGCAAAATCTCCAATGGTTTCTTGGTAGTAAGGGGCACGCCTTAGGAGGACATGATCTTGGGTCTGGCCGTAGATCATAGCTTTATCTTTTACTCAAGTTTGCACCTGAAACACACAAAGATAAAGGCTTAAAAAAAAATTTAAACAAAAACTAAAACAAGTGATTAATGCAGAAACTAGGATGATTATGATGATGCAAAACTTTAATGATGATGATGATAATAAAACTATGATGCAAAACTATATATGATGATGATGCAAAAACTAAGATGATAATGCAAAAACTATAATGATAATGATGATGCAAAAACTACTAAAATTGAAAATCCTAGACTAGGCTATTCTCGGGAACTCGTAGGCAGCTGTATTGCTCCCCGGCAACGGCGCCAAAAAGCTTGATGGGGATTAAACGTTTTCCAATTTATATCCATTTTCTGCAAGTGCACAGATCGAGAGTAGTAATGGGTTATCGAACACAAGGAGCAGATAAGTGCACTACGAGCTATGCGAGTCTAATCAAGCTAGGACAAATGAGGGGATTTCGGGTTTTAAGATGCTAATTAACTAAACTAAATGAAAGCAAAGTAAAACGGTGTAAGTTCAATATGAAAGAGACGCTAGGCAATAGGTAATTCGCAGAGATTCATAGATGATAAGTTTGATGATTGATTTTTATCTATGTAGGGATATGGGATGTAAGATTCGTCTAGAACACAAAACACGAAAATAAGTCTTTCCACTTCCGTGGCTCCGACTCCTATGATAACTTATCTAATCGCTAAACTTTCGGTATGTCCTTAGATAGTTAATCAAGCATTAAATCGATCAGGTTCGGATACAGTTCACCAGGCTTAGTAAATCAACTTCCGCAGTCTAAGAAACCTAGCTTGTCAAAGAATAGGTCCGACGAATGATACAGCACTTCCGTGGCTCAAATCAACCTAGGATCGGATTGCTAGATGCACGGTAAAGCAATCAGCATTAATAAGTGAACAAAACGAGACAAAGACTCTAATGATATCCCTAGTTAATTCATCAAATCATAATCAGCATATGAACTCTTTGAAACCCTAAAACCTAACTAGAAATCTACTCAATCATGATGCAAGTAAACAAGCACAAATCTGAGAAAGAAATCATATTATTATAAGGAGAACAGGGTTTAGAAATCTTCTCTATATTGAGATACAAAGAAGGGATCTTCTCCCTAAGGAAAACAATGAGAAGGAAGTAAAACAATGGAGAATCCCTCTAAGGGGATCTCCCTAGTGCGGCCCTCTCTTGTGGCTCCTTTCCTGTGCGGCTCTGTTGTGTCTCTCTATGTGTGGCTCTGTTCTAATGAGGCTAAAAAAGTGTATTTATAGTGCCCTAGGTCTTCCAAGGTCGGTTTACGTGAAACGGGCTGAGAATTGTTGAAACTGCATAATTGGGCTTGTGTTCGCGGGATCGGGTCGACCGGGAGAGTCGTGGTCGAGCGGGGCGGTCGACCGGTCGGTCGGGATGGCGTCTGGGTCGAGCGGGCGGTCGACCGGTCGGTCGGGATGGCGTCTGGGTCGAGCGGGGCGGTCGAGCGCGCGTGGAATGGTGAAGAAAGGTTGGGTCGGACGGGAGCCTTGGAGGCCCTGTCCGACCGGCTTCGGTCGACCGGATGGTCATCATCATGAAGGAAGGTCGGGTCGGACGAGGGCCATGGAGTCCCTGTCCGACCGGCTCGGTCGAGCGGATGTCGATGGCTGATGTGTCCGGTTTTCTGCTGTCTAGACCACTCTTCGGTCAAAACGTGATATCTTCTAAACTGCTAATCCAAATTTCATAATTCCAATTGCATTGGAACACTAACTCATCTGGCTATCGTGGTGCTGAGTTTCATTTATATCCGTTGAGTTTAAGGTTCCATGCCGTTGCTTCCCGTTTGATGTACTGATGCAGTCCGAGAAAGCTCCTTCGATATGTCTCACGGAAATAGAGATATCTCCCAATCTACTCGACCAAAATGAGTGATCCCAGTTGTATTGCAAATCTAACTCATGTAGGCATCACAGCAAAGTGGATTTGATGAATTCCATTGAGTATAATGTCTTTAAGGCCCTTCCAAAGTTGATGCTATGTCCTGGAGCGGTCTTGAAGTCCAAATCCTGTGTTTTGCTCCAAAATGCATCTTTTGACCTGTTTAGACTCTAAGTACTATAAATCCATAAAAACTACCTTTTTAGATCAGAAAGCCTTTAAAAACCTTATAAAAAGCATAGTAAAACCATATAAAAAGGGTACAAAATAGAGGTATATCAAATAGGCGCAGGAAAGGGAAGAGCACCAAAACGTTAAACATGGACGAGGAATCAAGGCTCTCCGAACTACGATGACAAAGCCTACTGCGAATTTCACCAATGCTTATGGCCACTCTACCGAAAAATGCCGTCATCTAGGGGCGGAGCTCGCAAAGAAATTGCTTAGTGGCGAACTGAAAGGTGATCTGAAACTGGAAGACCTGGAGCGACCCGAACCAAGAGAACGATCAGAAAAATCAGATCGACCGGTCGACCGGTCGACCAACCTAAGCGCGGAAGACGGGAGGATTCGGACGACCAAACGGGTACGCGGAGGAGAATCCATCTCATAATGGGCGGCTCGCAATATTGCCCAGACACCGTATCGTCAATCAAAGCTTTTCAACGACGAGCCGACGCGGCGGTCAACTGGTACGAACCCCCGAAGCTGCCAAATGCCGAAATCACCTTCACGGAGAATGAAGTTATCGGAATTGATAAGCCGCATGACGACCCACTCGTGATCATGCTGGCCGTAGGAAACTTCGACGTGGCTCGAATCCTCATCGATACAGGGAGCACGGTTGATATAATTTACAAGGAAACCTTGCGGCGAATGGGAATCGATCTGTCCGACGTAAAGTCAGCGCCAAAACCATTAACGGGGTTCGGAGGCGAGACGACGATGTCCATGGGAACAATCACGCTTCCGGTCAAAGCAAGTGGAGTAACCAAAATGGTTTGCTTCTCCGTCTCGGATAACCCACCAATCTACAACATCATCATGGGCACCCCGTGGATAAACTCGATGCGAGCCGTACCATCTACCTATCATCTATGCATCAAGTTTCCCACTCCGTATGGAGTAAAAACCATACTCGGTTCGCAAAAGGAATCAAGAATATGTTTCATGACGGACCACAAACTCCGGAATCCTTTGCCTAAGTTACTTCCCGAAGCAAATAGGAAGAAGGTCAAGACAAGCCGAGAGGCGGCAACCTCTTATAGCAATTACAGATCACTGGTGACGGCGAGCCGACGAGTAACCAGCCTGCCCAGAACAAGGTAGTCAAAGGCAAGGAAACCGTCATCGGAGAGCCAACCTGCGAAGCCGTAATTTCCGTGTGTATCGACGAACTGAACCCAGAGAGATGTGTGGAAATTGGAGCAAACCTGGACGAAGCGATACAAGAAGAACTAGTCTCTTTTCTAAAGGGAAACATCAACACCTTCGCCTGGACGGCAGAAGATATGCCTAGAATAGATATCAACATCGCTTGTCACGAGCTAAATGTCGACCCAACGTTTAAACCGATAAAACAAAAAAGAAGAAAGTTGGAACACGAGCGACAGAAGGCCGTAAACGACGAGGTGGAGCGCCTGTTAAAAGTGGGCTCGATTATCGAAGCAAAATATCTCGAATGGCTCGCTAACCTGGTCGTAGTTAAAAAGAAGAATGGAAAATGGCGAGTGTGCATAGATTTCACAGACCTAAATAAAGCGTGCCCAAAGGACAGTTTCCCAATCCCGCATATTGATCGGCTCGTAGAAGCAACTGCAGGAAACGAGCTGTTAACTTTCATGGATGCCTTTTCAGGCTATAACCAGATTAAGATGAATCCTGACGACTGAGAAAAAACAGCCTTCCAAGCGGAGCGAGGCATCTATTGCTACGAGGTTATGCCATTCGGACTTAAGAACGCGGGAGCAACATATCAACGGCTCGTGAACAAAATGTTCGCTTCCCAGCTCGGAAAAACGATGGAAGTTTACATCGATGACATGCTGGTGAAATCCCTGAGGAAAGAAGACCACGTAAAACACCTCCGCGAGTGCTTCGAACAGTTGAATTCATACAACATGAAGTTGAATCCGACAAAATGCCGCTTCGCCGTAACATCTGGAGAATTCTTGGGTTATCTGGTAACTCAGCGAGGTATCGAAGCAAATCCAAAACAGATTCAAGCCCTGATCAAGATGCCGTCGCCAGAAACGAAGAGACAAATACAGCAATTAACCGGACGTATCGCCGCGCTCAACCGTTTTATCTCGCGATCCACGGACAAATGTCTCCCTTTCTACGATACTCTGCGAGGGAACAAGAAATTCGAGTGGACAGCGAAGTATGAAAAAGCCTTCCTCGAGCTAAAATCTTATTTGGCGAGCCCCCCAATATTGGCAAAGCCAGAAGACGGAGAGCCATTATACTTATACGTCGCTGTGTCGTGAACAGCGGTTAGTGGAGTCCTGATTCGCGAAGATCGTGGAATCCAAAAACCGGTCTTCTACGTGAGCCAGAGCTTGACCGATGCGGAAACGAGATACCCTCAAACCAAAAAGTTTGCACTAGCAATCGTCATGTCGGCTCGCAAACTACGTCCGTATTTTCAATCTCACTCAATCATAGTCTTAACAGCGCTACCACTAAGGACGATTCTGCATAGCCCGAGCCAATCCGGGAGATTGGCAAAATGGGTGATCGAATTGAGTGAATACGATATCGAGTATCGAAGTCGAACGAGCGCGAAATCGCAAGTCTTGGCTGACTTCCTAATTGAATTACCAATCGGCACCAGCGAAGAACCGAACCTTCCCGTTGACTGGGTACTTCATGTCGATGGCTTGTCATCAAAATAAGGTGCTGGAGTCGGAATTTGACTTAACTCCCCTACGGGCGAAATCTTAGAACAATCGCTTCGTCTAAATTTTGACGCGTCAAATAACGAGGCAGAATATCAAGCATTAATAGCTGGATTAAAGTTAGCGTTTGGGATTGAAGTCCAAAACATACACGCCTACTGCGATTCTCAGCTCGTAGCGAGCCAATTCAGTGGAGAGTACGCCACCAAAGACAAAAGAATGGAAGCATACCTCGGAGTAGTCAAGAATCTAGCCGGACAGTTCGAGAAGTTCACATTGGAGAAAATCCCACGTGGAGACAATACTCAAGCCGACGCTCTGGCATCACTGGCCTTGACTTCCGACCCAGATTTGAAAAGGATAATTCCCGTCGAGTTTATCGAGCACCCCAGTATTGACGCAGACGAGCCAGAAACCCTAATGACTATAGTTGAGGACGACACGGACAATAATGGCGACCCCGATTACGACCAACCTGCGGAGATGGACATAGACGATGACACGGAGTACGGTTGCGACAAAGGCTGGTTGGAGCCGATCCGTCTTTACATAGCGGATGGAGAAACACCAATGGATAAGTGGGCAGCTCGCAAGTTGAAGGCTCAAGCAGCGCGATATATTTTGATACGCGACGCTCTGTTTCGATCACTACAAGAAAACAGGCTCATTGCGAAGGAACTTTGCGATGGAAAATTTCCGTCGCAAATTTGCGACGACTTTGCGACGGATTTGCGACGGTTTTGCGACGGACTAAGAAGCCATCGCAAATCCGTCGCAAGTTTGCGATGGAATTGTTTCCGTCGCAAATTTGCGACGGTCTTGCGATGGAATTGCGAGGGATTTGCGAAGTCATCGCAAATCCGTCGCAAGTTTGCGATGGAAATGTTTCCGTCGCAACTTTGCGACGGTCTTGCGATGGAATTGCGAGGGATTTGCGAAGTCATCGCAATTCCATCGCAAGTTTGCGACGATTTTGCGATGATTTTGCGATGGAAACCTAAAAATTAAACAGTCCATCGCAATTCCGTCGCAAAATTGCGATGGACTGCGATGACTTCGCAATTCCCTCGCAAAATTGCGACGGAATTGCGATGGAAACCTAAAAATTAAACATTCCATCGCAATTCCGTCGCAAAATATGATGTTGTTGGATAGTAGTAGAGAAGATGGGGATTTATATCCGAAAGTGAGAGATAATCCACTGAGGTGTATTAGGTATGACGTTGATAACGGAGGATACGATATATAAGCGCTTATATATCGTATCCTCCGTTATCAACTTCATACCTAATACACCTCAGTGGGTTATCTCTCACTCTCAGCTCGGATATAAATCCCCATATTCTCTACAACTATCCAACAACATCATATAGCGACGATCCATTTTGGAATCCCAACCATTATTACCTTTAGTAGCATATTGGAGGGAATATCAGTTTGCTCAGCATTATCTATCACAATCCTCCAATAGATTTACCCCAAGACGATTCACCTCCATCCCATTTATCCCCTGTTGATCCTCTGTGGAAATTAGATAATTAGGAAGAGATCAACGTACCGTCATCCTTCTTAATTATCTCATGTCCACAGAGATTCAACATGGGGTAAACAAGATGGAGGTGGATTTTCTTAGGGTAAAAAAGAAAATCCACCGTGCTGTAAAAAGATGATTGTACACCCGGCTAGCTTCGTAACTCATTTTTTTGGTGTTTTTTTTTTTCCTCTCTCTTATTTTCTTCTTTTTCTCTTCTCTTTGTATTGGTGTGAATTGTGACGTGAGTTCGTCGGCTATTTATAGAATCAGAAATTTGTTTGCGATGGATTTGCGATGGATTTGCGATGGGATTTTGCGACGGATTTGCGACGGAAATAAATTTGCGAGGGAATAGCGACTGTTTTGCGACGCCTTTGCGAAGGACTTGCGACGGAAAACTTCCATCGCAATGAGTTAGGTGAACTTCGTTTAACACGTGCGTACCTAACTCATGGCATGTCGGCCAACCACTTTCCCTCGCAAATCCATCGCAACATTGCGACGGAATTGCGACGGAAATCCCCTATTCCATCGCAATTCCGTCGCAATTTTTTTTTATTACGACGGAATTGCGATGGAATAGGGGATTTCCGTCGCAATTCCGTCGCAATGTTGCGATGGATTTGCGAGGGAAAGTGGTTGGCCGACATACGATGAGTTAGGTATGCACGTGTTAAACGAAGTTCACCTAACTCATTGCGACGGAAGTTTTCCGTCGCAAGTCCTTCGCAAAGGCGTCGCAAAACAGTCGTTATTCCCTCGCAAATTTATTTTCGTCGCAAATCCGTCGCAAAATCCCATCGCAAATCCATCGCAAATCCATCGCAAACAAATTTCTGATTCTATAAATAGCCGACGAACTCACGTCACAATTCACACCAATAAAAACGAAAAACAAAGAAGAGAAAAAAAAAAAAAAAGAGAAGAAGAGAAAAAGAGGAAAAAAAGAAAGAGAATAAGAGAAAACCAAAACACTAAAAAAATGAGTTACGGATTATATGAGTTACGAAGCTGGATGTACAATCAAAGAGATCCGGTGACCGGCGAAGTGACGAGAGAGTTTGTTGAAGGATTACATGGATTCTTTAACCAACCACGAAACGAACCACAGGCAATGCAAACTGGTAAAATATTTTGTCCCTGTGCGAAATGTAGGAACAAAAAATATATCGCTGTTGATACTGCTAAAACACATGTATTTAATAGAGGATTTGTTCCAAACTATTATGTATGGTATTTTCATGGGGAAAATCATTATAATACTACGCACTATGAAGCGGGAAATAGTGGTTCGAGTCAATGGGTACCGGTTGAGGAACATAATTATAACGTTAGCTATGATTATGGTCATCCTGATATATTGGGGAATGATAGTGGGTATCAGCAAGGGAATAGGTTTCATGATATGGTTACAGATGCATTTCATGAAACTACCCCTGTTCTTGCTGATAATCCACCGGAAGCAATTTTGGAAGAACCCAACATCGATGCACAAAAGTTTTACGATATGTTAGATGCTGCAAATCAACCACTTTACGAGGGGTGTAGAGAGGGAGTTTCTAGATTGTCACTAGCAGCTAGGATGATGACAATTAAAAGTGAAGATAACAGCAGCGAAAGTAACATGGATAAGTGGGCTGGACTATTTCAAGAGTATTTACCGGAAGATAATCTGTCTGCTGGTAATTACTATGAAATACAGAAGTTGGTTGCGGGTCTTGGGTTACCTTACGAAATGATTGACGTATGCATTGACAATTGCATGATTTTCTGGAAAGATGATGATAAGCTGCAGGAATGTCGATTTTGTGGGAAGCCGAGATACAAACCCACTACTGGAAGGAGGCGGATCCCTTACCAACGTATGTGGTACTTGCCAATCACTGAAAGATTGAAACGGTTACACCAATCGGAAATGACGTCGGCGTCAATGAGATGGCATGCAGAACATTCCACACATCATGGAGAGATAACACATCCCTCAGATGCAAAGGCGTGGAAACACTTTCAGACGTTACATTCAAACTTCGCTAATGAGTCCAGGAATGTTTATCTAGGATTATGCACAGATGGATTTAGTCCATTTGGTATGTCAGGGAGACAATATTCGATATGGCCCGTCATACTGACGCCATACAATCTTCCGCCGACAATGTGCATGCAGCGAGAATTTTTGTTCTTAACTATTTTAGTGCCAGGTCCTAAGCATCCGAAGCGATCCCTAGATGTATTTCTGCAACCTTTGATTGACGAGTTGAAACAACTGTGGTATTCAGGAGTCTGCACCTTTGATTGCTCACAGCAACAAAATTTCATCATGCGCGCAGTATTATTGTGGACGATTAGCGACTTTCCAGCTTATGGAATGTTGTCAGGGTGGACTACGCACGGAAGACTATCGTGTCCACACTGTTTGGGTAGGACAGAAGCATTTCAGCTGAGGCGTGGAAGAAAACCTTGTTGGTTTGATTGTCACCGTCGTTTTCTTCCTACCAATCACAGGTACCGAAGGAACAGGGTTTTATTTACGAAGAATAAAGTTGTCTGCGGTCCCCCTCCGGATTATCTTTCGGGACAGGAGTTGCTTGATCAGATAGATCATTATGGTGGTGAGGAGACATGCAAACGTGTGGGCAATTGGCATTGTACTGCAAACATGCCTGACGGATATGGACAAGCACACAATTGGCACAAAAAAAGTATATTCTGGGAACTCCCATATTGGAAGGATCATCTTTTGCGACATAATTTGGACGTTATGCATATCGAGAAGAATTTTTTTGATAACATCATGCATACCATTTTGAATGTCCAAGGGAGAAGTAAAGACAATATGAAATCGAGGCTGGACTTAGCAGAAATATGCAAAAGAAGCGAGTTAGAGATTACTACAGACGGCAAACAGCCAATTCCAAGTTTTCGATTGTCTGCAGATGCGAAGAGAGCTCTATTTGATTGGGTGGCCTCAGATGTCAAATTTCCGGATGGATATGTTTCCAAATTCTCGCGATGTATAGAGCAAGGACAAAAAATTTCTGGTATGAAGAGCCACGATTGCCATGTTTTCATGCAGCGACTACTACCGTTTGCATTACAAGAACTATTGCCGTCTCATGTCCACGAAGCAATTGCTGGTAAACAAGTAGTTACATTTCTTTTAATTGAGTTTATATATGTACATATATAATTAAATATGTTTTTATTGATTTATTAACGGTGAATATATATTATATTATAGGTATTGGGGCGTTTTTCCGAGATCTTTGCACGCGAACACTGACAGAAGACGGGGTAGAGAAATTAAATAAAAACATTGCTGTCTTGTTATGTAACATGGAAATGATCTTTCCTCCTTCATTCTTCGACGTGATGGAACACCTAACGGTACACTTGCCATATGAAGCGGAACTGGGGGGGGCCTGTGCAATTCAGGTGGATGTATCCGTTCGAGCGTTTTATGGGACACTTGAAGGGAAAGGCTAAAACCCTTGCAAAAGTAGAGGGATCCATTGTACAAGGAAGTTTGACAGAGGAAACATCTAACTTCTCGTCTTACTATTTTAGTCCAAATGTGAGAACGAAAAGAACCGCTACGAAACGATACGATGATGGAGGCGTTGCACCTGTTTATAGGCATGTTGTCCCCAGCATCTTCAAAGAAATAGGCAGACTTGCTGGAAAGTTGAAGGAAAAATCGTGGGACCATAAACATTTGAGTGCGGCTCACAATTACATATTGCGAAATCTGGATGAAGTGCACCAATTTGAGAGGTAACTTTGATCATACATTAATATATTTATATATATATATATATATATATATATATATATATATATATATATATATATATAAAACACGAGATTTTTTGTGCAGCATATTTGATAATCTTGCCCGCCAAACTTACCCTGGTCGAGAAGAGCATGAGTATGAGGTTTACAAAGAACGTGACTTTGCTGGATGGTTAAAATACTATGTAAGTGCTCTTCAAATTACTGATATATAAACTAAAACCTAACACTATATATAATTAATGTGTGTGATTGTACCACTTGTTTTTATTCAGGTGAGAGAGGGCTATCATCCGGAACAAATACCGCTGTGGTTGCATGAGATTGTGAACTCTCCAATAGGAAAGATCACTACAGCACCAATGTACTTTACTCGCGGGTACATTTTCCATACGTACAAGCATGGCATGAAGAAGTCGACCGCAAATTATGGTATTCATGTCCCGGGCGAAACAGAATTCTACGGAGTTTTGCAAGAGATCATCGAGGTCACATACCCAGGAATTATCAACTTGAAATGTATTATGTTCAAATGTGATTGGTATGATCCGACACCAGGTCGAGGGGTTCGCAGAAACGAGACGGTAGGTGTCACCGATGTAAATGCAGGCCGAAAATTTTCCAAGTTCGAACCCTTCATCCTTGCATTGCAGGCAGAGCAAGTGTGTTTTATTCCTTATCCTCGAGTTAGGCAAAGACGAGAGACTTGGTTATCGGTCATAAAGGTGAATCCAAGAGGTTATGTATTTGGTTTAGACGATGAAGTGGCCATGCAGCATGACAGAGTTGCAGAAGTTTCAAACCCGATCGAATCCACAGAAAATATCATACACGTTGACCCCGAGAATAGAGAAGTTGAAGACGTCGTCGACGATACAAGTGAAGATGGAGAAGCCGATGAATTCGAAGAGTCTGCGAGTGATGAAGAAGAACGGGAGGACAGTGAAAACTCTTACGTATCTGAAAATGATGATGAAAACGATGATGAAAATGACTATGATTAATTTTAAAGTTTTTCTTTGAATTTTAAGTTGTTTGTATTTTGAATTGTGATGAATTTGTACTTCCTACGTAAAAATTATGTTTTTGCGTCAGTTCCGATGGTTTTAAAAAGTAGCATATATCGCAATTCCATCGCAATTTAAACTTTTTACTTACAAGAGTACGTACACAAAAGTCATACACGTACAAACGGTTTTGATGAAAGTCATTTCAGGTTCGGAATAGGGTTCTATATATAGGGTTTCCAACGTTTTCCTCGCAAATCCGTAGCAACATTGCGATGGATTTGCGACGGAATGGGGCATTTCCCTCGCAAATCCATCGCAATTTTGCTACGGATTTGCGACGGAAATGGCCCATTCCGTCGCAAATCCATCGCAATGTTGCAATGGATTCGCAATTTTGCGATGGATTTGCGACGGAAATGCCCCATTACGTCGCAAATCCATCGCAAATTTGCGACGGATTTGCGATGGAACAGGGCATTTCCGTCGCAATTCCATCGCAAATTTGCGATGGATTTGCGACGGAAATGGCCCATTCCGTCGCAAATCCATCGCAATTTTGCGCGAATTAGGGTTTCCATCTTTTACTCCGTCGCAATTCCATCGCAAATTTGCGATGGAATTGCGATGGAAATGCCCTGTTCCATCGCAAATCCGTCGCAAATTTGCGATGGATTTGCGAAGGAACAAAATCTTAATATATATGAGGGCGCGGGTTTGAGCGTAGCTCAAACCGACCCCTCTTCTTCGAAATCGCACGCCGCCCCGCTTCTCCTACGCCGAACGCCGCCCCGCTTCTCCTACGCCGAACGCCGCCGGACCGCCTTCTTCCCCCGAACGCCGCCGAACGCCGCGCCGCTTCTCCTCAATCGCCGAACGCCGCCGGACCGCCATCTTCTCCCGAACGCCGCCGAACGCCGCTCCGATTTTCCTCAATCGCCGAACGCCGCCGGACCGCCATCTTCTCCCGAACGCCCGACCGCCGTCTCCTCCACGCCCGACCGCCGTCTCCTCCACGCCCGACCGCCGCCGCTCCTCTTCTCCTCCACACCGCCGCCACCGTGAAGATCTGGTAAATCAAAACCATTTTAGTTTTTAGCATTTAGAATTTTAGATTTTGGATTGGAAATTTTAAATATTACATTAGTTTTAGAATTTAGAATTTTAGATTATGTGATTGAAAATTGTAATTATTAGATTAGTTTTAGAATTTAGAATTTTAGATTTTAGATTGAAAATTGTAATTATTAGATTGGAAATGTGATTATAATAGTTTTAGTAAGATTTTTTTGAGTTTCTAGAATTTAATTTGTTCATTTGATTAGATTAATTTCGGAATTTAGAATTTTAGATTTTAGATTTGAAATTTTAATTATTAGATTAATTTAGAATTTAGAATTCTAGATTTTAGATTTAAAATTTAAACTATTAGACTGGAAATGTGATTATAATAGTTTTGGAAGTTACAATATTTCTAACTGTTTTAGTTTCTAGAATTTAATTTGTTCATGTGATTAGATTAATTTTAGAATTTAGAATTTTAGATTTTAGATTAGTAATTTTAATTATTAGTTTATAGTAATTTTATAAAAATTGTGTGATAATTAGAATATTTTTTGGGAATAATTTTTTAAAAATTGGTTACATTATATAAAATGTATATTAGTAGTTATTATTAATTATTAGTGCATTTGTTTTTTCTTGCTAATTTCACTTTTTTATTTGTTGCAGATGGAGCAACAAAACTCTTATCGGCAGTTCCTGAGTCAGGGATCCGGAGGTTCGGGGGGTTCCTGTGGTGCTCGTTCCCCTTCCGTGTCTCTTGGTCATGGGAACCCTGATGTCTCTGTATTTTACATCATTTAGGAACACATTTCATCAAGTTTCACTTCCATTTTAGCTCATTTCTTGAGCATTTAGGTGTAACTTTCTTGCATTGTGCAAACTATTGTCATTTAGGACTTGCATTGCATTAGTTGTGCATTTGGAGTTGCATTCAGGTGTTTTGGAGCACAAAAAGGAGAGGAAATGGATCAAAGAACACAGAGGAGTGGAGACTGGAGCTCAAACGGGATCCCAAACAGGTTGAGAACCTGTTTGGCGAAGGAAGCTGAGCATTGACCAAATGAAGACGAGTTGACCCGCCTTAAATCAAGCTAAAACGCCGAGTTTGGAGCTGTGTGAGCCTGGGAAGGAAGAGAAGTCAGATTAAATGAGTTGACTGAGGGCTTCTATTTCCTTTGAACTATATAAAGCCTTAAACCTAATTTCTTTGGATCTTATCTTGTAATTTCTCTTAAGAACAACAAGAAAACCTTTGTCTCATCCTTAAGCACGATTTTGTTAGATTGGTTTCGGATTTTAATAAAGTTTGGTTATTTTCTTTAGCAATCTTCTTATCTTGCTTAGTCTCTCCCTAATCTCTATCTCTATTCACGATTTGGGCACTTTTCCTCTTTAGGATTTGGTGTTCATATTATGAAGAGTGAGTAGAGCTTCTTGGGTCTTTTGGGATGAGGTAGAATAGGAGTAATTAGGGATAGATTTAGAATCTAGGCGTGTTCAATCTTCCCTAGAGTCCTTCCTTGCTGGGGGAGTTTCATGCTTGACCCTTATTGGCCATTTTGGTCTCGATCAAAGGCACCTCCTACACCGAAAGTGGCTGGAGGTTGTCGGACCGACCAGACAAGGAAACGGACCCATTCCTACACACGGAAGTGGATGTCTGGAGGGTTCGTTGGGTAAAAGAGAGTTGGCGCTCATAGCTGGTCGGTCTCGAGTCCACTAACCGAAAGTTAGCTCCTTTGGACTCAAGATCGGCTTCGTGCTTCTCATCACGGAAGTGGGTGAAGCTTGCCGATCGAACTCTCTCCCTAGGACTTAGAAGCTTTGAACATTTCTAGATTTCTTCATCGTTCCCTAGACCTCTTATTCGATAACCTTATCCCGAGATCCTCTTTTATCATAAAGTTTACATCTTTTATATAGATTATTACATTTGCATATTTTACTTTGTCTTGCATTCATTCTATTTTACATACTTAAGTTTCATTGCATTTAAGTTTCAGTTCCAGTTCATCTATTACATCGCCAATTTATGCTCTTGACTTGTTTATAATTTTGCATTCGATTTTGTCTCAAAAACCACTCCATGGATTGACATCTTTTATACCACGATGATATGAGTGGGATTGATTGGAACATCCACGATAAAAACCTTGTTTCAATTTGGCGCCGTTGCCATTTGGAGTGACACGTTTGAGCAATTTTGATTTAGATTATTATCAAGATCAAGTTTTTATTTTCATTTACATAGTTTGTTTCATACCTGTCATTTGGGAGCTGCTTTTCTCTTTTGCAGGATTATAAAAACGTGTTTGCTTGTTTGTTGTTTGGGATTTGCCTTCTTTCTTTTGCAGGTTTATGCAAACTCGATCACGTGGAGCTCACAATTTGCTTGACACTAGTGATCTTGATCGAGCAGAACGAGCTAAGCGAGAACGGCAAGCACAACTCAGAGCTGAACAGCAGCTAGCGGCTGAGCAACAGGCTCTTGAACACGAGCAGCAGTTTGACACAATGGCAGACCAACAAGGGGTACAAGCAGACCCACAAGGGGTACAACAGAATCCCGCAGTCGGGCACGCAGTTCACCCGCAGCGAGTCCCCCGACAGATAGGAGCTGGAGACACTCCGAATTCTCACCTAAACCGCCACGGAATTACCCCACCACCGGTCCCCAACAATAACTTTGAAATCAAGACGAGCTTGATCTCTTTGGTGGAGAATTCGCAATTCCATGGAATGAAGGATGAGGATCCGTTGAAGCATCTTGACAAGTTTGATAGACTATGCGGTTTGCAACGGATCAATGGAGTGACAGAAGATGGGTTCAAGCTGCGACTTTTCCCTTTCTCATTGGGCGGAAAAGCACTAGCTTGGGAGACATCCCTACCAGAGGGGTCAGTCACTACTTGGGAGCAATGCAAGAGGACTTTTCTGGCTAAGTTCTTTCCGACGTCACGAACCGCAAAGTTGAGGAACGAAATCTCCGGTTTCACGCAGCTTAACAGTGAGACTTTCAGCGAGGCATATGAGCGTTTCAAAGGATACCAAATGCAATGTCCTCACCACGGTTTCTCCAAGGAAAATTTGCTGAGCACTCTATACCGAGGGGTGTTACCGAAATACAGGATGTTGCTGGACACCGCAAGCAACGGTTACTTCATGGGCCAAGACGTTGATGATGGACTGCTTTTGGTTGAGAATATTGCTACTAGTGATGGCAATTACACCGAAGAGTATGATCGGTCGGATAGAGGAAGTTCGGTTCAGGAGGAAAAGCACAAGAAGGAGATTAAGCTCCTCAACGAGAAGCTCGACAAGCTCCTTTCGGTTCAGCAAAAGCACGTGCACTTCGTTTGTGAGGATGATGTGGTCGAAGAGGGGGAGGAAACTCAGGTTGAGGAAGTGAGCTACATCAACAATCAAGGTGGATACCAAAAAGGGTTCATCAACTATAAAAACAACCCCAACCTCTCTTACCGTTCTACCAACGTTGAGAACCCTCAAGACCAAGTTTACCCTCCACAACCGAACCAGCAGCACAGTGGACAGCAAAGCCAGCAGCAAAGTGGACAGCAAAGTGGACAGCAAGTAGTCTATTACAAGAAAGGTTATCCACCTAAAACATTTGGTTCACCACAGCAAGTTTCTACTCAAGGTCAGGCAGGCAGCAGTTCAAGTCAGGATTCGGATATGAAGAGTATGCTGAAACAGCTCCTTCAGGGACAAGTTACAGGGGCGAGTGACCTTCACATCAAGTTGGCTGAGATCCACAACAAAGTCGATAGTTCACACCATGAGCTAACCAGGAAAATCGAGGAACTAAACTCCAAGGTTAAGTACTTGGAGTCTCATCACAGCAGCAGCTCGAAGGGAACGCTGCCCGGAAAACCGATCCCCAACCCGAAGGAGTATGCGAAAGCCATCACTCTTCGCAGTGGCAGGAATCTACCGCCGCGTACCGCTCCGGTGAGTCACAACGAGGACGTTGTGATTCAAGTGGAGGAGGATTTAGTTGAGGGCGATGCTGAAGTTACTGCTGAGAATGAGTCGGAAGCTAGGAAGACACGAGAGACATCCAGCAACAGCAACAATGAGGACAAAAAGAGGACGGAAACTCCTTTTGTACCTCCGCCCTACAAACCCCCGATGCCGTTTCCGGGTCGGTTCAAGAAACAGCTGATAGCCAAGTATAAGGGACTCTTTGATAAGGTTATGGCTGAGATCGAAGTAAGAATGCCTATTCTGGACGCTCTCATGTTGATACCGCCATACCAAAAGTTTATGAAAGATGCGATCTTGGAAAGGACTAAAGAAGTCCAAGGCATGGTAGTGCTATCTCAAGAGTGCAGCGCCATAATTCAGAGCAAATTGATCCCCAAAAAGCTAGGTGATCCAGGGAGCTTCACTTTACCTTGCTCTCTAGGTCCCCTATCTTTCAAGAACAGCCTATGTGACTGGGGAGCCAGTGTTAGTATCATGCCTATGACAGTGGCTACGCGACTTGGATTTAGCGAGTACAAGAAATGCAACTTCTCACTAGTGCTTGCTGATCGATCCATCAGACTACCGAGGGGAATGCTTGAGGATATGCCACTCAAAGTAGGCAATGTAGTAGTGCCCACAGATTTCATAGTGTTGGAAATGGATGAGGAACCCAAGGATCCCTTGATCTTGGGAAGGCCATTCTTAGCAACTGCTGGAGCTATTATTGATGTGAAGCATGGGAAAATAGAGTTGAATCTGGGCAAGGATTGTAGGATGGTCTTCGATATCAATGACGTGATGAAGCAGCCAACCATAAGTGGCCAGACATTCTACATAGAAACTTTGGATCAACTTGCCGACGAGTACTTAGAGGAGTTAGCGGTTGAGGATAAGTTGCATGTTGCTCTCACAAAGGATAATGCTGAGTTTGGAATTCTACAGGCCGAGAGTTTGGGTTATGCGTGGCTGATCGACTCACACGGAGCTTTAGACGGAGAGGTAGGCTTTGAGAAGCTTACCGAAGCAGAGTCGGCGGATAAACAGGATGCCAAACAGGTTTCCAACTTGTTTGCACTCGAGAAGAATCCGAGTGAAGAAGTTTTGCCGAAACAGATCGCCGAAGATGACTGGTCTGAGCTTAAAGCTCCCAAAGTCGAGCTCAAACTCCCCAAAGGGCTCAGGTACGCGTTCTTAGGTCTTAACTCCACTTATCCTGTCATAGTAAATGCTGCATTAACCCCTCATGAACTAGATACCCTTCTTGCTGAGTTGCGAAAGTATAGGAGAGCTCTTGGTTATTCGCTAGATGATATCAAGGGTATCTCCCCTACTCTTTGCACTCACAGAATTCATCTTGAGAACGAATCGAAGGGATCAATTGAGCACCAACGTAGGTTGAACCCAAAGCTTAAAGAAGTGGTTAAGAAAGAGGTTTTAAAGCTTCTTGATGCTGGGATTATTTACCCGATTTCGGACAGTACATGGGTTTCACCTGTACATTGTGTCCCGAAAAAGGGTGGTATCACAGTCGTCAAGAACGAAAATAATGAGCTGATCCCTTCTAGGATAATAGTTGGACATAGAATGTGCATTGACTATAGGAAACTTAATGCTGCATCTAGGAAAGACCATTTCCCCTTGCCATTTATCGACCAGATGCTTGAACGTCTAGCTTGTCATCCGTTTTATTGTTTCTTGGACGGGTACAGTGGCTTTTTCCAGATCCCTATCCACCCGGATGATCAGGAGAAAACCACTTTTACCTGTCCTTATGGAACTTTTGCATATAGGCGCATGCCCTTCGGTTTATGTAATGCACCCGCCACTTTCCAACGTTGCATGACTTCCATATTCTCGGATTTGATAGAGGAAACGGTCGAAGTCTTTATGGATGACTTTTCCGTATATGGCTCGTCCTTTTCCTCGTGTTTGTCTAATTTGTGCAGGGTATTGGAAAGATGCGAGGCGACAAATCTTGTGCTTAACTGGGAGAAGTGTAACTTCATGGTACAAGAGGGCATCGTGTTGGGGCACAAGATCTCCGAGAGTGGTATCGAGGTTGACAAAGCAAAAATTGAGGTTATGATTCAGTTGGGAGAGCCGAAGTCAGTTAAGGATGTTCGGAGCTTTTTGGGAAATGCGGGTTTCTACAGACGGTTTATTAGAGATTTTTCGAAGATTGCTAGGCCACTCACTAGACTTCTATGCAAAGAGAAGGACTTTGAGTTCGATGGAGAGTGTCGCCAAGCCTTCTTAGAAATCAAAGCCGCCCTTTGTAGCGCACCGATTGTCCAAGCTCCGAATTGGGAGCTTCCTTTCGAGATAATGTGTGATGCTTCGGATTTTGCGGTTGGGGCTGTTTTGGGACAGCGAGTTGACAAGAGGCTGAACGTCATCTATTACGCGAGTAGGACGCTCGATGAGGCGCAAACTCGCTATGCTACCACGGAGAAGGAACTTCTTGCTGTTGTGTTCTCTATTGACAAATTCAGAAGCTACATCGTGGGATCTAAGGTGGTAGTTCACACTGATCACGCAGCCTTGAGGTACCTCTACGCGAAGAAGGACGCGAAGCCAAGACTTCTCCGCTGGATACTTCTTTTGCAGGAATTCGATCTTGAGATTGTGGATAAGAAGGGAGCCGAAAATAGCGTGGCCGATCACCTTTCGAGGATGCGAATTGACGAGAGTGTGCCCATTAATGATTCATTACCCGAAGAGCAGCTGATGACTTTACAGGTTTTGCATGAAGGTTTGGAGCTGAAAGAGAAGCTTGAGGAGACCCACGCCCTTGGGGACGAGAAATTGCCTTGGTATGTTGATTTCATCAACTATTTGGTGAGTGGGGAAGTCCCTGATGACATAAATGGTTACAAGAAGAAGAAATTCTTTAGGGATGTGAATCACTACTATTGGGATGAACCTTATTTGTTCAAGAGAGGGAGTGATGGTTTGTTTAGGAGATGTGTAGCCGAGGCTGAAGTGGAGGAGATATTGTATCATTGCCACGGTTCAAGCTACGGTGGACACTTTGCTACTTTTAAGACAGCCCGAAAGGTCTTACAGGCTGGTTATTGGTGGCCAAGTCTGTTCAAGGATACTCAAGCTTATGTGGCCAAGTGCGATGCTTGCCAGCGAGCGGGAAACATCTCGGCAAGGAATGAGATGCCTCAAAACCCGATTCTAGAAGTTGAAATATTTGACGTTTGGGGAATCGATTTCGTTGGGCCATTCAACCCTCCTTCTCACGGGAACATCTACATATTGGTAGCCGTTGACTACGTTTCCAAGTGGGTGGAGGCGATTGCAGCACCTAATAATGATGCTAAAGTGGTGTTGAAGCTATTTAACACAATAATCTTCCCAAGGTTTGGTGTGCCGAGGTGCGTAATAAGCGATGGAGGGTCCCATTTTGTGAATAAAGTTTTTGAAAACCTTTTGAAGAAGCATGGGGTAAAGCACAAAGTGGCCACTCCTTACCATCCCCAAACCAGCGGACAAGTAGAGGTCTCCAACAAGCAGATCAAAGCTATCCTCCACAAGACCGTTAGTTAGTCTAGGAGAGATTGGGCGACGAAACTGAACGATGCTTTATGGGCCTACCGGACCGCCTACAAAACGCCGATTGGGAGGACACCTTATTCTCTTGTCTATGGGAAATCTTGTCACTTTCCGGTTGAGTTGGAGTACAAGACTCAGTGGGCAATCAAGATGCTTAATATGGACCTCAAAACTGCCCAAGAAAAGAGGGAAATGGATCTACATGAGCTGGAAGAGATCCGCCTCAACGCTTATGAAAGCTCCAAGATCTACAAAGAGCGGACAAAGGCATTCCATGACAAGAGGATTAAGTCCAAGGAGTTCAAGGCTGGTGACCAAGTTATGCTGTATAACTCACGCCTAAAACTCTTCCCGGGGAAGCTCAAGTCGCGCTGGTCAGGCCCGTTCACAGTTAAAGAAGTGTTGCCATATGGTGCTGTCACGTTGATCAACAAAACGGGAGGAGATTTCACTGTGAATGGACAAAGAGTCAAGCCTTACATGGCGAATCTGGTGATTGGAGAGGGGAGTTCAGTCTCTCTCCATGATGCTGATGCGGCCTCAAAGGGATGAAGGTCGAGCTTGTGACCTTAAATAAGCCCACTTGGGAGGGAATCCCATGACTATCCTTTTGTATATATTGCCTTTTATTTGATCTTTGTTATGTTTTTGCATTTTATTTCTACTAAGTATGATCAGGTTTGGGAAACTAATATAGCTGGGGGAATGGAGAACCACCATTGAGCAGAAAAGTTATCGAGATTCAGCCCAAAATCACCAAGGGTTGATAGTTTGAGAAAATCCCGCAAACGGGTTGTCAAACGGGTTTCCTCCTTTGGATCAACCCGTTTCGGCAACCCGCCCAGGTAAGTCAACTTTTTCCTTTGACTTTGTCTGAGAAAACCCTTCCCCTTCCTCTTAACTTAAAAATCCCGCACTTCTTCTCTTTTCAAGCCGTTTTTCTTCTTCTCTAAAGAAAAATCCAATCTCACTCATTTTTCGTCCAAATTTCGATTTTCAAAGCCGTACTTCCTCTAAATCCGCCGAATTCGAAACCACAACGCCCTAATTAGTTTAACCCCCTCGATTACTCACGGTATTTTGCCAATTTTCAAAGCCTTCTCATCCTTGAAGCTCCTCTAATGGAGTTTCAATTTAGAATTGCTAGTTTTTGCTCTTTAATAGATGAAATTACCTTGTTTCATACTAGGGTTGTTCAATTCGGCCGGTGCATGAGGGAAATTTTGAATTTTGTTTTAAATAGAGAATTTCGAGTCAAACTTTCGGGAATTGGATATATCGCGGTTATTGTTTGCGTGCTTGTTACCCGGGCTAATTCTTTCGTGAATTCCTCTATCTATGTAGGTACAATGGTTCACGCAACAAGATCCGGGAGGAAAATCCCCAACGTGGACGAAGCCGAGAGGGCTCGACGGGAAAAGAGGGAAGGAAAGAAGATTGCGGTTGAGAAGAAAGGGGCGAGTTCAAAGAGGAAAGCTGAGGGTCCGGCGGAAGCCAGCGAGGGAAATGAGAGGGCTATCACGAAGCCGTATAATAATCAGGACAGGCTTGACATTCTGAAGATGATGAAGTTTCTGCCAATGTGATTCCCTCACGAGGCGACAATGAGAGAGCTGGGTATATTTGACGATGTTCAGACGCTTTTTAAAGGAATGGAGATGCAGCATTTCATGGCTTTGGCTCCGCCGGCCTATTACGACCCCACACTACATTTCCTCGCCACGCTGAAAGTGATAAGGCACCCCGAACTAGCAGAGGAGATAGCGACAGATGGTCCGGGTTATATAACGTTTGCCTTGGCTCACCAAGCTTTCCGAATGAGCATCAAGAAGATAGAGGAATTGTATGGTTTTGGTGTCGGAATCGGGCTTGGTACCAAGATGCGGTTTGAGAAGGGTGAACTAGCAAGGTTGTGGGAGACAATCAGCTCCAGCAAGTATGAAGTCTCCTCAGCTAGGGGGGGCCATATCAGGAACCCGGCCATTCGCTATGCCCACAAGGCAATTGCACACACGATGTTTGCTAGGCACGAGTGTGCTAATGTCCGCACAGGAGAGTTGGAGATGTTAGACATTGCCCTGGTAGATGAGCTGCAGACCTTTGAAGATGGAACAGAGTTGGTAGGAGACACATCATGCGATACAAGCATGGCCATGGTATTGCTAGACTCATTCCGACAATGTATGAAGAATGCCATTGTGTCTTACGAGCAAGGCAAAATCAGAAGTTCCTACATCGGTCTAGGGAGTTTGGTCACGCCAATCTTGCTTGCAAGCGGTTTCCCTTTGCCAGAACCATCAGACCAGCCGGAGTGGATGGACATCGCCTATCTGAACAAGAGCTGGTTCCTTCGGGGGAAGTCACAGGAGAAGCACATCTACCGTTTTATCCACCAGGACTTCGGGGTTTCGAAGGTGCTCCTGCCCAACACATACCAGACGTCCTTCGAGGTGCGAGATAATATCATCTTCATGGTGGAAGCAGACGAGCTTTACATGGATGGAGGAGACGCCACGATAATGGAGGAAGGGGGGCCATCAGAAGAACACCCTCTCGGAGACAGGCGCTTCCAATTTGACCCTTTCGATGCCTCTACATGCGGCCTCTCTGTGAAGAAAGCCCACGCACACATCCGACTTCTCCAAGAATGGTGCAAGTGGAAAGACAAGACCATCAAAAAGCTTGTCAAGTCGGTCAGGAAGCTGAAGGAAAAGGCGAAGAGAAGGCCCTCCGCGCAATCCCATGCTCCAGAACAAGCCGCTCAGTCACTCTCCAGCGAGGAAACATCTTCCTCGTCCTCATTTAGCCAATAAGAGGTACAACTCCAATTCCATTGTGTATACCATTTTCTTTTGTTTTTCATAAGCATTTCATATTTGTTTTTGTTAAGTTGATCTCTCTTTCATGCTTCTATTTGCACAAGGGACCGTGCAATTTAAGTTTGGGGGAGAGGTCAATAGCATTTGACCTCTTGGTTTCTTATTTTCGATTTTCTCATCTTGAGTCTCATAGCATTCGCATTTCATTTATGGCATAGAAAAACCAAAAAAATCGAAAAATTTCAAAAATTTGCATAAAACAAAAAGAAGCATCATTTGCATTCTCTTATTAGGATTGAGTCTAGTTGCATTGTACATTTGCATAGGAGACAGTGATAGTACCATCCTTGTTTGAGAAATGCTTTTCGAAAACGCTTCAATGCTCTAGTTGGGAATTGTTTGATGCATGTCGGTTTTAGTTTGAGCTTAAAAGAACTTCATACTCAAGGACTCGCATCTCGTCATTCATTCTTGACTGGATCATTGCTTTGAATTGAAACTTCACCTAGACTATTTGGACTTAATTTGAATATCTAACTATCATACTCTTGCATTGAAATTCTTGCTCATGGATTTTGACTCTTTTGGACAATCTTTCTCTTGTATTTATCCCTCTCGGTTTGTCCATGTTCGTTAATTTTTCCACCCGAAACCAAACCCATTTCATTCAAAACCATCCTTTTTACCGTGAGTTGAGAGGCCTTTTTCGGTTGAGCTAGGTAAAACGTGTTGAGTTTAGACCGACAAAGCTTAGTTTCTCATGTAGAACTAGCTCGTTTTCCTTTGAGCTAGATTAGACCTAGGGTGCGTTCTAAGTTTGGGGGTGAGAGGGTGAGCTGAAAAGTAAAAGAGAGAGTGGTGTCAAAAGAAACCAAGAGAAAAGATAGGATGGGAGTGAAGAAAAGGGAAGTGTATAAAAGAGTGGCGGCTTAACAAGTACTAAGAGTTAGGTAAATTGGGGCTAGTTCTTAAGTAAAAGGCGCAAAGCCTAGTTTCTAAAAAGAATAGTAAGCGAAAAGCCCCAAGCCTAAGTTATAAAAGCGAAAAAGCCTTAAGCCACGAGAAGTTCAAAAGTGAATCCCCTTGTGTATTTCTGAAAGTCTTTTCCTCCCTGAAAATCCTAAGTGTTAAATCCTGAGTTTAAAAAGGAATTAAAGAAGTTTGCTCTTGAAAAGGGTAGTTAGGACTTGGGTGGGATTTGTTCTTCAAAAGCTAAAAGACCTTACGTCTTGGGTAGATGAGACTCTATCTTTGTACCATCCTAGGTCTTTACTCTTAGCATTTTACCCAAGCTCGGCTATTTTTGAGAGAACCCCCTTTTTGCACTTCATTAAACCACCAAAAGAAAAGAGCCTAACCCTTTGAACCAAATGAGCAAGTTTTGATTGCATGAGTTTTGATTCACGGTTTTGAGCTTAATTGAATGTAAATAGGTGAAGTGAATATGAATGCATGTTTCATAAAGTCTGGTGTTGGTTTGTCGCTGAATTGAGTATGTGAGTAATCTGATTCGAATGACTAGACTTGTATGCATTTCACAATTCCCAACTTGAGCATTGAGGTGATTTCTTTGAGCATATCTTTTGGATTTGAGTCTCCGCCCAAATCAACTTTTCTCGGATTTGTTTTCTTTGCTTGAGGGCAAGCAAGATTCAAGTTTGGGGGAAGTTGATGTCTCTGTATTTTACATCATTTAGGAACACATTTCATCAAGTTTCACTTCCATTTTAGCTCATTTCTTGAGCATTTAGGTGTAACTTTCTTGCATTGTGCAAACTATTGTCATTTAGGACTTGCATTGCATTAGTTGTGCATTTGGAGTTGCATTCAGGTGTTTTGGAGCACAAAAAGGAGAGGAAATGGATCAAAGAACACATAGGAGTGGAGACTGGAGCTCAAACGGGATCCCAAACAGGTTGAGAACCTGTTTGGCGAAGGAAGCTGAGCATTGACCAAATGAAGACGAGTTGACCCGCCTTAAATCAAGCTAAAACGCCGAGTTTGGAGCTGTGTGAGCCTGGGAAGGAAGAGAAGTCAGATTAAATGAGTTGACTGAGGGCTTCTATTTCCTTTGAACTATATAAAGCCTTAAACCTAATTTCTTTGGATCTTATCTTGTAATTTCTCTTAAGAACAACAAGAAAACCTTTGTCTCATCCTTAAGCACGATTTTGTTAGATTGGTTTCGGATTTTAATAAAGTTTGGTTATTTTCTTTAGCAATCTTCTTATCTTGCTTAGTCTCTCCCTAATCTCTATCTCTATTCACGATTTGGGCACTTTTCCTCTTTAGGATTTGGTGTTCATATTATGAAGAGTGAGTAGAGCTTCTTGGGTCTTTTGGGATGAGGTAGAATAGGAGTAATTAGGGATAGATTTAGAATCTAGGCGTGTTCAATCTTCCCTAGAGTCCTTCCTTGCTGGGGGAGTTTCATGCTTGACCCTTATTGGCCATTTTGGTCTCGATCAAAGGCACCTCCTACACCGAAAGTGGCTGGAGGTTGTCGGACCGACCAGACAAGGAAACGGACCCATTCCTACACACGGAAGTGGATGTCTGGAGGGTTCGTTGGGTAAAAGAGAGTTGGCGCTCATAGCTGGTCGGTCTCGAGTCCACTAACCGAAAGTTAGCTCCTTTGGACTCAAGATCGGCTTCGTGCTTCTCATCACGGAAGTGGGTGAAGCTTGCCGATCGAACTCTCTCCCTAGGACTTAGAAGCTTTGAACATTTCTAGATTTCTTCATCGTTCCCTAGACCTCTTATTCGATAACCTTATCCCGAGATCCTCTTTTATCATAAAGTTTACATCTTTTATATAGATTATTACATTTGCATATTTTACTTTGTCTTGCATTCATTCTATTTTACATACTTAAGTTTCATTGCATTTAAGTTTCAGTTCCAGTTCATCTATTACATCGCCAATTTATGCTCTTGACTTGTTTATAATTTTGCATTCGATTTTGTCTCAAAAACCACTCCATGGATTGACATCTTTTATACCACGATGATATGAGTGGGATTGATTGGAACATCCACGATAAAAACCTTGTTTCAATTTGGCGCCGTTGCCATTTGGAGTGACACGTTTGAGCAATTTTGATTTAGATTATTATCAAGATCAAGTTTTTATTTTCATTTACATAGTTTGTTTCATACCTGTCATTTGGGAGCTGCTTTTCTCTTTTGCAGGATTATAAAAACGTGTTTGCTTGTTTGTTGTTTGGGATTTGCCTTCTTTCTTTTGCAGGTTTATGCAAACTCGATCACGTGGAGCTCACAATTTGCTTGACACTAGTGATCTTGATCGAGCAGAACGAGCTAAGCGAGAACGGCAAGCACAACTCAGAGCTGAACAGCAGCTAGCGGCTGAGCAACAGGCTCTTGAACACGAGCAGCAGTTTGACACAATGGCAGACCAACAAGGGGTACAAGCAGACCCACAAGGGGTACAACAGAATCCCGCAGTCGGGCACGCAGTTCACCCGCAGCGAGTCCCCCGACAGATAGGAGCTGGAGACACTCCGAATTCTCACCTAAACCGCCACGGAATTACCCCACCACCGGTCCCCAACAATAACTTTGAAATCAAGACGAGCTTGATCTCTTTGGTGGAGAATTCGCAATTCCATGGAATGAAGGATGAGGATCCGTTGAAGCATCTTAACAAGTTTGATAGACTATGCGGTTTGCAACGGATCAATGGAGTGACAGAAGATGGGTTCAAGCTGCGACTTTTCCCTTTCTCATTGGGCGGAAAAGCACTAGCTTGGGAGACATCCCTACCAGAGGGGTCAGTCACTACTTGGGAGCAATGCAAGAGGACTTTTCTGGCTAAGTTCTTTCCGACGTCACGAACCGCAAAGTTGAGGAACGAAATCTCCGGTTTCACGCAGCTTAACAGTGAGACTTTCAGCGAGGCATATGAGCGTTTCAAAGGATACCAAATGCAATGTCCTCACCACAGTTTCTCCAAGGAAAATTTGCTGAGCACTCTATACCGAGGGGTGTTACCGAAATACAGGATGTTGCTGGACACCGCAAGCAACGGTTACTTCATGGGCCAAGACGTTGATGATGGACTGCTTTTGGTTGAGAATATTGCTACTAGTGATGGCAATTACACCGAAGAGTATGATCGGTCGGATAGAGGAAGTTCGGTTCAGGAGGAAAAGCACAAGAAGGAGATTAAGCTCCTCAACGAGAAGCTCGACAAGCTCCTTTCGGTTCAGCAAAAGCACGTGCACTTCGTTTGTGAGGATGATGTGGTCGAAGAGGGGGAGGAAACTCAGGTTGAGGAAGTGAGCTACATCAACAATCAAGGTGGATACCAAAAAGGGTTCATCAACTATAAAAACAACCCCAACCTCTCTTACCGTTCTACCAACATTGAGAACCCTCAAGACCAAGTTTACCCTCCACAACCGAACCAGCAGCACAGTGGACAGCAAAGCCAGCAGCAAAGTGGACAGCAAAGTGGACAGCAAGTAGTCTATTACAAGAAAGGTTATCCACCTAAAACATTTGGTTCACCACAGCAAGTTTCTACTCAAGGTCAGGCAGGCAGCAGTTCAAGTCAGGATTCGGATATGAAGAGTATGCTGAAACAGCTCCTTCAGGGACAAGTTACAGGGGCGAGTGACCTTCACATCAAGTTGGCTGAGATCCACAACAAAGTCGATAGTTCACACCATGAGCTAACCAGGAAAATCGAGGAACTAAACTCCAAGGTTCAGTACTTGGAGTCTCATCACAGCAGCAGCTCGAAGGGAACGCTGCCCGGAAAACCGATCCCCAACCCGAAGGAGTATGCGAAAGCCATCACTCTTCGCAGTGGCAGGAATCTACCGCCGCGTACCGCTCCGGTGAGTCACAACGAGGACGTTGTGATTCAAGTGGAGGAGGATTTAGTTGAGGGCGATGCTGAAGTTACTGCTGAGAATGAGTCGGAAGCTAGGAAGACACAAGAGACATCCAGCAACAGCAACAATGAGGACAAAAAGAGGACGGAAACTCCTTTTGTACCTCCGCCCTACAAACCCCCGATGCCGTTTCCGGGTCGGTTCAAGAAACAGCTGATAGCCAAGTATAAGGGACTCTTTGATAAGGTTATGGCTGAGATCGAAGTAAGAATGCCTATTCTGGACGCTCTCATGTTGATACCGCCATACCAAAAGTTTATGAAAGATGCGATCTTGGAAAGGACTAAAGAAGTCCAAGGCATGGTAGTGCTATCTCAAGAGTGCAGCGTCATAATTCAGAGCAAATTGATCCCCAAAAATCTAGGTGATCCAGGGAGCTTCACTTTACCTTGCTCTCTAGGTCCCCTATCTTTCAAGAACAGCCTATGTGACTGGGGAGCCAGTGTTAGTATCATGCCTATGACAGTGGCTACGCGACTTGGATTTAGCGAGTACAAGAAATGCAACTTCTCACTAGTGCTTGCTGATCGATCCATCAGACTACCGAGGGGAATGCTTGAGGATATGCCACTCAAAGTAGGCAATGTAGTAGTGCCCACAGATTTCATAGTGTTGGAAATGGATGAGGAACCCAAGGATCCCTTGATCTTGGGAAGGCCATTCTTAGCAACTGCTGGAGCTATTATTGATGTGAAGCATGGGAAAATAGAGTTGAATCTGGGCAAGGATTGTAGGATGGTCTTCGATATCAATGACGTGATGAAGCAGCCAACCATAAGTGGCCAGACATTCTACATAGAAACTTTGGATCAACTTGCCAACGAGTACTTAGAGGAGTTAGCGGTTGAGGATAAGTTGCATGTTGCTCTCACAAAGGATAATGCTGAGTTTGGAAGTCTACAGGCCGAGAGTTTAGGTTATGCGTGGCTGATCGACTCACACGGAGCTTTAGACGGAGAGGTAGGCTTTGAGAAGCTTACCGAAGCAGAGTCGGCGGATAAACAGGATGCCAAACAGGTTTCCAACTTGTTTGCACTCGAGAAGAATCCGAGTGAAGAAGTTTTGCCGAAACAGATCGCCGAAGATGACTGGTCTGAGCTTAAAGCTCCCAAAGTCGAGCTCAAACCTCTCCCCAAAGGGCTCAGGTACGCGTTCTTAGGTCTTAACTCCACTTATCCTGTCATAGTAAATGCTGCATTAACCCCTCATGAACTAGATACCCTTCTTGCTGAGTTGCGAAAGTATAGGAGAGCTCTTGTTTATTCGCTAGATGATATCAAGGGTATCTCCCCTACTCTTTGCACTCACAGAATTCATCTTGAGAACGAATCGAAGGGATCAATTGAGCACCAACGTAGGTTGAACCCAAAGCTTAAAGAAGTGGTTAAGAAAGAGGTTTTAAAGCTTCTTGATGCTGGGATTATTTACCCGATTTCGGACAGTACATGGGTTTCACCTGTACATTGTGTCCCGAAAAAGGGTGGTATCACAGTCGTCAAGAACGAAAATAATGAGCTGATCCCTTCTAGGATAATAGTTGGACATAGAATGTGCATTGACTATAGGAAACTTAATGCTGCATCTAGGAAAGACCATTTCCCCTTGCCATTTATCGACCAGATGCTTGAACGTCTAGCTTGTCATCCGTTTTATTGTTTCTTGGACGGGTACAGTGGCTTTTTCCAGATCCCTATCCACCCGGATGATCAGGAGAAAACCACTTTTACCTGTCCTTATGGAACTTTTGCATATAGGCGCATGCCCTTCGGTTTATGTAATGCACCCGCCACTTTCCAACGTTGCATGACTTCCATATTCTCGGATTTGATAGAGGAAACGGTCGAAGTCTTTATGGATGACTTTTCCGTATATGGCTCGTCCTTTTCCTCGTGTTTGTCTAATTTGTGCAGGGTATTGGAAAGATGCGAGGCGACAAATCTTGTGCTTAACTGGGAGAAGTGTAACTTCATGGTACAAGAGGGCATCGTGTTGGGGCACAAGATCTCCGAGAGTGGTATCGAGGTTGACAAAGCAAAAATTGAGGTTATGATTCAGTTGGGAGAGCCGAAGTCAGTTAAGGATGTTCGGAGCTTTTTGGGACATGCGGGTTTCTACAGACGGTTTATTAGAGATTTTTCGAAGATTGCTAGGCCACTCACTAGACTTCTATGCAAAGAGAAGGACTTTGAGTTCGATGGAGAGTGTCGCCAAGCCTTCTTAGAAATCAAAGCCGCCCTTTGTAGCGCACCGATTGTCCAAGCTCCGAATTGGGAGCTTCCTTTCGAGATAATGTGTGATGCTTCGGATTTTGCGGTTGGGTCTGTTTTGGGACAGCGAGTTGACAAGAGGCTGAACGTCATCTATTACGCGAGTAGGACGCTCGATGAGGCGCAAACTCGCTATGCTACCACGGAGAAGGAACTTCTTGCTGTTGTGTTCTCTATTGACAAATTCAGAAGCTACATCGTGGGATCTAAGGTGGTAGTTCACACTGATCACGCAGCCTTGAGGTACCTCTACGCGAAGAAGGACGCGAAGCCAAGACTTCTCCGCTGGATACTTCTTTTGCAGGAATTCGATCTTGAGATTGTGGATAAGAAGGGAGCCGAAAATAGCGTGGCCGATCACCTTTCGAGGATGCGAATTGACGAGAGTGTGCCCATTAATGATTCATTACCCGAAGAGCAGCTGATGACTTTACAGGTTTTGCATGAAGGTTTGGAGCTGAAAGAGAAGCTTGAGGAGACCCACGCCCTTGGGGACGAGAAATTGCCTTGGTATGTTGATTTCATCAACTATTTGGTGAGTGGGGAAGTCCCAAGAGAAAAGATAGGATGGGAGTGAAGAAAAGGGAAGTGTATAAAAGAGTGGCGGCTTAACAAGTACTAAGAGTTAGGTAAATTGGGGCTAGTTCTTAAGTAAAAGGCGCAAAGCCTAGTTTCTAAAAAGAATAGTAAGCGAAAAGCCCCAAGCCTAAGTTATAAAAGCGAAAAAGCCTTAAGCCACGAGAAGTTCAAAAGTGAATCCCCTTGTGTATTTCTGAAAGTCTTTTCCTCCCTGAAAATCCTAAGTGTTAAATCCTGAGTTTAAAAAGGAATTAAAGAAGTTTGCTCTTGAAAAGGGTAGTTAGGACTTGGGTGGGATTTGTTCTTCAAAAGCTAAAAGACCTTACGTCTTGGGTAGATGAGACTCTATCTTTGTACCATCCTAGGTCTTTACTCTTAGCATTTTACCCAAGCTCGGCTATTTTTGAGAGAACCCCCTTTTTGCACTTCATTAAACCACCAAAAGAAAAGAGCCTAACCCTTTGAACCAAATGAGCAAGTTTTGATTGCATGAGTTTTGATTCACGGTTTTGAGCTTAATTGAATGTAAATAGGTGAAGTGAATATGAATGCATGTTTCATAAAGTCTGGTGTTGGTTTGTCGCTGAATTGAGTATGTGAGTAATCTGATTCGAATGACTAGACTTGTATGCATTTCACAATTCCCAACTTGAGCATTGAGGTGATTTCTTTGAGCATATCTTTTGGATTTGAGTCTCCGCCCAAATCAACTTTTCTCGGATTTGTTTTCTTTGCTTGAGGGCAAGCAAGATTCAAGTTTGGGGGAAGTTGATGTCTCTGTATTTTACATCATTTAGGAACACATTTCATCAAGTTTCACTTCCATTTTAGCTCATTTCTTGAGCATTTAGGTGTAACTTTCTTGCATTGTGCAAACTATTGTCATTTAGGACTTGCATTGCATTAGTTGTGCATTTGGAGTTGCATTCAGGTGTTTTGGAGCACAAAAAGGAGAGGAAATGGATCAAAGAACACATAGGAGTGGAGACTGGAGCTCAAACGGGATCCCAAACAGGTTGAGAACCTGTTTGGCGAAGGAAGCTGAGCATTGACCAAATGAAGACGAGTTGACCCGCCTTAAATCAAGCTAAAACGCCGAGTTTGGAGCTGTGTGAGCCTGGGAAGGAAGAGAAGTCAGATTAAATGAGTTGACTGAGGGCTTCTATTTCCTTTGAACTATATAAAGCCTTAAACCTAATTTCTTTGGATCTTATCTTGTAATTTCTCTTAAGAACAACAAGAAAACCTTTGTCTCATCCTTAAGCACGATTTTGTTAGATTGGTTTCGGATTTTAATAAAGTTTGGTTATTTTCTTTAGCAATCTTCTTATCTTGCTTAGTCTCTCCCTAATCTCTATCTCTATTCACGATTTGGGCACTTTTCCTCTTTAGGATTTGGTGTTCATATTATGAAGAGTGAGTAGAGCTTCTTGGGTCTTTTGGGATGAGGTAGAATAGGAGTAATTAGGGATAGATTTAGAATCTAGGCGTGTTCAATCTTCCCTAGAGTCCTTCCTTGCTGGGGGAGTTTCATGCTTGACCCTTATTGGCCATTTTGGTCTCGATCAAAGGCACCTCCTACACCGAAAGTGGCTGGAGGTTGTTGGACCGACCAGACAAGGAAACGGACCCATTCCTACACACGGAAGTGGATGTCTGGAGGGTTCGTTGGGTAAAAGAGAGTTGGCGCTCATAGCTGGTCGGTCTCGAGTCCACTAACCGAAAGTTAGCTCCTTTGGACTCAAGATCGGCTTCGTGCTTCTCATCACGGAAGTGGGTGAAGCTTGCCGATCGAACTCTCTCCCTAGGACTTAGAAGCTTTGAACATTTCTAGATTTCTTCATCGTTCCCTAGACCTCTTATTCGATAACCTTATCCCGAGATCCTCTTTTATCATAAAGTTTACATCTTTTATATAGATTATTACATTTGCATATTTTACTTTGTCTTGCATTCATTCTATTTTACATACTTAAGTTTCATTGCATTTAAGTTTCAGTTCCAGTTCATCTATTACATCGCCAATTTATGCTCTTGACTTGTTTATAATTTTGCATTCGATTTTGTCACAAAAACCACTCCATGGATTGACATCTTTTATACCACGATGATATGAGTGGGATTGATTGGAACATCCACGATAAAAACCTTGTTTCAAACCCTACTAGTAGTTCCCATGGTTCTACGGGTCGGGAGGAGCAGCAGACTCGGTCTCGGTCTCCATCCCCACCTCGTCCCGCAGCCGCAATTGATGCCAGATTTGAGGCCTCTAGAGCCCCATTTTATGCGGCGGTTAGGGAGATTTTAGATGAGCCTGGTCATCATCACCTCCCTAACCTTCATCCACACCGCCCACCGAAGATTTTCTGGTATATATTTTTAACTTTTATAGTTTTTTGTTTTATTTTATATTATACATTTTGTAAAGTTAAAGTCTATTGTTTTCTTTTTCAGGTTCACTAATGATTCATCCGTCGCTTCTGCGGTTACGGAAGTTTTTGAAAAGGATTACAAAGATCCTATTGCCCGGTGGAGGGATGTAAAGGAACCCGTTCTTCAACGCTGGTTCACTACTTTTGCGGTAAGTACGCTGGTTCAAATAACATTGTATTATTGTTATTTGATTTTTTTTTTTCAAGCGCAAGTATCACTGGGAATCTGGTTTTACCGCCATAGTCTACCATGAGTTCTGTGCCAAAGTCCGTGATCGGTTGCCTGATATGGTTTCTCGGTGGAAGAAGTTGTGGCTCGCTAAGGGAGATGACGCCAAGCCAACTCACTTTGACCCGAACGTGTGGGCTGGCTTGGTTGCATATTGGTTGGATCCTGACCACCAGAAGAGGAGTGGGAACAGTAAGGCCGCTCGAGCGAAGAGCAAACATTCTACTCATCGCTCCGGCCGAACTTCATTCTTAGCCCGCGGCCGAATGCTTGTAAGTTTTTGTCAAATTATTTTTAAGAAATATTTCTATTTCTTTTTTTTTTTTTTCATTTTTTCCGTATTTATCTAATCAAAATTTATTTCATAGGCCGAGGAAAGAGGGGAATCAGAGACGGATTTGCTGGAAGTTCTCGCGTATACAAAACGGAGGCCGGATGGCACTTTCTTGGATGACGATTCTGAGGAGCTCTACAACAACATTAACTCAAAACTACAAGAGTTGACTCAGAATGATGATCACGACAGCATCGGTTCTGGTTCTTCTGTGGCCGTAAAGAACAAGATTTTTGTTCAGGTAAATTTGTATCATATTTTTTTAGTTCAAATTATTTTTTACCTATGTATATTGTTGGTTTATTAATTTCAATGTTTTTTTTCGTTTTTCAGTCCGCTCCCCGTAGAAAGGGGAAGATGATTGGGGTTTGCCATCGCAAATTTGCGACGGAACAGATTCCGTCGCAAATTTGCGATGGAAATGTTTCCGTCGCAAATTTTATTTAATTTTTTTTTTTAATTTCAATTTCGTAATTGTTAAATTGATTTTTTATTTTAATTTGTAATTTAAAAAAATATAAATTAAAAGAAGAAAATTAAATAAATATTAAAATTAAATAAAATTTTAATTCAAATATCATAAAAATTATTCATAAATAACATTAAAAATAGACAAAAAAACGAAAACTAAAATTCGGCGGATGGTCCCGATCCGCCCTGATCCGGTCCCGATCCGCCCTGATCCGATCTGCTGGGTCCATCCTGTTGTTGACGCAAACGGTCCATAAGCTCCTTAAGCTTCGGATCCGAGTTGCCCAAATAGTCGAACATCTGTTCGAACAGCGCAACCTTCGTCTCCTGTGCAGTCAACTTCTCCTTCAACGTAGCGACCTCGTTGGAATCCTGAAGCTGACTTGAAGCGGAACCGCAAACATAACCGCTCCCAGTATCGTTTGGGATTGAAGAGAACCGCAAAGTTTCCGTCGCAAAACTGCGAGGGAACTAATTCCGACAATTCCGTCACATCTGTCGCAAATTTGCGACGGAATTAGTTCCCTCGCAGATTTGCGACAGAAATTATTCCGTCGCAAATTTGCGACAGAATCTTTTACTCGCAAATTTGCGACGGAAGTAGTTCTTCGCAAATTTGCGAGGGAATAATTTCCGTCGCAAGTTTGCGATGGATCCACTTCCGTCGCAAATTTGCGATAGAGCTCATTTCGTCGCAAATAAATCGCAACATGGCGACGGAGTAGATGCCTTCGCAAATCCGTCGCAAACTTGCGACGGAGTTGCGACGGAACAGGCATTGCGACGAACGATTTGCGACGGAAATTCTTCATTCGCAATTCCGTTGCAAATGACCATTTGCGACGGAATTGCGACGTTATTTTCCGTCGCAAATGGCCTATTCTTCTTGTAGTGGATGGAGATTCTCGGGCCCATTACTCTCATGCGTAGCAGGAAAAAAGGTGAGAGAAATAATGAAAGAAGTGCATAGTGGTTCGTGTGGAAATCACTCCGGAGGACGAGCCCTAGCTATCAAAATTAAGCGGCACGGTTATTTCTGGCCAACGATGATCAGCGACTGTGAAAAATATTCAAGGAAATGCGAAAAATGCCAACGTCACGCTCCGACGATACATCAACTTGCCGAGCTACTATCCTCCATCTCCGCACCATATCCATTCATGAGGTGGTCAATGGATATCGTCGGACCGCTACACAAATCAAAACAAAAGAGATTCTTGCTAGTCTTAACCGACTACTTCTCTAAATGGGTCGAGGCAGAATCCTACGCGAACATTAAGGACTCCCTACAAAATTGTTACAGATAACGGCTCGCAGTTTATCTCAGCTCGATTTCAGGAATTCTGCGACAAATGGAAGATCCGCCTCAGCAAGTCAACTCCTCGTTATCCGCAAGGAAATGGTCAAGCCGAAGCGACTAATAAGATGATTTTGGATGGACTCAAAAAATGGCTCGATGCTAAAAAAGGTCGTTGGGCAGACGAAATAGAAGGCGTCCTTTGGTCTCATCGAACAACTCCGAGACGAGCCACTGGCGAAACGCCGTTCGCACTTGTCTACGGGACAGAGTGTGTAATCCCATCGGAGGTACACTTTCCCGGAGTTCGTCACTGGCTATTACCAGAACAAGAAGGCTACAACCACTTGATGTTGCTGGACGAGCTGGATCTGATTAACGAACGGCGCAACCAGGCGCTTATTCGCATCCAAAACTATCAACAATCCGTCGCCAAGTACTACAACTCTAATGTTCGACCCCAGAGATTCAGAGAACGCGATCTGGTTCTCAGAAAAGTATTCCAGAACACCGCTGAACGAAACGCCGGGAAATTAGGGCAAACTGGGAAGGTCCGTACAAGATCATCGAAACGGTTCGTCCTGGAGCCTATCGGCTAGAAGATATGGCTGGCAAAGCAATATCGAAGCCCTGGAACGTGATGCACCTCAAGAAATATTATCAATAAGGCGCAACGCGCCATCACTTAGAACTATGCGTGACTTGATCCCCGCAAGGGGTACGTAGGCAGTTCACCTTTGGGTGGATTCAGTTGCCCCCCTCAAAAAAAGGGGGGGGGGGGAGTGGAGTACGTGTACATATACACTCCCGTTTGTTTGCAACACGGTTCGCCGTTAAACGCATTTTTACTCTTTGTAACACGGTTCGCCGTTAACGCAAAAGATTAATGGTATTTCTCTTGTAACCCGGGTCGCCGTTAAACACAATGACTAATAAAATTCAGATTCCCATTACATCAGCTCGGCAACACAATCAGCCCATTTATACTACTTCGTTTAACTCGGAAGATGTACTTGAATCGCTCCGAGCCGAGTGTTGTTGGCCACAACACCCGATCTTAATAACTTTACCTTAACTTTATATCATGCGCGCTATACAAATTGATCATTCGTCATCTGTTCCGACCCGCTAATTACTAATAGGTAAGGATGCGGCAAAAATTGGAACAGATCGATCAGAAACCCAATATTTGAAACGCTTCGCTACAATGTTGGTTCAATATTTAAATCGTCACTGTTTCGACTCGTAACTCACTTATTGATGAGTTAGCGGCAAAAACAGAAACAAGATGGCATAAGCCCAATATACTAAAAGCCTCGCGGTAGCATTGGTTGAACATTTCAGATTCGTCACTGCTCCGAATCGCGATTAACTTATTTTTAAGTCCGTGATAAAAACTGGAACAAGTTGACTTAAACCCGATTCGAAAAACGGCTCGCTGCAACATCGGTAAAACATCACTAAAAGAATTAAGTCCGATACATAGAATATTTCGTAAGGTTGGTCTCGCCAAACGGCTCGAATAGACTTTCTAAATACGCGGTCACCGAAATCCAAATAAACTTCCGTTTTAATTAATATAATTTAGTTAAACAAGTTTAATAAGTGGATAAAGCCATCCATGCACTATTTACAGACAAAATGGATAAAGCCATCCAGGCATCATGTTCAAAAATCTAAAATAAAATACAAAGACAGTTTAGATTGAGTTATAGCTCGATAACTCCTCAAACGGCAGCCGGAGCTTCATCAATAACATCCTCGAGTCTCGAGTTCGGTTCGCCAGCAGCTTGGTTCGATCCTTCCTGAACACTGGCTGAAGTTTTGTTCGCTGGCTCCAGGGCCTGACTCTGAAAGATAGAGGAACCAAAATTAGTACCATACTGCGAACCTACACCAATCTTCAGTCGTTCAGACCAAGTAACCCTCTCATCTCTGAGATGTACCTCGGGCAGATCGGAAGAAATCGGGAGGATGTCGAGCCGATCAGTCACTTTCACCAGCAGCGCATTTGCCTCTTCGAAAGCTCCGGGATCGGAAGCGACATGCTCCTTAAGTCCGGCGAGCTCGACATCTAGGTCCGGCGGGTTCGCACTTCGGATATCATCGATCAATTCGATGTTACCTTGGGCTTGGGCGAGATGAACGGCTCGATAAAATACCTCCTTAAGATTTCTCGCATCAGATTTAACCGTCCCAAGCAGAGAGGCGTATCGGTCGTTTACCTCAGATTTCGCCTTCTTGACTTCAACCTCAAGGAGAGCATCTTTAGCCCGTACCTGCTCCTGCAGCGAACCGATCTTAGCCTCGAGGGATTTATTCCTCTCTGCGATGTTAAGACTCGAGGCCCCAATTTTAACAGCGTTCGCCTTATGAACCTCCGCTTCACTCTTGATCTTGGCAGCTTCCTCTTTGGCTCGAGCCAGCTCCCTAGCATGACCCTTTTCTGAAACTTCATGCAGTTGCTTCAAAGTATCAACTGTCTTCTGAAGTTTGTCGAAAGCCGACCGATCAGAGTGAGCCCTAGCCTCGTAGCCCGCAACGATACAGTTGAAGGACTCCGTGAACTGAAATCAAAAAAGAAAATGAGCGAAAATATATATATCTCCGGTTCTTCTTACACGAAATGTAATACCGAAGCGATTTGTTCGACCCGGCTCGAATCTCAAGAAGATTCTGAAGATGATGGATCCCAATCGGAATGCCGGTCTCGAAACTGCGGACGATAAGCCCGATCAGGTGACGGAGACCTCGCGGCATAATTTGGCCGATGGCGAGCCCATATTTGCTCAAGTAGTGCAAGATCAGGCTCGGGATTGGGAACCACAAGAAGCAACCATAGAAGAAGCTCTCGTAGAACGTAAGACACCTCGCGGGAGGATCATCGGCCCTCTGATGGCTCCCCGGCAGGAAGAAGTCGACTCCTTCCGAGATATGGAAACAACGCCGCAGATTTTCCAAAGAAGATTCGGTGCAGAGCGTTGACCCGGGAGGATTCCGAACCGCCTTCTTCGCCGCTCGCTTGTTTGTGATCCTCCTTGGAACCCGTCTCTTCGTGGAACACTTCTTTATTCCTTTCGACGAGCCGGCACCGTAGGCGCTAGACAGGATGTAGTCGAGGGACGCGTCATCCAGAAGTGCCTCCTCGACAACTGAGGGAGCCTGGGTCTAACCGGCCCGAGGATATCTCCAACTGCCCCTTCAGACATCATCTGTTCAAATTTGATCTCCTCGGGATTAAATATTGGATCAAGTCCTATCCCAGGACGAGCCGATTGATCCTTAACAAACTCCGCCTCGGCACGAAGAAGGGCCAGCTCGTCTCCCTCATCCATGTTCGGCTCGGACGCTCCGTTCGAACCATCGCGACGAAGAACTGGCTGCTCGCTCGTCAATGGGTCGACCTCGGCGATCTAGGCGGCCCGAACGGATCGATTTCCGTCTTCGGATCGAGGCGAATTAACTATTTTCCGACCCTGCAGAGTGTAAGAATTGTGAGATCCCACTGAATCAGACGGCTCGGAGGATGAAGACGAACGGCGGACCGAGATCTCGGACTCGTTAGAATTGTGGGAGCGATCCTCAGAATGATCAACCCCGACCGAAGGAGTGCGACTACTCGAAGACATCTTGGCTCGGAAGAAGATGGATCGGAGAACTTGAAGATTGGCCGGAAAGTTTGAAGGTACGACGTGAAATGATTCACACCGGCGACGCAAACAAAGAACACTGGCAAAATTGAAGAACGGAAAGGAAAAGCTAGAGAGAAGGAGAGAAATCTACCTTTTACTTGATTTGGAGAGAGAAGCGAAATGAAGAAAGTGAACCCCGGGGTCATATATTTATACAAGTTTTGGCGCGTGGGCGCGTCGGTTCGGGAAGACGAAATGGCATGACCTAAAACCAGTGAGCCCAGAAACGCTTCGGATTCCGCGTCCGATAAATGCGAGAGCTCCTCGACGTCGTTTAGAAGAAAAATTACCAAAACGAGCCAAGCGTATCTTGGTAAACAATCTCCAAGTCAAATTATGACGAGCCAACTTCTTGTAGAAGACGAACCGAACGTGTCGACGGCTCGGTTCAATTGACAATGCTTTTTCTTGATAACTTGTAGCTCGCCACTCTTACACATAAGACTAGCGAGCTGGGGGCTAACTGTTGGGGTCGGATTTCCCCCCATCACATTGTCATTTGAACTGAGCAAATCAAAGAGAAAAGCCGAGCACAATCACATCAAACCGGGCCGAACCGGCGACTAAACCAGAAAACCGGGAAGACATCTCTCGATGGGCCGAACCAACATCCAACGAAGCGATCCGAGCCGAAGCCCATCGAAGAAGGCCCATGTTTAGGGTTTCCCTAAACATAAGTAGGCGCGAACGGAAATGGAAAGATTCATTATGGAAAGTTTACTTAAATCTTGTAATGTCGGTTCCTATTCTCTTATAAATAGGAACCGATGTCGATTGTTTTCAAGAGGACTTTTTTTTTCACTCGTAGCAAAGGCATACGCCACAAACTTTACAGCTCTCATAACAGCTATTAATAAACCATCTTTGGCTCGTCTTCTTCGTATTTGATCAATAGAATTCCTCGGCTCTCCCTAAAACGTATTAAACATTATTGTGAAGGTTTCGGCTCGCACAACCATTTAATTTTTTTACCTACAGTCACGCACTCACCTAAATTTCGGATGGAACAAGGGAAAAGAGGAGATGATGAACATGGATCGATGAACAGTGTCGATGAACAGTGCCAATGAGAAGTGCCCCATCATAAAACTCCAGAATTTCGCCTCTCCTTCTTCTCTATCAAAACCACCTCTAAAAACGTGTCCAGAAAGTGGCTGCACCCTTTTTAAGCTCGAAATAAGGGTTTCCACCCAAACCAGCATTAAACCGGACAATTAAAATCGAACCGGCAATCGATTTTGAAAACCACATCGAGTCCTAAACTCGATATTCAAGTTTACGGATGTTACAAAACCGAAGAAGCCAGTCGAGATGAAGGAGCCACTGATTTTGGTTCAACTTGCTGATGGTAACTTGTTTGACAACGAAGGAAACTGGCGCAATGCGCAAGGGCAAAAGCTCGATGTTGATGGGAATGTGATCGTTGAAGCACCCACAGCTCAGCTTGTACTTAATGTCGCTGCGCAAAATCAGCCTGCACCCAATCGCCCAATGGGTGATCACAACAGACCTGATCTGTTCTATGTTTAAGTTTAGAACTTTAGAAAGGGATCATGATTTAAAAACTCAGAATAGTGGAGTTTATGTTTCAGCTGAAACTATTAGTTATGCAAGTACTCGGGATCTTAATCCTAGAGCTGGGGATGTTTCTTACTATGGGAAATTGATTGAAATTATAGAGTTGAACTACTATGATTCGTTTACAGTTGTGTTGTTCAAATGTAAATGGGCCGATACTCGTGATGCTCGAGGATATAAGAAGGATGATCTTGGTCACACTTTGGTTAACTTTTCCCGTTTGATACACACTGGAAATGGTGAGGAAGATGAACCTTATGTGTTGGCTTCTCAGTTTAGGTTAGTTTATTATGTAGAAGATCCAAAGGAAAAAGGATGGAGTGTTGTTGTACATGTCCAACCGAGAGACTTGTATGACATGGGTGATCCCACTATTTCAGAAGAAGATGCAATTATGATTGAAGACCCTCCTGTTCAAACTACTTTATCTGATAATTTTCCAAACATTAGATTAGTGAGACAGCTAGAAGATATTGAAAATTCTCAGATTTCGTGTGATCCATATGACAATATGGAGGTTATGATTCTGAAATTTACTTGCTTTGTATTTACTGATGGTTATGACTTTGAGACTTATCTTAACAATCTTTTTGCTGCTTTTTCAGGTATAAATATGTCTGGAGCTGAAGATTTCACTGTCGCACCTCCGCTTGGACCAGAATTAGCAAGTGGAAAATGGAGAGTTCGTGTCATAGGTTTGTAATTAATCTGGAGGATTCCTTCTTGACTCAAACGTATTACAGAGGTGATGGTGACGTTTATCATGATGTTTTGTGTGTTTTAGATGGTGAAGGAAGGATTACAGAGGAAATGATTTCCGGAAAGGAAGTGTGGAGCATGCGAAACCGATGGGTTATGGTTGATTTCAATAGAAAATGACAGGTTATCAAGGATTCTGGAGGTTTGTTTGGTTCGTGGTTAGGCTCACTAAGTAATGATCTGAATATGCTACCTATAAACTACACGGACTGGAGGAAAGTTTCCAATTACAGGAAAGAGATGGCTGGGAAAGTAATTCAGGTAGTATGTTCTAATCATTCAAGATAAAGTGACAACTAGTTACTTCCATTCTAACTGTTAATTGTTTACATTTTGATAAAGAACAAATTCTGCTTTGATGACCCAAGAAAGAGGAGGAAATATGTTCTATCTGTCTTAGGATGCAGGTGCAGAGACTTGAAGCAACGTATTTGGAAGGCTCATAAACGAAACACTCTACAAGAATCATTTGAAGCACGACCAGGTCTAGTTCCAGAAGATCAATGGAAAGAGTTTGTGAAATGCAATTCACGGATAAGGCTAAGGTAAAACTTCTATAACATAGCTTTATATATGCTTGTACTGGTTTCATATATATCACATAAACATAACATTACAGAAAACAAGAGAGCGTAATACAATAAGTAGTCGAAGCAAACTTAAGATGCCACATTCCCTTGGAAAAAAGAGCCTACCGAGAATGTCTGATGAGATAGTAAGTTATAAGTTACAAAATTTAGTGAAAAGGTACTTACGGTTCTCTTTATCTTGCTGAAGTCATTGCATGTATTTCTTTCTTAGGAAGTGGAAACAGGTAGAGAACCAAATCGAAGTGAACTTTTTATTGCATCACGTTCTAGATCAGATGGAACTTTTGTTTGTGAGGAAGCAAGAATCTATGTGGTAAGTTTTCCATCTCTATAGAGATGAATACCACTGCATATTTTTGATGGAAGTCTTGTAAGTTTTTATGTTATGTGATCATATTTAGGATAAGCTGAAACAAGTAATGACTGAAAGTTCTATTCAAAGTGAAGCACGTGATGCATATGAACAAGTATTTGGTCCTGAGAATCCAGGACGAGTTCGTTGTGTAGGACGTGTAGGACGTGGCCCGACCACATCCAAGTATTTCTCTAATTTGGAATGCACTTCGTCTACTGCTGAGGTTAAACATTTGAAGGGCCGAGTGAAAGATCTTGAAGAGAAACTAGATATGGTGTTGCGCTCTTCGTCTACTGCTGTGGTTAAACATTGGAAGGACCGAGTGAAAGATATTGCAGAGAAACTAGATATTGTGATTAGTGCTGTTTGTAAACTTGTTGAATCAAAAGTTCAAGATGGGTTCCAGGTAATTTCTTTGTGATCTCCAAGTCATTTATGTATAATACTTGGATATGTATCTTACAAGTGATTTTCTTATAGGTGAGTGCAAGAGCTGAGAGCAAAAAGCTTAAAAAGAATCTTCATCAATCATTTAGTATCAACAGTGATCAGGTAACAAAAAGCTTTGATTCGTATAATACTTTGATATGTATCTTCTCTTTGATACTTAAACTTTGTGATCTATATATATTTTCAGGAAAGTGGCACTTCAAAGACTGGAATTTGAATTTATGTTCCTCTTGAAACTGGTATGTTCCTCTTTATGTTTGTTGTTATGATCGATCTTAATCTTTGTTAGAGTATGAAACAATTAGGTTTATCTGATGAACAAAGCATTGTTTAGTTGGTTAGATAAACAATCAATTAGGTTATCTGATGAACAAACTAGAAAGTTTTATTGACTTAAGAGTTAGGTTATGTTCTGTTTTTGTGGTTTTATAAACAATCAATTAGCATTGTTTGGTTTGGTTGCTTTGCAGTTTTGTTCACAAGCAAAACAGTTAGGTTATGTTCAGTTTTTAGATATAGCTTGTTATGTTCTGACTTCAGGTCAATTTGGTTGCTTTTTTCAGGTCTTTATCTTCAATTGTGTTCGTTCGATATGAGAAGAAGATAAGACAATGTGGTTGCCAATCATCTTATCTTTATGTTCAGAAAAATCGTATTCTTTGGCTTCGAATTGGTGAATACTTATACCAAAATTATATTTTCATTATAAACAAAGAAGATATTGTATGTTTATGACAACTATTGGTTATGATATATAAAGTTTGTTTCAGTTTATGAGAAATATTTGTTGTATATAAAGTTTTGGATCTCACGTTACTTTGGTAGAAAACTTTAAAAGTAACTTTAAAGTTTGTGTGTTTAAGTGATGTTAAAGTTTGTGTGTTTTTTTAAGTGATATTAATATTTGTGTATTTTTAAAAAATGATGTTAAATTTGGTGTGTTTTATTTAAGTGATGCTAACAAACTTAGCATCATTGAGTGTTGTGTTACTTTTACAAATGACTTTAAGTTATTAGAGTCATTCTTAAAATGACGTGAACCATGTTTAAAGTAACGCCAAATCCCATGTTTCTTGTAGTGCGGATCAGTTTAAAAATAAACAAAATTTGATAAGATAATCATATTTTTGAAACTTCTTTGTAAGAATGTGGTCCCAATAGGATAAATTAATAATTTTGAATTTAAAATATATATAAATAAGTATATAAAATAATTTAGTAAAATATAATTTAATATTGTTTCAAGTTCATGAATGCTGCTGGTTGACTGATCTTCTAAATTCATTGATATAAATTAATTCAAATGACATCTTTTGAACAAATTTTATGGTGTGACATTTTTTAATATATTTATTGTGTATTTTAATGAGTTCAACCCGAATATAATTTATCGATAAAAATAATTATTATTAATTTATAGATAAATTGATTGTTTTATAAAATAATATATTTTTGAAGTTCTAATATTATTAATTTATAAAAGTTTTATCGTAATCCTTCTTTGAGTCTTTTTTAATGCCATTACTGTATATCACTACAAGAAATATGCTCATTTATAGCATAATACGATAGCACAAATTTTGAAACTGCTATGAAAAGTAAGTGTGAGGGTTGTGATACCTTATTATAACTCTTTGTAAATGCTATCCCTGAAAAACACTTAGCGGGATTCCAAATATCATAAAACCGCCAAATTAAGTTGATGAAAATAACACTCTATACCGCCAACACTTAGAAAAAAAAAAGACTTTAGACTGCTTAAAGAAAATAACACTCATATCCAAATCGGAAAACCCAAATCGTAAAATCCCGACAGCGAGAGATCTATCACCTCGCAAAATCCCGACCTCCCACAGCCGTATGATTTTTCTTTGGTCGGATTCTTTCGATTTGTAACTCAGTCCGATCTTAAATCTCTCCTTCGATTTAGTCCTCTCAACCTCAAATCTTAGTCGATTTTCTTCCTCAAGGTATGTTTCTCGATCGTTGTTATCAGCTTCTATTTCACGAAACTCTCTTCTATTCTTAATTCACTATGAAAGTTAAATTAGGGTTCATATACAATGGAAATTGGGGAAACAGAAAATAAAATTTCAATCCATAGATTAGGGTTCGTACTCACCGAATTCAGTTAAAATTCATTCTCTATTTGATAACGATTATAAGATATGTCCTGTATTCGGTGTAGCTGACTGCAATTTCCGTGAAGCAACGACTTTGCGAGAAATTCAGAAGTTTAAGTCATCTCTTGCCCATATTCGAAAGGTTAGACTCATCTCTTGTTTTCATAGCCTTTTCATTCCTTTCACATTTTTATTCATTGACGTTATTAATGTTTTGAGGATAAATTACATAAGTTGTTTAGTGTCCCTTAATTGTAAGGAAGTTTGACTGGTTTTATTGCTGCTTGAAACATGCATACTGTTTTCAACTTGTTGTGCCAAGTCTCATTAGGGTACAGATATAATGCTAGAGAAAGCATGGGTCCATCTATGCATGTATATTTTCCAACTATGGATCTTTACTCTTTCTGTTATGAAATTAGTAACATTTTTCCTGTCTTTCTACTTGTGTGGCATGAACTGAAGAGTTGATCCTGCATACGAGTCTGGTGCCTGGAATTTTGTGCATGTGGTTAGTGCTGCATTAGGTCAGTCTGAGATGGTGATATGCCCATGCAGAGACTGTCGAAATAATGATAGACATTCATGTAGTCAAGTGGTAGATCATCTAGTAACTAGAGGAATGGATGAGGCCTACAAGATGCGGACAGATTGGTATCATCATGGAGATTTAGGTGCTGAAGTAGAGAGCAATGGTCGTAAGTGGAATGATGAGATTTTGGGTTTATATACAGCCGCTGAATACTTAGATGAAGATATGGCTTCTAGGGGTATTGACTTGCAAGACGTTGCAGAGGGTTTAGATAAGGAAGAAGATGAGTTTCTTGCAAAGCTATTGGACGCAGAAACGCCACTATATCCAAGTTGTACAAGTCATAGCAATCTCTCGGCCATTGTTTCTTTGTTCAGAATTAAGACACAAAATGGCTGGTCTGATAAGAGCTTCAATGATCTGTTCGAAGCATTGCCGCAAATGTTACCGGATGATAATGTTCTGCATACATCAACTTATGATGTGAAGAAGTTTCTAAGGTCTTTTGATATGGGTTACGAGAAGATTCATGCGTGTGTACACGACTGCTGCCTTTTCAGAAAGCAGTACAAGAACCTGGAGACATGTCCGAAATGCAAAGCTTCAAGGTGGAAGACCAACATGCACACTGGTGTAGTGAAGAAGGGTGTCCCTCAAAAAGTACTGAGGTACTTTCCGATTATTCCACGTCTAAAGAGGATGTTTCGGTCAGAGAAAAATGCCATGGACTTGCGTTGGCATTTCAGTAACAAGAGCAATGATGGAAAAATGCGTCATCCAGTTGATTCTTCTACATGGGATCAGATGAATGATAAATACCCGTCTTTTGCAGCTGATCCAAGGAACATACGTCTGGGACTTTCTACTGATGGATTTAATCCTTTCAACATGAAGAACACGAGGTATAGCTGCTGGCCTGTATTGTTAGTGAATTATAACATGGCTCCTGACCTTTGTATGAAGAAGGAAAACATCATGCTTAGTTTGTTGATTCCTGGTCCTCATCAACCAGGAAATAGTATAGATGTGTACCTGGAACCGCTTATAGAGGATCTAAGCTATCTGTGGACCGAAGGAGAGTTAACCTATGATGCTGTCAGTAAAAGTACTTTCACCTTGAAGGCAATGCTCCTCTGGACCATTAGCGATTTTCCAGCTTATGGAAATCTTGCTGGCTGCAAAGTGAAGGGAAAAATGGGTTGTCCTGTATGTGGTAAGAATACAGACAGTTTGTGGCTGCCTAATAGCAGGAAGCATGTCTATATGTGCCACAGAAAGGGACTATCACCTTCACATAGCTATAGGGGAAAGAAGACTTGGTTTGATGGAAAAGTTGAGAATGGGAACAAGGGTCGGATATTGACTGGTAAAAATATATCAGCGCTTCTGAAAAATTTCAAGAATAGTTTTGGTAACAAGAAAGAAACGGGGAGGAAGCGATCTAGAGCTACTTTTGTTGAATCATTCTCTGATAATGAAGACGAAGACAGTGCATCAGATGAAGAAAAAGAGTTAGAAGAAGAAATAGATGAGGAGGAGTTATCAAGATGGAAGAAACGATCTATATTTTTTAAGTTGCCTTATTGGGAGGTACATATTTATTTTCATTCACAAACTTTTCATTTTTTTAGCCTGATCAGTATATTATATTTAACTTTGGTTCTTTTGTGTTTCTGTTGGTTAGGAGCTTCCTGTACGACATAATTTAGATGTGATGCATGTTGAGAGAAATGTAGCCGCAAGCATTGTTGCTACGTTGTTGCATTGTGGGAAATCAAAGGACGGTTTGAAGGCTCGTAAAGATCTTGAACATCTAGGTATTAGAAAAGATTTACACCCAAAGATTCAAGGTAAGAGAACCTTACTTCCCGCAGCACCTTGGTCATTGTCTAAGTTGGAGAAAAAGATATTTTGTAAGCGGCTATTTGATTTCAAAGGTCCAGATGGTTATTGCTCTAACATTTCAAGCTGCATATCTTTAGACGACTGTAAGGTCATGGGTTTAAAGTCACATGATTATCATGTCTTGATGCAACAGCTGCTCCCGGTTGCAGTTAGAGGTCTATTACCTAAAGGCACTAGGATAGCTATAATACGCTTATGTGCATTCTTCAACCATTTGTGCCAACGAGTTATTGACAGAGAGCAACTTTTGGTACTGGAAAATGAGATAGTGGAAACAATGTGCATGTTTGAAAGATATTTTCCGCCGAGCTTCTTTGATATCATGGTGCATCTATGCGTCCATCTTGGTAGAGAAGCCAGACTTTGTGGACCTGTCCATTTCAGATGGATGTATCCATTTGAGAGGTACAGAATAACTTTCCATTAAACTTTCTATATCTCATTAATGTTGACTATTTTAACTCGATATTCACTTTGTGTAGGTACATGAAAGTTTTGAAAGATTTTGTAAGAAATCCGGCAAGAACGGAGGGTTGTATAGCGGAGTCATATCTGGCAGAGGAATGTATGGAATTTTGTAGTGCTTTCTTGAAGAAAACAACAAATGTAGAAGAGAAGCTTGATAGGAACACTGAGTATGAGAACAGCTCTATCTTGGAGGGCCGTCCAATATCAGCATCCATTCCATTTACTCTTACCGAAATGGAGAAGAATATAGCTCATCTTGCTGTAATCCAAAATACGACTTTAGTGGAACCTTACGTTGGGTAAGTATTTCAGTTTCATAAAGATTAACTTACATTTACTTGAAAATAACAATCTCATTTTCTTCTTTCTTTCAAGTATGCACCTACAACATCTGCAAGACACTAACGCCAGATGTAGACGTGATGCAAGTGTTTTATGGAGAATGCATACACAGAATTTTGTAGCTTGGTTACAGCAGCAGGCAAGTTCTGATAATTAAGCGTTTGTTTTGTCTTTCTCTTTCATATTTGATATGTAACTAACTTACGCGTTGACTTTTCTTAGATCCCTCTTGACTCTCAAGAACATGATGAGACACTAAAGTGGTTGGCATATGGTCCACGAAATAGTGCAAAGTCGTGTACTGGAATTATAGTGAATGGCCTACGGTTTCACACGACCTCAGTCCATAGACTAAGTCAGAATAGTGGTGTCTTCTATGAGGCAACAGCAATGTGTAGGTCTAGTGCAAGGGACATGTCTCAAGTCGTTGACAAAGTATCTTACTATGGCAGAGTCATCGACATAATCTTGTTAGATTATAATGTCTTCTATGTGCCCTTATTTAAGTGCCAATGGGCAGTTAGAGGCAACGGCGTGAAAATAGAAGATGGCTTCACACTAGTTAACATGAATCAGAGCCAAGTTTCTTTCTCAAGAGATCCATACATCTTAGCCTCACAAGCAAAGCAAGTGTTTTATTCAAGGGAAAATGATGATTCATGTTGGTCTGTTGTTATGAGAGCTCCATCAAGGAGATATAACGAGAACGATGTTGAAGATGGTCACACAGATGTTGGGCCATTGCCATCAAATGTGGACATGGATATGGAAGACTATAATGATGATGCTCAGAATGCTAGGATTGATTGTGAAGGCATTTACGTTTGATGTGCATCTCCATATTACTCTTGCCTTATTATATGCATTAGATTATATACACTTGACTTGTTATATGCATTTGCGCAACATATAAGGTTAATGTCTAGGCTTGCATAACATCTGCTTTCATATTGGTAATGTCTTTGCTTATGTTGTATAGGTGAACTGTTATGGGTCCTCCTAAGAATAATAAGAAGAGACAGAAGAACGCTAAGAATGATGAGGAGCCTGAGTATGTAGGATATGTGAGTGCACAGACTGACACACAGCCTGAAACACAGACACAAACACAGCCTGTAGTCCAGTCTGAAACAAACTCTGTACATGCACGGACTGAGTCAGAACATCAGACCGCATCGCATGAAGACGAACCCCTCTGTCATACAAATGTCTCTGAAGCAGCCAGGAATGCACATCAACCTCAGCGTAAAAAGCATCGAGGACCAACGAAGATGAAAGATATTGCTAAGGATCCATCAAGTAAAATTAATGTCGAGTTCACCGATTTGGGGGAACCTTGTGGGGAAGGGTCAGTCAAATTGTCATCATACTTAGGTCCTTTAGTACGAGAGCACGTGCCAATCCTAATAACTGATTGGAGGAAAATTGGCGAAGACCGGAAGACTATTTTATGGAAATCTGTTCAGGTAACTATTACTTTGGTTATTACATATGTTCTTTATGAACAACCATGTCGTAATGTACCTTGTTAACTTCTCTGATACTTTTTAATTTAGGCAAGGTTTAATCTCGAAGGTGATTTGCAAGAAGATATTGTAATGAAGCAGATGGGATGTATATGGAGGTCCTTCAAATCACGCATTGTTAGGAAGATCATGGATGCAAAGACTACTGCTGAGAGAATGCAGCTGCGACCAAAGAACATCCCTGTTGGAGAATGGCGGAAATTTGTCAAGCTAAAGACTAGCATAGAATTTAAGGTAATGGCGCAAATTTGTCAAGCAAATTTGTTTACTTTTCTTTATTACAGTTTTTCCTGACAACATGAGTCTTCAAGGTTGTGAGCGATCAGTATAAGGAGAGAAGGTCCAAACAGATTCCTCACACTTGTAGCCGCAAAGGGATGGTTAGATTGGCAGAAGATTTGGTAAGTATTATAATTTGTGGTTATTGTCTTACAAAGTTATATATCCTGTACTAATTGATGCCTGATAAATGATTGCATAGAAAAAAGAAAGTTCAGATCCATCTGATGTGACGAGGCTTAAAGTCTGGGTCAAATCACGAACTAAGAAGGATGGTACGGCAGTCAATACAAATGCCGCAGAGAAGATCGTAAGTTTGAAGTTGTTTATTTATATATTGATATATGAAGTTTATTGAATTTATTATATAATTTTTACACCTACACAGAAAAAGGCAGATGAGTTGGTTGGATCAGTAGATCATTCGTCATTATCCCAAAACCCAAAGGAAGATCTCCTTACTCAGGTCTTAGGACCTGATAATCCTGGACGATTGAGGGCTATGGGTAGAGGGATGAGCATAAGCAAATACGCTTGTATCCAAATGAAGAACAAGTGCATGTCCGAAATGCAACAAAACCAATTGCATTTACAGCAACAAGTACTAGACTTGCAAGATGCACTCATGAAAATGAAAAATCAGGTGAGTGAAATCAAGTGCAAGTATTACCCTACGTGTAAACAAGTACATTATCACTTAAATTGCTCTTTTTTTTTCTTTTTCTTAACAGAGACCAGAACCCGAAGTAGGTGAAAATTCTGCTCCAAGAGTAAGTATTTATTCCTCTTATTAATGTGATCTTAGAATCTCTTAAGGATATTAACTGTTTTGTTTTTATATTTTCTAGAGCGTGAATAAAAAATCACTCCGTAAGTGTATGTTGTATGATTGGTCTGGTTCTGATGACAAAGTTGCTGAGGGTCGTATTCTTTCTTCTGATCCCGAGGACTTCATCAATGATATTCCACTGGGACCTAACGCTGCTAAGGTTTTGGTTGAAACTGCGATGAAAGCCGATGCTTTTCTGTGGAGACCTACACTTAACATGGCTACTATTGCCCATTCTGTCGGAGATATTATTTCATGGCCTCAGAGGTTTGTGGTACTCCTCGACCAGGACGCAGAAGAAGAAGACATTGTGCCTACGGTTAGAGTTTTGCTTTGTCTTTGTGACATGTATATTACTGTAGATTAGTTAAGTGTAATCATTAATCTAAGTGTGTAACAGAGCGCAACCACAAGATCCCGGAACATCTGCAAACTAATGGATTGGGCTACAAATGACGAAGAAATTGTAGCTGAAGGCAGATATCATACTCGTGACCCCAAAGCTCTGGTTAATGGACTTCCGCTTGGTCCAAATGCTGTTAAAATTGTTGTGGATATAGTCCTAAATCCTGATACATTTCTATGGAGGCCAACAGCAGAACTTACAACACTTGAGGACTCTCTGAACTCGTTCGTTGCATGGCCTGCCAACAGAGTTAATTTCAATGGAGAAATATCAGAGACACCAGATCCAAGCTACCCTGATGAGCTAACTCCACCAGCTCCTATGAAGAATCCTCAACCACATCTAGAATCGTCTCCTGAGGTATTTATGTATAGAGTAATATATGTAACAACATTATTACATAATTAGAAACATATAAACGTTTTCCATTCGTTATGTTTGTTAGTTTAATTTATAGGTATTTAATTTATGCAGAACACCATGCAGATAACAAAAGTCAAGGAAAATCAGAAGTGTGTTCTGATGGATATTACCGGAGACAAGAGAGTGGTTGCTGAAGGTCGATGGTCTTCAAACAATCCAGACGATAAAGTCCACTTCGTTCCCTTGGGTCCCAATGCAGTACGTGTATGGGTTGATGTAGTCAAGGTGAGTGATGCAGCGGTGTGGAGGCCTTCTTCGTTTGTTGGGATTATGGAGGATGCAATTGGCAGTACTATAGCATGGCCGGAGGACAAAGTGTTGATCGTCTAAGATGTAAGAAGCGTATCTCATATGGTTTCTTTAAGAATCCTATCTCCTTTTCTTTCAGTAATCTATTGGAATGAAACAATTGTTGTTGGTAATGCTAGATAAGAATTGAATTCTGACTTGTTTATTATTCTGTCGTATGGAATTGAGGATTGAGCTTTCTTTGGATGTTTAAGTTTATGAAAATCAGGTTTCTAGCTAATCAATATCAGAAAACAGGTTTTGTATTTCATATATGCAATAGCCCAAAAAAATACTACAAACTACTTATAAATAGCACACGAATGGAGCTGCAAAACCGAATAAAACAGCACTAAAAAAGAGCTACATAAGAATTAAACATAGCAGTTAAAACGCGCTACAATATTATTAAATGTAGCAACACCAACGAGCTACTAAAAGGTATAAATAGCGTCACAGTAGAGCTATAAAAAGATAAAGAATAGCACATAATAAACGCTATTAAATAATTATAAATAGCTTTTCAATGTGTTATTATAACTGAAAATATAACGTAAAATATACGCTGTAATAAGTACACATATTATAGCATACATAAAAAACGCTATTGTAGAGGGTGGACCTATTATAGCTCCGGCTAATACGGCGGAAATGAAAACGCTATCTATCACATATTATAGCGTTAATCCTGTGCTATCAATGAGCATATTTCTTGTAGTGTATGTTAGTAACACACATTAACACCCTTGGCTGTACTATTCAATATTAAAATATTACACAAAGATTCGATGTATAAAAAACAAAGATTCCTCGAAATTAGTATTATTGGTCTGTCTTTATCGTTTATTGTTATTCGTATATCTTTTATAATATATTAATATTAATTGAGAAATACATTAGGATACAAAAATATGAGAGAGAAACTATTTGGATACAAAAATAAGAAATAAAAACTGTTTGAATACAAGAATAATAACTTAAAACAAACTGACAGATGGTTTAGTCAAATTAGAAATCGAATTTGTTAATTGATCGGGTCAGTAACTTAAAAAAAACCGGTTGATGGTTTAGTCAAATCAGAAATCAAATCTGTTAATTGAACGGGTTGGTACCAAACCAAAACTAAATTAAAAAGATATAAACGTCCCCTGCGCACTTAAATCAGAAATCGAATCTGTTAATTGATCAGGTCGGGTAACAAAACAAAACTAAACTGAAAAGATAAAAACATAACTCGGCGCACTCTAATCAGAAATTGATCATGTCAAATAACAAAACAAAACTGAATTGAAAAACATAACTCCGTGCTACTAAGCGGGTCGGCTACTAGTTTAATCTGATTATACATGTGGTCAATACATTTTTTTAAAAAAACTACGAAAGAAAAAAAAAAATTGAATAATCTATTTTATTTCAAATGATTGTATGCGTTTATAATCAATTTTAAACTTTCTTTATACAAAAAAAAAAAAAAAAATTAAAATTTTAAATGGATGATACTTTGGTCAAAATAAGTGTTCTTTGAATTTAGAAATAGAATGCAAGCTACAGACATTTGATATAGTAAATAAACGGATTGGAAACCATCGTAAAAGCTATAGCTGTCAGCCCAGCCCGAAACCCGCGGACAAGGCCCATATGAACATTTGCGGGGCGGGCTAAGGCCCATAAAAAATGTTCCCAAAAATTGCGGGCTTAGCGGGCTAAGCCCATGTGGGCATTGGTTCCGGGCGGGTTAACCCGCTGCGGTTTAGCGGGTTTGCGGGCAGCCCGAGTGATAATATCGTTGCCAAATGTTTGTTCACTTCACCGCTTCTTTCCTCACCGACTCGATACCAGACTATGCATGATTCAGCATCAGAGAAGAAGAGACCGTTGAAGGAGCCCTACGAGCAATGCAATCGAGAGGTCATCACCTCCACCGGTTCAGTATGAGCAATCCTCGATGTTGTCGAGAAGCCGTCAAGCCGCAGAATCACCGTCTTTCTGCGGATGGTCAAGGGAATCAGGCATGGACCATTGGATTCAGCTGCGGTCGATCCTAATCAGTATCATGCGATTCTTAAGAGCAAGCTCGATCTTGCTTGTGCTGCTGTTGCTCGCCGTGTACGTCTTTAAAATCAAACTTTTATATGTGTTCATAAGAAGAAATTGAGGAATTGACTGAATGACTGGTCTTAGCGTCGCAGCTTTTGGGATTAGAGATGATGGTAATGAGAATACGACATAATTGAGCATTGATCTCGGTTCAGGGGTTTCTCATTCTCGGTTCAGGGGTGATCTCCTCTTCCTCATCAGATACAACATCAATGCACCTCCTTTTGCCAACATTTAATGCATCTGGTTGTCCATCTTGTGATGCCTCCATGTTTCTACGATCTTCTTCTTCAGCACTTCGTCTTGATGCAAACTCCTGAGATTGCAAGTCAAGTGATGGCAAGGCACGGTAGTAAGCCGAGTCCTGTGACTAAGAGGGGAAGAGAATGATCATAAGAGAATCACATTTAAACATAGAGATGATGATATGATAAGGAAATACTTACCATGTCAGAATACGACATAATTGTCTCTTGCAAAAGTCTTCCTGCTGTGTAAGCTGAATCACCGAAAACTATGAAGCCAAAATTATGCCTCTCTTTAGTGATTCAATCGAAACCTCACAACTTACAAGGCTCTCATCGTCAACTTCAGTTCTGAAGTTAGAAAGATAGGGTTATTAATTGTAGGGTTTACTTAGTACTATTAGTGACTCTAGCTGGTTCAAAGGGTTTAGAAATATTGAATTATGATTTTTTTTTTTTTTTTAAATATTCACATTCTTCTCAAGTCTCAATAGTCTAATCAGAAACTAGATGAAATTCTTAAGAGAAGAGAAAACGATGTAAAAAACATAGCAAAGATTTCTTGATCATGCTTAACCAAAAAGGTTTTGGTCATATCATGAATTAGAGAAAATTGAGGCAAAATAGTACCTGTATATCTCGCATAAGGACAAGTGTGGGAAGATCGACAGTCTGAATGAACAATAGAGTTCCCTAGTGACTGTTCTGAAAGAAATAAGATATGCAATCTGATTTAGCTGGTAATCATATGAACATACAAGCTAAATCAACCAGAAACAGAGAAAGAGAAGAAATGCAAAAAAAACCTGCAACATCCATTTGACGCCAGGTTTCTGCAAGTATCACATGTTGATGCTCAATTTTGTATTTCTTCTTTATCATTGTTAACATGTTAGAACCTGCAACATAAAACTTAACCAAAACAGGCTATAAGTTACACAACATCCAACATCAGAGCAGCTACAACATTTCAACAAAACCTTCAGCCTAAACCATAAAATCATGACCAAACAACTCAATAGGCTAAATCACAGTTCTCTGAGTATTAACTCAAAAATTCTGCAGAGAAGCTACCAAAAAAAAGGAACACTCAAACTAATCTATGAACAACAAAACTAGCTAACTACAAAGCTGCGACGCTAAGACCAGTCATTCAGTCAATTGCTCAATTTCTTCATAAGAACACATATAAAAGTTTGATTTTAAAGACGTACACGGCGAGCAACAGCAGCACAAGCAAGATCAAGCTTGCTCTTAAGAATCGCATGATACTGATTAGGATCAACTGCAGCTGAATCCAATGGTCCGTGCCTGAATCCCTTGACCATCCGCAGAAAGACGGTGCTTCTGCGGCTTGACGGCTTCTCGACAACATCTACGATTGCTCAGACTGAAACGGTGGAGGTGATGACCTCTCGATTGCATTGCTCGTAGGGCTCTTCAACAGTCTCTTCTTCTCTGATGCTGAATCATGCATAGTTTGGTATCGAGTCGGTGATGAAAGAAGCGGTGAAGTGAACGAACAGTTGGCAACGATATTATCAGTCGGGCTGCCCGCAAACCCGCTAAACCGCAGCGGGTTAACCCGCTCGGAACCAATGCCCACATTTTCGCGAACATTTTTATGGGCCCGAGCCCGCCCCGCAAATGTTCATATGGGCTTGGTCCGCGGGTTTCGGGCTGGGCTGACAGCTATAAGTGTAGATGAGTTTGTAAATCAAAATTTAATGCAGCATTGCGGCAAATGAACAATACAAATGTGTCCAGTTAATGGTTATGGTTAATGTTGAAATTGTAATGGTTTTGTTGGTATAGTTTTTTTTGGTATATGGAGTCTTGACAAGTTGAAAATGCTTTGATATTCTTAAATTGGTTTCCTGGTCATATCTTTTCCGGTTTCGGCACAAAACTCCGCGTTTTCCATAACAGAATTGTTCTGGTGCCCTTCAATGCTCTCTGCTACATGACAACAAAAAAAAACTCAGGCCTTTTAACAAAAAAACAAAAAACAACAAAAAAACTCAGTGTTGGAAGTATAACTTCAAAGTGTGGATTTTTTTTTGTTTAAAAATACACAAAAGATTCACATTAATTTTGTCTAAAAAATAAGGTAAGAGACATAATGCCCAATTAACTAATCCAAACCCAAATCTGATTTAAATATCCAATGTAGGTTTCTTATTACTTTGACACTTATCAAAATTTTAAACTTACTAGATGAATATCCGTGCTATGCGCATGTTTTTCCATTATTAATGCTTTTGGAAAATGTTTAACTACAACTATATATCCGAACCCAAAATACACTCAATTTAATACAATCCGGAAACCGACCCGAACCAGAAAAAAAATAAACCGACTCGAACCGGAACCAAAATTCAAAAAACCTGATCGGTTTCTATATCCCAAAAAACCTGACCTGAAACCCGAAATCTCAGGCCTAATTATATTATTAGAGAAGGTGAAAATGTATGTTGAATATATAAACTGAAAAGTCAAAAAACAGTTGAACAAAAGTTTTTATTTCCTAGATGTCATGTGTTAGAGGTGAAATGAGCACATTTCCCCGAGCCCGTCGCAATGATTAACAGCACCAAGGCCCAGCCCGTCTTAAGCCCTAGCCTCCTTATAGAAATGGAAAGCCTTAAGGAGGAAGGCAATACCTTAAGCAAAAAGGAAAAAGAAGCAGCCGCCACTCGAAGAAAGGAAAGAAATCAAGAGAAGAAGAAGTTTTCCTTTATAATCAAAAGGAGAATATTCAGAAGAGAATCGCCTTAACTCAATTATATAAAGAGAGGTCTTCGTTCCCTGAAGACCAAGACACGCTACCCTGAGAACCCTAAAAGCATTTGCTCATCTCTTCTCTATTTTATTCGCTATTTGCATTACGTCTCGTCAAGGCTTGTTTGACGAGACAATCTCTTGTATCCAAACTTCTCTTCGAGTAATTAATCCAAAGCTTCCCAAGTCTCTCATCCGAAATATCCCGTCATATTAACGTGTGCTATTTCTGGAATCAACAATTGGCGACGAACCCGAGGATACAGCTCCGCCGCCAGCCCCCGCTCGCCGCAGATCTAGAGCAAAGGCCGTCAAGCATGACGACCTGATGAAGACAATTCAAAAGGCGATGAAGCCATTCTCCGAAGAAATCCAGACGATGCAAGAGTATCAGAAGAAGACGCAGGATTTAATCGACTCGGTGACGGCGGACGACAGCAAGTTCTCGCCGGTTCGTCGACTCTCGTTCGACACACCGACAGGTCATGCCACGGGGACCGCGATAGCAGACGCAACTGCTAATCGGACGGAAGCGACGAGCCGAATCTCGCGGGTCAGCAAGCAGACCTACGCCGAGCTCGATAGGATTAACCGTCGGCTAGACGAGTTTAATTCTAGGGTGCACCTCGTCACGAGCGCTGCACCAGAATTGGCAAAAATCCTCGCCGACACCCGCAGGAGCCCGCATACGGCGAGGATTCGCAGAATCCGGCTCCGCGAGAGAGTCAGACTAAAAATCGAGCCCTTCGCCGGCGAAGAAGATCCGAAGAAATGGTTGACGGCTTTCAACCTCGCTATGACAAGGGAGCAATATGCCACTCCCGAGGAGAGAGAGGCAAACTATTGCCAAGTCTTCGTCGAGCACATGACGAAAGAAGCACTCGGATGATTCTCCAGCCTCCCTGCCGAGTCGATCGATAACTTCGACGACTTGACGAGCGCGTTCTTAAAGCATTATTCCATGAACATGACCAGGGTGACCCGAAACATGTTTACCATGACGCAGTCAAGAGGAGAACCACTGCGAAGTTTCATGGAAAGATTTAAGAAAGCCGCGATGGATCTCGGCGATATGCCCGATAGCGTCCCGCTGGAGGCACTCCGCAACGGTCTCCGCTATGACTCTAAGTTTAAAGCGGATCTCTCTCTCCAACCATCGCCGACCCTCGAAGACGCGCTCCATCGATCCCAGAGGTACATCTTCCTAGAGGAAGACACCGACTTCTACGCCGAGAAGAGCGGTGAGAAAAGGCCCGTCACCGCCAGACCTAAAGAAGAAAGTCATGAACCACGGCGAAGGCCAGAGGTCAGGAGATCACTCTCTTTTGCCGTCGACGACGACCTCAACCACTGGGACCCAGCCGAGCAGCCGCAAGCACTCGCACTAACGTCGTCTCATCCAACCATCGCCGACCCAGACGACGACAATAATCATGACCTGTTCTGCAGCTTCCACGGTCGAACCGGTCACGCAACGGAGAACTGTAGGCATCTCATCGGCAGTCTCCTCAGGAAGTACCGAGAAGGAACCGTTGCGGTAGAAGGCGACCGATCTCAAGGCAAAGACTTCGCGCCGAAGCCAGCCAAAGGGGGCCAAAAGGGAAAGCGACCCCGCCAGTTTCGTCCCCAAAAGCAAGGGAAGACAAATCCGAAACTCGCACCCGAGAAGGAAGAACATGATCATCCAGAGGATTTGCCACCCCCACCAAAGCGACAGGTCAGCATGATCATGGGAAGTCTCTTAGGCAATAACGATTCCATCTCGGCAATCAAAGAATATGAGCGAAAGGCCGTCTCGGCTCAGCGTCGCCCCAGTTCCCATCAGGATGGAGAAGCCCTGCTCGGCCAATTTATCCGTCAGGACACGGGTATGATATCCTTCACGGATAAAGATGCGGAGGGGCTGGATACCCCGCATCTCGACCCGCTAGTGGTCAAAATACAAGTCCACGATTGCGACGTGGCAAAGATACTGGTTGACACCGGGAGCACGGTGAATCTAATCTTTAAGGAGACCTTAGACCGGATGGGGGTTGAAGAAGAAGCCATCAAGCCAGCATCTCGTCCGCTGACCGGATTCACCGCCGACACCGTATTCAGTATCGGCACTATCCGCTTGCCCGTCTACGTCGGAGGAATTTCCAAGCTCGTGAAATTCATCGTCATAGACAGACCAGCAATATATAACGCGATTCTAGGAACGCCATGGATCCACGAGATGAAAGCCGTCGTCTCGACGTTTCATCAATGCGTCAAATTTCTAACACCGTTGGGAATCTTCACATTACGCGGCAGCCAAAGAATGTCAAGATCATGCTTCCTCCAAGAACGCCGACTCCGCTCTTCATCCTCATGCATGATCAATGAAGAGCTGGACCCGCGACTCCCCTATCATCAGAGACCTAAACCCGATCTCGTCGACCAGGTCGGCATCGACGAGACAAAACCGGAAAGATGCGTTGGTATCGGCAGCGATCTCAACGCCGAAATTAGAACCCAGCTGGTGGATCTACTGAAAGAGAGCGTGCATCTCTTCGCATGGTCAGTGGAGGAAATGAAGGGGATAGATCCCAAGGTCACCTCGCACGAGCTCAACGTCGACCCCACCTACAAACCGATCAAGCAGAAGAGGCGTAAGCTCGGCAACGATAAAGCTCAAGCGGTCAATGACGAAGTCGAAAAGCTACTGCGAGCCGGATCAATCACCGAAGTAAAGTACCCCGACTGGCTCGCCAATCCGATCGTCGTAAAGAAGAAGAACGGGAAGTGGAGAGTATGCGTGGATTTCACCGACCTGAACAAGGCTTGCCCAAAAGATAGCTTTCCCCTGCCGCATATCGATCGCCTCGTCGAAGCTACGGCGGGGAACGAACTACTCTCCTTCATGGATGCATTCTCCGGCTACAACCAGATATTCATGCACCCAGACGACCGCGAGAAGACAGCCTTCATCACTGATCGAGGCACATACTGCTACAAAGTCATGCCCTTCGGCTTGAAGAACGCTGGCGCCACTTACCAAAGATTGGTCAACAAGATGTTTGCAAAACAGCTCGGCAACAGCATGGAAGTATATATCGACGACATGTTGGTAAAATCCGCCAAAGCCAAGGATCACGTCAAGAACCTTCAAGAATGCTTTCAGGTTCTGACAAAATACGAAATGAAGCTCAACCCGGCGAAGTGCAATTTCGCCGTCACGTCCGGAGAATTCCTCGGCTACATCGTAACTCAGCGCGGCATCGAGGCGAACCCGAAGCAGATCTCGGCAATCCTCGACCTCCCCTCGCCAAAAAACTCAAAGGAGGTCCAGAGACTCACTGGCCGAATCGCCGCACTAAACAGATTCATCTCGCGCTCGACCGACAAGTGCCTCCCCTTTTATCAACTGCTCCACTCCAACAAGCTCTTTAAATGGGACGAGAAGTGCGAAGACGCATTCAAGCAACTGAAAGAGTATCTCACTACCCCACCGATCCTCGCAAAACCCGAAGACGGCGAGACGTTGCTCCTCTACATCGCCATATCAAGCACAGCCGTTAGCGGCGCGCTGGTCCGAGAAGATCGCGGCGAGCAGAAGCCCATCTTCTACGTAAGCAAAACCCTCAACGATAACGAGACGAGATATCCTACCCTCGAAAAGCTGGCATTAGCGGTAGTGATCTCGGCAAGAAAATTGAGACCATACTTCCAATCCCACGCAATCATCGTCCTCTCGAGCCAACCATTGCGCCAAATCCTTCATGGCCCAAATCAATCGGGTCGCATGGCAAGATGGGCGGTAGAGCTGTCAGAGCACGACATCGAGTTCAAAGGCCGAACCAGCGCAAAATCCCAGGTTCTCGCCGACTTCATTGTCGAGATCCCACCAGAGCTCGTCGTGAACGAAGCCGAGCATATCTCCAAATGGCTCCTGCACGTTGACGGAGCTTCGTCCAAGCAAGGATCTGGCGTCGGCATCCGCCTCGTATCCCCTACAGGCGAGGTTCTCGAACAGTCCTTCAAGCTCGACTTTCCGGCATCCAATAACGAGGCCGAATATGAGGCACGTGCACGCATTCTGCGACTCTCAGCTCGTGGCAAAGCAATTCAGCGGAGATTACGACGCCAAAGACGACCGCATGGATGCATACCTTAAAGTAACGACGGAACTATCCAAGCAATTCAAGTCGTTCGAGTTGACCAAAATCCCCCGTGCCGAGAACACGGAAGCCGACGCGCTCGCCGCCTTAGCCTCGAGAACCGACTCGGCTTGGCGGCGAACGATTCCCGTCGAAACAATCGAGCAGCCTAGCATCAAACTTCCTAAAGGAGCGTTTATCATGGCGATATATCAAGAAGAGGAGGAAGATGAAGACGACGAGCCAATGACCCCCGAGTCAGAAGAGGATCAATCTCGCTCATGGCAGGACGAGATCAAAGATTATCTGATCAACGGGATGATTCCAGTCAATCGTTGGGCAGCTCGTCGGCTACGCCACAAAGCAGCCTACTACTTCCTCCAGAACGACGAATTATTCCGGTGGACCGCGAACAAAGTCATCCTACGTTGTTGCGACGAGACGCAGGCTAAGAAAGTGATGATCGAGACTCACGAAGGAGCCGGAGGAAACCATGCCGGCGGCAAATCTCTGGCCTCTAAAATCAAGAAGCACGGCCTGTTCTGGCCAAAGATGATCGAAGACTGCGAAAATCACACCGCGAAGTGCATTCCCTGCCAAAGATACGCCCCGACCATCAACGCCCCGATGCAAGAACTTCAAGCGTCCGTCCCGGCATATCCCTTTATGCGCTGGGCAAAGGATATCGTCGGCCCGATGCCACGATCCCGGCATTGCGCGTACCTCCTGATCGTCACCGACTACTTCACCAAGTGGGTAGAAGCTAAGGCCTTCCCGAACCCTACTGCCAAAGACGTGCAGAACTTCATCTGGCAATACGTCATTTGCCGACATGGTCTACCATACGAAATCGTCACCGACAACGGCGGCCAATTCATAGCGGCAAGCTTCCGCGAGTTCTGTGCCAATTGGAAGATCAAGCTCGTCTATTCCACGCCAAGATACCCCCAAGCCAATGGGCAAGCCGAGGCAACAAACAAAACCATCGTTGACGGCCTGAAAAAAAGACTCGAGAGCTGCAAAGGAACATGGGCAGACGAACTTGACGGAGTACTTTGGTCTCACCGCACAACGCCCAGGTCAGCGACTGGCGAAACCCCTTTCTCCCTATCTCACGGTTGTGAAGCATTAGCCCCTGCTGATATCATCATATTTTGCATGTTTTTACTTAGTATTTTCATATGTTTTCAAGTGCTTTCAATAAGGTTTTATGCCTTTGGAGGTAGTTTTCTTGTATTTGTTGGTTTTGGAGTCTTAACAGGTTAAAACATCAAAAAGGATTCAAAAAGGAGCAAAAGAGCCTCAAACCATGATCCATGCAAGTTTCCAAGTCAAGAGCATCATTATAACTCCATTTGTCCGATTCTCGTATTCGGACAGAACCGGAGCATCCGGAAGTTGACCGCGGCAAGGGGTCTTCCCGACGTCCAAAAATCATGATCTTGGTCTTGCTGGATAGATATTTGAGTTATGCATCACGCCGAAGTAGAATCAAGCCATTTGGATCAACCATCAAGGAGAAATTCATTTTATACCGAGACGTGTCCGTATAGCGACAAGATGAAGCCCACGGAGGATCTCGCGTGTCTAAAGGCCCAGGATACCGCGGCATGGACTTTGGCTCGCTTGAGAAGAGGCTTAGCTATTATTTGGAGGTTTCCTTGGCCTTATCTCGGCCCATACACTTCGCAAAAGATTGACTCCAGCTCATCGGAAAGTTTCCTTTTCCGGCACCACGAAGACCTAAGCGATTCCTTACCTATATATACAAGTTTTTAGCCTCAGAGAAAAGGAGAGAAGGGTTTTGGCCGTCAAGAAGAACCAGAGAGAGAGCTGCGCAGTCCAAGGGAGGAGAAAGGAGGCGCCGCTCAAGACCCTAGCTCACATAAAACCTTGTTCTGCCATCTTCTTTGCTTTGTTACCTTTGTACTCGAGATTTCAAGTTATCAAAGGAGACCCGACTTGTTTCTTCAATAGAGAAGCTTTTCTATTCCCTTTATCTCTTACTTGTGCTTATGATTATGCTTTCAATCATGCTTTGCTTGCTTGTTTGCGCCATGGCCGAGTAGATCTCTCGGTTAGGCCGAGGGAGATCGATGGGCTCATGATATGATTTGACTTATATGATTGCATAAACCGGGATTTCACCATTTGGACCTTCATCTTTGCTTGTTCATAATGCTTGTTGTTAGGAAAGCGCGCCTAAACAACTTGATTCTAGGTTGATACACTCTCCAAAAGCTTGTTGTATTGCCGAAACTAGTATTTGATGAGCTAAGTGTCTTAGGCTTCCAAAAGTCGACCTAAGGAATTTAGTGAGCAATCACGACTTGAACACTAGTTAATGCATGCTTATAACTTGTAATAACCATCGAAAGTTGAGTCTATTAGGTTGTTTAAGCATAGTAGCCGGAGCCACGAAAGTGGAAAGGTTATACCGTAGTGTTGTGAGTTCAAGGCGGTTTATAACTTATCCCATGCAATCTTGTCATTTCATTGAATGTTTCCATTGATTATCCTTTGCCTAACATCTTTCCCATCTTGTTTACAACCTCATTCACTTACTCACTTGTTTTCCTTTGATTTTAGATCACCCCACACTCATATTCTTTGTTCTAGCTACTCATCACTCAACATAGACTAGAAACGAAATCTCTCTTCCTTGTGTTCGACCCCGACTTACCACGGCTGTGCACTTGCAGCTCTACCAAGTTGGGTTATAAATTGTATTAGTTTGAAGCATAAAACCCAACGCATCAAGCTCTTTGGCGCCGTTGCCGGGGAAGAGTTGCATTTCTTTCAAGTTTCTTGATTGATTTTTAGTCTAGTTCGTTTTATTTTTGCATTTCATTTTCTGTTTTTCATAAAACTCTAAAAAACCATAAAAATTTTACTTAATACTCTTTCTTTGTGTCTCTTAGGTGCATGACAAGAAGGTCCAATCCGGATAATACCATAGAAGAAGATCTTGACATTGACCAACTTGAAAGAACACTTAGGCGGCAAAGAAGAGAAAGAATGAATCAAGGCGGTGAAGCCGCGGCACAAGGTGGCCAACAACAAGCCCCTGACCAAGAACAACAACCACAAGCCCCTCATGTCTTACCAGAAGCCGGAGTTGACCAGCCAGCACAAGGAGCCGTGCCTCAACCTAATCAAAACGCTCCCGGTGTAGCCGATCAACCGCAGCCGCAACAACAACATCAACAACAACCGGAGCAACAAAACGCCGGTCAACCACCAAACCAGCATCACCAAAACCCCCATGGCGGTCACCAAGGGATGCCTCAAGCTCAACCACATGTGCCTCCAAGGAGAGCACAATTCGCTCAGCATCCAAGGCATCCGACTATGGGAGATTTTGATTCATCCGATGCATTCTTCTTGGATAGGAATCCAATCCGACCACCTCAGCCTCCAAGAAACGACTTTGAGATCAAGCCACAAATCATTGCCTTGGTGAAACAAAACCAATTCCATGGTTTGTCCACCGAACATCCACTTGACCATGTCGACACCTTTGAGGAGATATGTAGCACTACTCGGATCAATGGAGTGTCACCGGACTACTTCAAGTGCAAGTTGTTTACCTTCTCTCTAAGTGACAAGGCACTTAGATGGGTAAAGTCTCTACCACCTCAATCCATTACAACATGGAATGAATACAAAGGAGCTTTCTTGAACCAATTCTACACCAAGCAAAGATCAAACTCTATAAGGAGTAAGATATCCGGATTTAAGCAAGCACCAATGGAGTCTTTCTATGAAGCTTTGGAGCGCTTCAAGGAGTATGCAAGAGATTGCCCTAATCATGGCTTCTCAGAAGGTAACCTTTGGAACATCTTTTACAATGGGATTGATCACAAGTACAAGCTTTCACTTGACACCGCGAGCAATGGCAACTTCATGACCAAATCGGTGCCGGAGGCTAAGCTTTTGATTGAGAATCTTGCTGCAAGTGATTCCAATGCATGCCCTGAGTACAATAGAGGAGTGAGAACCACAAGCTCATCATCGGAATCGGCTCAAATCATGGAGTTGAAGAACATGGTCTCACAACTACTAAAGAGCAACCGAGGAGTGCATGCGGTTGATGATGTCTTGGCCACTAATGAAGAGCCTCTCATGGAATTTATGAGAGATGGAGCAGAAGAGAATCAAGAGGAAGTCAACTACATAGGAGGTAACTACGGTAATAGAGGATACAATCAGCCATTCCGCCCCCATCCCAACCTCTCTTACCGAAGCACCAATGTGGAGAATCCAAATGATCAAGTCTATCCGGGCCAAAACATTTATCAAGGAGGCCAAAACGCATACCAAGGAGGTCAATACCAGCCTAAGCAACAATTCTATCCTAAGGGAGTCTACCAAGTGAAGCAGCCACTCACTTTTCCCCAAGGAGTTGCACCGGCTCAACAAGAAGAGAAAGTAGATGTGGCGGTTACAAAATTTATGGAAGAACAAAGACAAGCTACTAAGAGCTTGCATGAGAAGATGGATCACATGTTTGGTGATCTAAGCAACAAGTTTGGGGCGTTGTCAACCCACGTCCGGAAGTTAGACGTTCAAGTCGCTCAAACAGCCGAGGCGGTTAAAAAACAACAAGAGGCAAATCCGCAAAAGTTTTGTAGTGTTGTTTCATTCAAGGAGGATCCACCGGCCATTGTCTCCGTACCATCTCAAGAAGGAGAAAGAGAAGATGAGCTTAAAGGGAGGTACAAACCAGAGAGGTACACATGGGAGTCAAGGAGAGCTTACAAGAGAAGGCTTGACAACAAGCCGTTGCTTAAACAAGGAGATCCCGGGAAGTTTGTTATCCCCGTTTGTATCAATGGATACCAACTCACCGATTGCTTGTGTGATAGCGGAGCAAACGTGAACCTCATGTCTCTTGCACTAGCCAAAGATTTGGGATTCAAATATTTCAAAGAGCCTAAGGTGAGAGTGGAGTTTGCGGATCTATCAAGCATGGAGCCTTATGGAGTGCTTGAAGATGTTATGCTAGAGATTGGGGAGAGACATGTCCCAACTGATTTCCAAATCATGGTATGGGAAGGATCAAAGAGGAATCAGCTGATTCTTGGTACCCCATTCTTAGCCACAGCCGGGGCGGTCATCAATTACATGAGAAACCAACTAACACTTGGTCATGTCCGGCAAGATGTCTTTTTCCCAAGCATCAACTTCAAACAAGCTCCAAGCGCAGTCAAACTACCACCAGAAAGGAGCACACTCATGCCAAGAGAAGGAGCCGAGCGGCCAAGATGCACCAAGAAGGGCGAGCCCTACCCTAAACCAAAAGAAGCGATGAAACCATTGAAGCCGAAGCATGAGAATGTCTTCAAGGATATTCACTCGGTCTTGTCATCGTCTTTTAACAATCATGGAGCTGAAGAAGAACCTGACGGTGTGCCTAAGTCCTTTGCCAGCATAAGAATCATTCTCCCAAAGGATCCGGACCCCAAAGATGAGCAAACCGCAAAGGAAAGACTCGGAAAAACCTTAAAACTTTTTCCGAGAGCTTTGGTCTTCAAAGACGACATGGAAGATGATCATGGAGAGCCCAAACCACCTCATGAGCCACCTGAACCAGAATGTGAAGACACCAAAGGGATCCCAAACCCTTTGGCTGATCACATCCGCACCTAACCGAACAAAGAAAAACGGGAGTCAAGCTAGATGACTTTAAAACAAGCGCTTTGTGGGAGGCAACCCACACGGTATTTTTCTTTTCCTTTTTCATTTTTAGTTTTCACATCATTATTGCATGCATTATGTTAGGATAACAAACCAAGAGGAGACCAAACAAGGAAATGTCCCACCCATTCATCCCACCCTTGTCCAAACCGACACCAAGGAGCGGGCAACACCTGGGACTCATAAAGGAGGGAAGCAGAATCATTTCGGTCAAAGAAAATCACCAAACGGTCGCGTAAAATTCAAGATATTCCATCCGGCGTGCTTTTCTCGGCCACACGGGTGCAAAGGAGTACACACTTGACCTATCTCGCAATCCGTGTTACCAAAGTCCACCAAACTTCACAGGCGACCAGACAATACCATATTGGTCGGCAAATACAAAAGATAGGACGGAGAAATGTGAACGGACGAGGAGATACGCACGAATGCCACATCCGGTCGATGGCGGGTCCCGGAGGCCGACAAAAACCAAAATCACGGCACGGCGACACCACCACCTGGAAATGAATTCTTGGAGCTTCAAAATCACTATTCCAAAAGAAAATCATGGAACGAACGAGCCAATTCGAGAAGGGTCAAAAATCTTTTTCCGGGGCCGATTAGACCACGTTGTGAAGGAAGTCTCACACCGCTCATCCATTTGACCTCAAACTTCACCAGTGCTCATAAAATATGAAGTTGGTCGGTGGAATTTCAATCTCGGTCAAGAAATTCGTCACCGTTTGAGCTGTGGTCTATTGCACTATCATCCGGTCGACCGTATGGGACACCAAATGATGCAAATCCAAAACCGCTCGTTTGTTTGACATGAAACTTCACCACTGCTCCTAAAATATATGATTGGTCGGTGGAATTTCAAGATAGGTCGACGGAATGTTGACGGTTCGAGCTGTGGTCCATCCCATCACCTTACGGCCGTCCGAGAGATCCACCCGACACAGGATTTTCACATTTGCTCGACCAAACGATCTGAAACTTCACCAGCGGCTCTAAAACATCATATTGGACGGTAAATTTTCAATCCCGTTCATAAAATTCTTAACGGTTTGTCATGTTGTTCATAGCACTCATTTCGGGTCGACCGAATGGGACGTACACGACCGAAATGACAACCGAAGGAAATCAGGCATTGCCCTTCAATACTCCCCGACCCATCCTGCCTACAGAGGAGCCCCAATCAGTCATATGACCCTAATCTTCATAACAATTGGTCATCACTTGGTACCATCATTCTACCCTTTCCCTTTTTCAAATTTATTCCGTATTTCACCTCTCTTAATCTGATTTTTCTTACACCGGGACGGTGCAAGTTAAGTCTGGGGGGATTATACTAATAAGTTTGTTCATTTTGACATTTTTGTTTGCATTTGTTTTCATCTAATCGAGTCGTTTTTATTGAGTCAAAACTTTTGTCGAGAATTATGACTTTATCTTGGACCTAACCATTGTTTTGCATGCGTTTAAGTGACCATTGATCAGTATTTGGCAGTCTACTCCATCACATGTACACCATGAGTGGATCGATCTACCAAAAACGTCCACATCTCCAAGGGCTTAAGAAGGATACACCTTTGACTCTGCACCTTAATGAACTTAACCTTCTCAGCTAGGGGCTTGGTTTTACAAAGGGTACGACTCCTCATCCTCACCAAATAGTGAAAGTCTATGTGAGTTCGGTTTCCCCTCTCTCTCCCCTCCAATTTTAAGAAAAAGCACCAAGGTCCAAGTAACCGGGGATTAGGTGGCAACCACCATCAATACTCGCGTCTATGGAAGGCCATTTGATTCAAGTAACCGGGGATTAGGTGGCTACAACCATCAATACTCGCGTCTATGGAAGATCATCCAAAACCTCCCCAAAGAGGAGAAGAAGTCGAATAAAAAAATACCATGCTACCCTAAAAAAGGGATGAATCGACTTAAGGAGTGAGAAGAGAGAGAGGTGAGGCATGAGCCAAGACAAGTGTCTAAACACAAGAGGATGAGTAAGAGTCCCTAAACCCTTTGATCGATATTCCCTAGTTGAGACCACACCTTTAGAAACTAAAGGAGTCAAAGGTGGCGAATTTGGATGGTCTAAAGAGAAGTGGATTGCTTTGGGACGATTGCAAAACTCACGGTATGTACTTCCTTGTTCTTAATTCTTAATGCCGCTGCTGATTCATGTGGATTACTAAAACAAAGGTCAACATGGATTTCCAAAAGATTTGAGAGTTCTCACGTTTTCAAACCTCTTTTCCTTTCTTAGTTTGCTTGAGGACAAGCAAAGGCTAAGTCTGGGGGAGTTGATATCATCATATTTTGCATGTTTTTACTTAGTATTTTCATATGTTTTCAAGTGCTTTCAATAAGGTTTTATGCCTTTGGAGGTAGTTTTCTTGTATTTGTTGGTTTTGGAGTCTTAACAGGTTAAAACATCAAAAAGGATTCAAAAAGGAGCAAAAGAGCCTCAAACCATGATCCATGCAAGTTTCCAAGTCAAGAGCATCATTATAACTCCATTTGTCCGATTCTCGTATTCGGACAGAACCGGAGCATCCAGAAGTTGACCGCGGCAAGGGGTCTTCCCGACGTCCAAAAATCATGATCTTGGTCTTGCTGGATATATATTTGAGTTATGCATCACGACGAAGTGGAATCAAGCCATTTGGATCAACCATCAAGGAGAAATTCATTTTATACCGAGACGTGTCCGTATAGCGACAAGATGAAGCCCACGGAGGATCTCGCGTGTCTAAAGGCCCAGGATACCGCGGCATGGACTTTGGCTCGCTTGAGAAGAGGCTTAGCTATTATTTGGAGGTTTCCTTGGCCTTATCTCGGCCCATACACGTCGCAAAAGATTGACTCCAGCTCATCGGAAAGTTTCCTTTTCCGGCACCACGAAGACCTAAGCGATTCCTTACCTATATATACAAGTTTTTAGCCTCAGAGAAAAGGAGAGAAGGGTTTTGGCCGTCAAGAAGAACCAGAGAGAGAGCTGCGCAGTCCAAGGGAGGAGAAAGGAGGCGCCGCTCAAGACCCTAGCTCACATAAAACCTTGTTCTTCCATCTTCTTTGCTTTGTTACCTTTGTACTCGAGATTTCAAGTTATCAAAGGAGACCCGACTTGTTTCTTCAATAGAGAAGCTTTTCTATTCCCTTTATCTCTTACTTGTGCTTATGATTATGCTTTCAATCATGCTTTGCTTGCTTGTTTGCGCCATGGCCGAGTAGATCTCTCGGTTAGGCCGAGGGAGATCGATGGGCTCATGATATGATTTGACTTATATGATTGCATAAACCGGGATTTCACCATTTGGACCTTCATCTTTGCTTGTTCATAATGCTTGTTGTTAGGAAATCGCGCCTAAACAACTTGATTCTAGGTTGATACACTCTCCAAAAGCTTGTTGTATTGCCGAAACTAGTATTTGATGAGCTAAGTGTCTTAGGCTTCCAAAAGTCGACCTAAGGAATTTAGTGAGCAATCACGACTTGAACACTAGTTAATGCATGCTTATAACTTGTAATAACCATCGAAAGTTGAGTCTATTAGGTTGTTTAAGCATAGTAGCCGGAGCCACGAAAGTGGAAAGGTTATACCGTAGTGTTGTGAGTTCAAGGCGGTTTATAACTTATCCCATGCAATCTTGTCATTTCATTGAATGTTTCCATTGATTATCCTTTGCCTAACATCTTTCCCATCTTGTTTACAACCTCATTCACTTACTCACTTGTTTTCCTTTGATTTTAGATCACCCCACACTCATATTCTTTGTTCTAGCTACTCATCACTCAACATAGACTAGAAACGAAATCTCTCTTCCTTGTGTTCGACCCCGACTTACCACGGCTGTGCACTTGCAGCTCTACCAAGTTGGGTTATAAATTGTATTAGTTTGAAGCATAAAACCCAACGCATCACCTGCCGAGCTGCACGTCGTGAGCCTGCGCCGATCGCTCATGCCCCTCAACTCCTCATTGAATGACGAAACTTTGCACGATAGTCTCGTCAACACTGAGGACCTAAGAGATCGCTCCCTCTTGCGCATGCAAAACTATCAGCAAAAAGCAGCAAGATACTATGCCAAGAAGATTCGCAACCGCCGCTTCGCACTGCATGATCTCGTCCTGAAAAAAGTCCACGACTTCACCAAGCCCGAGCACGCCGGCAAATTTGGTTTCAACTGGGAAGGGCCTTACCGCATCACGCGAATCATCAAACCAGGAGTGTACCAGCTCGAAGATGACGACGGAAGCATACTCCCTCGCTCGTGGAACTCCATGAACTTACGCAAGTTCCGCCACTAGACGCGTAGCTTCGCATCTCGTCAAAAAAAAAAAAAAAAAAAAAAAAAAAAAAAGACATGTTCACTGCATGAACACTTGTAACGAACTACGAATGGCTTGATCCCGGCACGGGTACGTAGGCAGCCTTTTCACCGAGGCGCAGCTATAACTTAATAAAAATAAAAAAGCTTTTTTACTTTATTAATTCGCTTGTACGCATGCATCTTTTTCTGAATCCTTGAGAAACATTCCATCTCGGCAGAAAAACCCAAGCAAGAATTTCCTGATTGACTTAGGTCAAAAACAGATGTTTTGGTGTGCTTAGTGAACTCGGCAAAATCAGAGTCATAAAATTCCTTTAGCACTCGGTAAATTAATGAGTCTCAAAGCCTCTGGAACTCGGCAGTATAACGAGTCCTTGTCTATGAGCTCGGCAAGAAAAGAGAGTCTCAAAGCTACTCTGAAGCGCACGCATAAAAGAGTAGTGTCGACGTTCTGGCCAAACAGTCGACCGCACATCGCACCAAGTGGACTGATCATCCCCCATTCTTCAAGAATGACGCACTACAAGTCGAGAGCACGCATATCTCGCACGACCCTAAGCCATATGGGCAAGAAAAAATCGCTACCTTGTTAATTATATTCGAGTTAGCGGCGTAGGAGTAATTCGAATTTCTAGACTTCGGTTCCTGTTACCGGCCTAAAAAGTGCCACCGCAAACAGATCCAACAAGCACGGATCGGTGTCTCTTAAAAACGAGAATTCTGACGAACTGCGTGACTTCGCATCTCGTCAGATGCATAGCATTGTCATAGCGAGAAGCGTCTCGTCTCGACGGAACTTGAGCATGCCAAGTTGTCTCGGCACGTTGAACCACTTGTCTAACGACGGTTAGACGCTTGGATCATTCCGCTAGATTGACAACACAGTGCACCTCATTAAAGGATATAGATTAAAAACAGGATGTTTCAAAAAGCACGAAATCATCGACTATATTCGCGATAATTCATCTCGCACAAAGCAAAATGATGAACGAGGAAGTAAAGCAAATACTTAAGTTTTAAATCCTGAAAAGCATACGGATTAAAACCCTCCCGGGCAATGTTGTTACATCGGCATGAATCGCCGCGACTAATAAAACGAAGAGTTCTTAAAAAGCAAAAAATGGGAGAATAGAGGCGAAGTCCTAAACGGCCTCGGAAGCATCCAGACCCGGTTTCGTCACGGCTTCAGCACTGGCCGCTCCCGAACTCTCTCTCGTCGGCGATCCACCAATTATAAGCTCAGCAAGATTGGGCCTGAGAGTATTATACATTGTACCAAATTGATTAAAACCCTTCGGTGTAACCCAAGTGTTATCAAATTAGAAATCGGCAAGATCAAAGAGGCAATTTAACCTGTGTGGCGCTGCATAGTCATCCGCTCCGATATCAACCTCATCGATCTCATCCCCAGCAGCTCTGCTCTCCTTGACTTTAGCCTCCAGCTTCGCAATAACGAGGTCAAGATCTTGAGAGACGCCTTTCGTCCGTTGCACGTAATCGAGCAGCGCTTCGTCAACCGCAATCTTGACCACTGCCTTTTCCACCTCATCACGCTGCGCGACGAATTTACCAAGACGATCTAAACGAGGAGCGTACCAGTCCCGCATGTCATCGTAAACACGAGTGGCGACGTACTCAGTCTGCTTCTGACGGGACAGTCGAAGACGGGAAGCCTCAGCCGCAGCATTCTCCGCGTCTCGGCGGGACTTCTCTTCGAGCTCTGCAACTTGGGCGCGCAACTTGACCACCTCATCCTGAAGGCCAGCCGCCTTCAGGATCTCGACATTTAGGACGCCGACCTTCCTCTCAAGATCAGCCTTCTCTCTCTCAAGGAACTCCAGCCTCGGACCCTTAGATCGCTCACTTTGCAGTCTGACGATTTCCTCCCGAGCCGCCTTCAACATGGTGTCGTATTGCTGGACGACCGAAGAGAACTTCCCAGCAACATTAACAAGATCCGAAGAAACATCGACAACATCGCTCTTCAGCTCGATCTTCTTCAGCGGAACCCCCCAATGAGGTTTAGGCTTGCAGCTCCAGACCAGCTCGGCGCAAAACTTCTTATTGAGCATAAGAGGGGAATCCCCCGACCAGATAACGGCGACCGCATCCGAGTCCGGGACCTCAGAGTCAGCAGGCTCAACCTTAGGGCATGACGAGCTCGCCCTAGCGCCGAGACCAGAAAGGCCTCCCAGCGGCTCAGACGGGTCCTCGCCCAGATCGTCGTCACCGGATTGACGAGACGGATCCTCGCCGAGCTCGTCGCCATCGCCTTGACGAGATGGGTCATCGCAACCAAGAGGAACATCTTCTCCGACTTCAGGTGTCGTCTCGGTAGCAGACGGCGTCCCCTTGGCCCTTCTCTCTCTCTCGATCTTGGCCCTCTTCGAAGCCCTGCAGAAGTGATAGCTGATAGTAGAATTTTACTACGAATTAACCTATAACGCTATCATGTCGATGTAGCACTTAAAGGTGTCAAATCCGAATTGGGTGTGATGCTATGCAATCAGAATATGATCAAGAAAAGCTAAGTCAAGCCAAATGTTTAAAAGGTGTGAATTCTAAACTATCAACCTAAAGACAGAAATGGAAATGGAAATAACATAATGAAATGGACTTCGCGGCGTCCAGACGCGACGCTATCAAGTTCACAAAGGTAAAATGCAATTATAATCAAACTATGAACCAGAAGCTAGAATGAACAAATGCAACAAGATAAAAAGACAAAAGCTTTGAGATTTAAAACCAAGATCGAAATCAAATTAAACAAAGATCCTAAGAATGGGTGTTATGGATCAATGAAATTCCATGGTCAACGATACGGCGTTCAACAAAACTCAGACAGAGCTGTTCCCTTGGCTGCGAACTCGACAGCAAGCCAATCCACTCTCGTGGCAGAAGCTATCGAGTTGGTGTGTGTTCCTGACCCACTCTCATGGCGAAATCCACACCAACAAGCATTAGGAATCAGTTCGCAAATGCTAAAGTGCAATCAAAAACTCTAGTATCCTAGGTATGATATGCAAAATTCTTGTAAAAGCTGGTTCAGGCATTTCATCAAACACCTTCTGAGTGCTGAAATGCCTAGCTTCGGATTCCAAATGATCAAGAGGGAATCAGCATTAAGAACACTAGTCAAGAAGGGAAACTATGAAATCAAGGCTTGAACACTCTAGGTAACCATGGTTCTTCACTAATCTATCCCATCCTTAGGAATCTAAGAACACTACTCAGAAACCGACTTCATCAAGTCGAACTCGGATTGCTGTAAAACTAGCATCAGAAGATAGACAGAAAGGAAGCAATCAAGTTCAAAGAAGGAAGCAAGCACAAATTGATTATAACTTAGAAGGAATCTGGAATTCAAAGCAAGAACACTACAGAGGCGATTTTGTGTTTTTCAGAAAGTTAAAGCAGGAATTAAAATTAAGATCATTCTAATCTCACATTACAGAGTACTTAAAATTAAGGTAAAATAGGCCACGCGCCCTTCGACTCGATGTACCAACTCGACGTGCATATGTGGACGCCGTCGAGTTGGCATATGGACACACCTTTGCTTGGACTCGATGGGCCAACTCGACCTGACAACTCTGCACCACGTCGAGTGGGATTGTGGACTCTGTAGAGTCGGCTTCCTTGTCTTCCAAGCAATCGTTTCCAGACTCCACTTCATCACTGCGGATCATCTCCCAACTCCATGACATCCTCTAATGCTCCAATTGTACCTGAAAATAACAGCAAATGCAAAGAAACATGCAATGCGAATGCGAACGCTGTGAAGTGCGGAAAGTGGATGCAAATGGATGGTAAAGGTGATGAAGTGGTGTGATATGAATGTGAAAGTGATGAATAAAGTATGTTAAAACAGATGAAATATATGCACATCAACACCCCCAAACTTATCTTTTGCTTGCCCTCAAGCAAACAAATAGAATTGGAAAAGAGATGAGGTTTGAAATCGAGTTGAAACAGCCAAAAGCAACCAGCAAAAACGATTTGATACATGTCTTGGTTCATGGTTCTAAAATGCAGCAGGGTGAGAGCTACTTCTTCGAAAATCAGTTTCATGTTTAACATGATCAATCCAACTTCACAGTCTCTTAAACAATGCATTCATATCAGCAAAATCCCTTTGACATTCATTAAAGTGAACAATGAATCATAAACATGCAAATCAGCAACTCATTTGGTTCAAGGTAAAGGTCAAGAGAAAAAGATGGTTTCTCAAAGTCATGAAACGGTATAAAGAACAGGGATCTCTCAGTAGAATGACAATGCTTTGGCAGAATGCTAAGAGTAATAACCAAGGATGATGCAAGAGCAGAACCTCTAGCTACCTAGCACCGACTTGACAGCGTCAATACCCGAACCCCATAAGAAATCAAGAACAACTCCTAACTACCCTTTAGGCTTTGCGCCTTTAGACACAGAGGAGCAATTGCTCTTTTCTTTTTCTTTAGTAAACTAGCCAAGGGAGAGGCGATCTTATGGTAACATCTAGCGGTTTGGGAATTCTATCACTAAGGGAAAAATTTTCTTTATTTTAACTAATTGAGGCATTTTGCCTTCTTTTCTTTTATACTTAGAACCCTTTTTCTTTTCTTAAACAGTTCCCAAACCTTTACTAGACCATTTTGAAACACAAACCAACTCCCTTGCTTTAAAACAAAAACTTTTCTTTTCCCACTTTCTAGATATGAAACCGTAGCGTTCAAAACGTCACCCCCAAACTTAACCTGAAAATAAACCCAAGAACGAACTAGATACCTAGAAATCCTACTCTTGCCGGTTTAAACTCAACGTTCTGCTAAGCATGATCGAAACAAGGCCTCACAAGCACACACAAGAGTAATGCGGGTTTGAAAGAAAAGGCTATAGCGTTCAGGGTGTGGGGAAAAACTATCTGGACAAACAAAGAAGAATAACAGAAGGGAAAAGATTGTCCAGATATGTATGTTATCCATGAGTTGCTTTCAATGCATGCTATGATATTTAAAAGACAAGATTAAGGTTCAGATAAACAGGGATAAGCATCAATTCGCAGCAGTGATCAAGTGAGATGTGCATGTCATGACGTGATCAAGTTAAGCATGGTTTCGTTTTAAAATGCTTCAATCTCACCCTAATGCATCAGAGAATCAAGAACCAAGACACATATCACATCGCATGAGATGGTTATTTTTCAAGGCCATATCAACAATGCAGCATGAATGTAAAGCTATGTGATGCAATTGAGACTTAATCTAACAAATATGAATGCAACTACATGAATATTTTTGGATTTTTCGAAATTTTTCAAATTTTTATGGTTTTTTTCTATGCCTTATATGATGCAAAAATTTGAAATAAGAAGAACATAAAACATGAGTTAAATACATCTCAACCCCTCCCCCAAACTTGAATTACACAGTCCCTTGTGTAACAAAAGAAAGGAGAAGAGTTCAAGAATCAAAACCAATAAAACAGAGATGAAATGGTATATACAATGGTTTAGAGTTGTTACCTCAATGCTGAGAGAAGAAGGAGTCGAGAGACGCCTCCATACTTTCGCGTGTGTAAGCGGGAAGTGAGTGGTCGTGTTCGGTTCCCAAGTCGGCGTGTGGGTCAACTCTGTAGCTTGAGGTCGTGCCACCGTCAGTCGGAAATGGCACAGCTCTCCTTTTCTTGCTTCGTTCTCTAGGCTCAAAGGAAGATGCCCGTGGCGGGTCTGTTGGATGATGTTGTCTCGTGGCGGTAGTGTCGTAGATAAGAGAGCGGCTTCTTTCTATTACTGCAGGTCTCGCGCCTTCATCCGCTGCGGCTTTGCTTGAAGAGCCATTCACCTTACGCTGGAGCTCTTTTATCTGCTCTTTCATTTCGCTGACCGATTCCTTCAAGGACTTGATAGCTTTGCCCTGATACTTGTTCCATAGCTTGAGAAGGCCAATGTTCTTGTTCGCAGCCTTTACAGCAGCACCTTGCCTTGGTGCTGTGTAATCCTCAAAATCAAACTGATCAGAGCTGTTGGCTTCTACCTCTTCGTCTGACTCTTGAAGCTGCGGTGTCCGCAGAATGTAGGTGTCATAGCACATCTCTGGCGGTGGGCAGAAGTCAATATTCTTCCCATCCCTGATCCTGGTGTACTCAACACATGGCAATGCCAACAAAACTTCTGTGCTAGTCAGAGGATGGTAGAACTTGTAGGCGTGACGTCCATCTATCGGCTCCTTGTCAAGGAAACCCGTCTTGGTGAGGTAATCTATGTCTATCCACTTCGGCTTGAATTCTTCTCCCATCAGATCAATACCAGCAGCTACCAAGATCGGAGTTACCAGCCCACCAATGCTCAACTCTCCTTGTACCTTCCTTTTATAGAGCTTAGATGCCCAGCTTCTGTAGTATAGGAACTGATCAAGAAGCACCACTGTGAGTCCCGTGTCAGACGTGTCTCCTATCAATGCCGTTCTATCAGATGTGAAATCAGCAACATGGCCAATTGCTGTGTCTAGAAATTGGAGCTCTCCTTCATTGACGTTTCCGGTGATCTTTCTCGCAAAGAATGTGTGAGCAATGGACTTGTGCAAGTACCTGATCACCGGACTCCTGATTTGAGCGCTCTTGGAACTCGCAGAGGCATACTCCTTCTTGTCTCCAATTGTCTTCCAGAGCGACAACAGTTCGTCTTTTTCGAACTCTGGACAGCGCCCTCGTCCTCTCGGGAAACCATACAGCGTGTCTAGCTGGTTCATTGTGAGTGAATACTCTGCACCGTCCACTGTGAAAGTAATATATCCAAGTCCAGCACTTGGATCAACAAGAACGCCCTCATCCTCGTAGAAGTGCAAAACAAGAGATGCGAGGAACTGACAGGTTTCGTCCCTGAAGGCACCGCATGCCTGGCTCATCATCGTGGCTACACCGCACAACTCCATGAGATACTCAACATCTCTCTTTAATCCCAGCTCTCGCAGCGTGTCTTGGTGAGGGAATCGTGTCCCAGCAAACCGCATTGACATGAACATCTTCAGCAATTGTTTTTGGCTCGGCTGTGAAGCCGAAGTGCGGGTTTGCTTTCTGACGGGCCGCACAATTTCCACTTCACGGATTTCAAGCTCATCCTCTTCTTCCTCAGAACCCTGATTATCGACATCCTCCATCTCGTGATCTGACTCTGCAGCGTGGCTCTGTTCCTCATATTCGTGATCAGACTCTGCAGCGTGGCTCTGTTCCTCATATTCGTGATCAGACTCCCCAGCGTCCTCTTGGTCACTGTAAATCACCACTGTCCCCTCTGGTCTCTTTCCTCGCGCAATATCGTCTTTGTTGCTCGTAATCGTGGTTCGCGCGAGACGCCTGGCCACTTGTTCTGTTGTAGGGCGCCTTGGCTTCTTTTTCCTGAAAGGTTACCAATGAAAACATTAGGTGCCAAACTACACACTCGACGGTGTCTACTCGAAGTCCAAGTCGAGTTTATTGATAAACATGCCGTGGAATAGCCAACTCGACTTGGTTATAGAGTGAAACCGTCGAGTTAGAACAAGACTCAACAAAATTTCTGTGAATTTTAACAAGACAAGAGCGAGAACAAGTTAAACAATTTGAAACAGAGAACGCTACGAAGTGCGGAATCAGAGAGCTATGAAGTCGATAACAGCAACAACAGTTGAACTAATTTGATAGCTTCCTTTTAACACAATATAAATTCGATTAAAAGCATATCAGCAGCTCCTAATCAGTTCAATTCAGCTCAGATGATCAAGAACAGAGAGCAAACGAGAGCATTTAAGCGAGCCAAACTCGACAACAGCTCAACTCGACAGCACAAACATCCCAACTCGACAGCGGATTAACTTCCACTCGACTCGACTCGACAACATTTATACCGACTCGACAATGGTTCCACCGACTCGACAAGAGATTAACTTACACTCGACTCGACTCGACAACATTTATACCGACTCGACAATGGATAAACTCGACAGCACAATAATCTCCACTCGACTCGACAATGCCCAACAAGGGAATAAACAAAACCGAAAACCAAACTCATGGCTGAAATTGAAAGCTTACGCTGCAGTTTTCCAAAAACGTTCCAATTTGGCAATCATCTTCACGAAATTGCCAAGAAAAGAGAGGAAGTTCTTGGGGGTGTTTGAAACGAAATCGATGGTGTGGGAATTGAACTGAACTCGACGGTTTCAAGCTCGAGTTGGAATTGAGCTCGACGGTTTCAAGCTCGAGTTGGAATTGAGCTCGACGGGAACTGAACTCGGACTCGACGGCGTGCAAGAAGGATTCGATCGAGAGGAGAGAGTTTCAGAGAGAAAAATGATGAACAAAGAGAGAGAGAGAGAGAGTTGTTGAGTTTGTAGAGATGAAAAAGGAGTGGTGGAGATATTTCGCGATTTTAATAAGGAAGGAGGAAAAATTAAAATGCAAGGGAGGAGACAAAAACTGGGGCAATTCTGGACTAAGGTCAAGGCTATGAAATTAACACACAAAATTTGAAAAAATTTCAGAAAAAACCTGGTTGGCTTTGTGTGCGAACTCGACGGTTTAGTGATTGTTTTCGTCGTGTTTATCCGATTAACAGCCAAACCTTTGTTTTATTGATCGCCTCATGCTCAAAATCCCCTTTCTGCCATTATGAACACTAAAGTGCAAAAACATAACATAATTTAAAGAATATGTACAGAGATAGTCATGGGAATTCCTCCCAAGTGAGCTTGTTTTAGGTCTCTAAGCTTGACCGCTTTACCGTTCAGGCTTCGGGTGGTTCATGGAGAGGAATTGAGACCCCCTCTGGTATGCTCTGATCAGCCATGTAGCGTTTAACCCTCTGACCGTTTACCGTGAACTCAACCCCATCGTTTCTGACCAAAGTGACAGCTCCGTAGGGCATAACCTCTCTAATCTTGAACGGTCCAGACCAACGTGATTTCAGCTTGCCCGGGAACAACTTAAGTCTCGAGTTAAAAAGCAACACATCATCACCAGACTTGAGCTCTCTTTGCAGGATCTTCTTGTCATGAAAGGCTTTTGTTCTCTCCTTATAGATCCTGGAGTTTTCAAACGCATCAAGTCTGATCTCCTCTAACTCGTGCATGTCTGTCAATCTCTTCTCCTGAGCTGTCTTCATATCAAAGTTCAGAAACCGTGTAGCCCAGACTGCCTTGTACTCTATCTCCACTGGTAGGTGGCAGGATTTTCCATACAGTAGCTGAAACGGGGTCCGTCCTATTGGAGTCTTAAACGCTGTCCTGTAAGCCCATAGAGCTTCATCAAGCTTGACTGCCCAATCTCTCCTTGAAACTCCTACAACCTTGTTCAAGATTGCTTTTATCTGTTTGTTAGAGACTTCAACCTGTCCACTCGTCTGTGGGTGATAGGGTGTAGCTACCTTGTGCTTAACACCATGCTTCTTAAGTAGTCCCTCAAAGACCTTGTTGATGAAATGAGATCCACCGTCGCTTATCACAACTCTGGGGACTCCATAGCGGGGAAATATGATGCTCTTAAAGAGCTTGATCACTGGCTTGTGATCGTTGGTGACGCACGCTATGGCTTCGACCCACTTCGAAACATAATCTACAGCCACTAAGATGTAACTGTTCCCATGTGAAGCTGGGTTGAAAGGTCCCATGAAATCAATGCCCCAGACATCAAATATTTCAACTTCAAGAATGGGGTTCTGAGGCATTTCATTCCTCCTGCTGATGTTCCCCATTCGCTGGCATGAATCGCACCTGGATATGAACGCTTGAGCGTCCTTGAAGAGACTTGGCCACCATAACCCAGCTTGAAGTATCTTCTGAACTGTCTTGAAAGCTGCAAAATGCCCTCCATAAGCAGAACCGTGGCAATGCTCTAGCACACCATTGACCTCTTCTTCAGCTATGCATCCCCGGCAACGGCGCCAAATTGATAGTAGAATTTTACTACGAATTAACCTATAACGCTATCATGTCGATGTAGCACTTAAAGGTGTCAAATCCGAATTGGGTGTGATGCTATGCAATCAGAATATGATCAAGAAAAGCTAAGTCAAGCCAAATGTTTAAAAGGTGTGAATTCTAAACTATCAACCTAAAGACAGAAATGGAAATGCAAATAACATAATGAAATGGACTTCGCGGCGTCCAGACGCGACGCTATCAAGTTCACAAAGGTAAAATGCAATTATAATCAAACTATGAACCAGAAGCTAGAATGAACAAATGCAACAAGATAAAAAGACAAAAGCTTTGAGATTTAAAACCAAGATCGAAATCAAATTAAACAAAGATCCTAAGAATGGGTGTTATGGATCAATGAAATTCCATGGTCAACGATACGGCGTTCAACAAAACTCAGACAGAGCTGTTCCCTTGGCTGCGAACTCGACAGCAAGCCAATCCACTCTCGTGGCAGAAGCTATCGAGTTGGTGTGTGTTCCTGACCCACTCTCATGGCGAAATCCACACCAACAAGCATTAGGAATCAGTTCGCAAATGCTAAAGTGCAATCAAAAACTCTAGTATCCTAGGTATGATATGCAAAATTCTTGTAAAAGCTGGTTCAGGCATTTCATCAAACACCTTCTGAGTGCTGAAATGCCTAGCTTCGGATTCCAAATGATCAAGAGGGAATCAGCATTAAGAACACTAGTCAAGAAGGGAAACTATGAAATCAAGGCTTGAACACTCTAGGTAACCATGGCTCTTCACTAATCTATCCCATCCTTAGGAATCTAAGAACACTACTCAGACACCGACTTCATCAAGTCGAACTCGGATTGCTGTAAAACTAGCATCAGAAGATAGACAGAAAGGAAGCAATCAAGTTCAAAGAAGGAAGCAAGCACAAATTGATTATAACTTAGAAGGAATCTGGAATTCAAAGCAAGAACACTACAGAGGCGATTTTGTGTTTTTCAGAAAGTTAAAGCAGGAATTAAAATTAAGATCATTCTAATCTCACATTACAGAGTACTTAAAATTAAGGTAAAATAGGTCACGCGCCCTTCGACTCGATGTACCAACTCGACGTGCATATGTGGACGCCGTCGAGTTGGCATATGGACACACCTTTGCTTGGACTCGATGGGCCAACTCGACCTGACAACTCTGCACCACGTCGAGTGGGATTGTGGACTCTGTAGAGTCGGCTTCCTTGTCTTCCAAGCAATCGTTTCCAGACTCCACTTCATCACTGCGGATCATCTCCCAACTCCATGACATCCTCTAATGCTCCAATTGTACCTGAAAATAACAGCAAATGCAAAGAAACATGCAATGCGAATGCAAACGCTGTGAAGTGCGGAAAGTGGATGCAAATGGATGGTAAAGGTGATGAAGTGGTGTGATATGAATGTGAAAGTGATGAATAAAGTATGTTAAAACAGATGAAATATATGCACATCAATAGCACGTCAGCAGCATATACCGAAACTACGATGAAAAACAAGTCCTCCATAAGAAAACTTACTTCGTCCTCGACGCAATCGAGGAAGCCGGACGTTTGGCCGGTCCGCTTGACTCGGTAGCCGCGTCGGTCTTCCTCTCCTTCGGAGGAGAGTCCGGGATCAAAATGGCGTCATCGGCGGATACGGGGATCCTCTTCTTCAGCCCCATCTTCTTAGTTTGACGGGACGATTTAGCTGCAAAAGATCAAGCAAGGATCAACGACAAGTATAGTCGTAACGCAAAATCTGAACCAAAAAGCGATTGGGATCTCACCAGTCGCTGGAGTAGAAGCGGGCTTGACCCTTCCCTCTCTCTTCCTCTTCCTCCGCTCCTCGGATTTAGCAGCAAAGTCGGCCCAGATGATTCTGCTTCGATCTCGCAAAAGCTCGCACTTCTTCCGGAACGCGGAGGACGTTGGTTTCGGCACGACCCTCTCTGCAAAACAAGCAAAAGCAAAAGGTTAGCATACCAAGGCTAAACTCAATCTACGACGCGGCGAAATCTACAAGCAATCTACCAGCCTCATCGACCCATCCCGTCAAGACATGGTCGGGGTTAAAATCCCCGATCGACGCAGCGTTTTTCTTGACATAGAAGTAATAGTGCTTCCAGTGATGGATCTTGTCATTGTGGGCGCCGTAAACGATGCCGTGCTTCATCGTGGTACAGAATCGTCTGAACCGCTCCTCCTTCGCACTAGCACGGAAGTCAGTAAGGCGCTCGAAGAGCTCTCGGTCGAAGACGATCCCGAGATGATTGGCCAAGGCCTCGGTAAAAACCATATGCCGGACCACGCCATGAGTCAGCTGACTCATGGGGACACCACGCCGATAAGCGTAATCCAGCAGATGGTGGAAAATGGGAAACCGTACCCCAAATTCCGTGAACCAGCACTCATAAGCGCAGAACCATCCCGGCGGAGTGTCGAAAGGCCTTTGCTCGGTAGATGGAATCCGGATCTCCACGGCATTGGGAATTGAACATCTCGACCTGAGTGCCGCGACGATCCCTTCGTCAATCCAAGACCGACCATCGGCGGTCAAGGAAGTCGCCGGAGTGCGCCAAGGCATCTCGACGACCGACGGGAGACCCTCGAGTTCGACGTCATCTGGAGCCGGTACTTCCTCCAGTTCCACCTCGGAATCCGCGTCCGAGTCATTCTCCGGGATCTCATCGCGATACCCGGAACTCTCACTATCCTCGTCCCGCAAGGACGGAGCGTCGAAATCAGCACGGACCCCCGAAGAAGGGTCCTTGGCCGTAGAATCTGGCCTTTCCGCCGTCGCCGCCCTACGACGACTCTCCAGGATCCGGCTCGCTCGGACCGCATCACCGAGAAAGCCCGGGATTAGATTTGAAAGCGGGACATCATCGTCGTCCCGCGCTATGGCTTTCCCTTTCCCCTTTCGATCCGACGGATCCATCAGACAAGAATCAGAAGACGAAGAGCCAAGATTTGACGAGAAACCCTAAAAATTCTGACGAAGAGGGAGAATCGAGGCGAGGAGAGAAAGGATTTCAAGTCAAGGATCAAGCGAATCTAAAACAATTACGCAAAACCTATCGGTTTAATCGAGCAATGCAACTCAGATTCAAGATGGGAGAAGGAAATTACCTTTTCTTTTTCAGGGCGGTTGAAGGCAGTGAGCAGGCAAAAAAGGAATTAATGTGGAGGAGAAATCCGAACGGTCCCTTTAAGAGACATTTCTCGACTTCCAAGGAAAAAACTTCCCTTCCTTTTTCCCGCTTGGAAAAACCTAACGGGACTTGGGCCTTTTTTGCAAAATCTCAACCGCCGACCCGCTTTAACGGTTTTAATAAGATGTGCATCGATGACGTGGCAATCCCACTCCTGACGAACCGCCTGCCAAGCAGTATAGCTCCTTCTCTTGACGAGCTGACGTTAAAATGAGGATGAACGGTCATCCTCTTCGACGAGCTGACTCGAATGAGACCGTTATAGATGGTTGATCCTTTTTGACGAGCTGATGTCAAAAACAATCATCGAAATGCATATTCCTTCGCGGACAAGATGACGTCAACGTACTCTTTTCCCTTCCTATGGTTTTTATCCCAAACCGGGTTTTTCCATATCAAGGTTTTAACGAGGCGGTACGAATCTAAAGTCAATCGCACCTAAGACGAGCTAGCACTGGCGCCTTGTGCTGTTATTAATAACTCTCGAGCTCAACTCCCATTCATGAAGTTCGCCGAGACCAAATTGCATTTGACTCGCCAAACTGGGGGGGGACTTATTGTTAGAGGTGAAATGAGCACATTTCCCCGAGCCCGTCGCAATGATTAACAGCACCAAGGCCCAGCCCGTCTTAAGCCCTAGCCTCCTTATAGAAATGGAAAGCCTTAAGGAGGAAGGCAATACCTTAAGCAAAAAGGAAAAAGAAGCAGCCGCCACTCGAAGAAAGGAAAGAAATCAAGAGAAGAAGAAGTTTTCCTTTATAATCAAAAGGAGAATATTCAGAAGAGAATCGCCTTAACTCAATTATATAAAGAGAGGTCTTCGTTCCCTGAAGACCAAGACACGCTACCCTGAGAACCCTAAAAGCATTTGCTCATCTCTTCTCTATTTTATTCGCTATTTGCATTACGTCTCGTCAAGGCTTGTTTGACGAGACAATCTCTTGTATCCAAACTTCTCTTCGAGTAATTAATCCAAAGCTTCCCAAGTCTCCCATCCGAAATATCCCGTCATATTAACGTGTGCTATTTCTGGAATCAACATCATGTGTCATGTTTTCATGAAGCAAAAATGAGGAGGTGTCACTCAGCTCAGCTGGAGAGAGTTATCCTACTTTTATAATTTCCAATGATGAAGTTCATACGACAATCAACCTTAATTATGCGGTAAACATGATTACTAAATCGTAAATTGTGAGCTAAAACAATAAGGTTCATTAATCGTATCTCTCTTGAATTCTGTAAATAATTTTATTTTGAGGATAACGAAAAGTTTTTTGTTTTCAACGGAAGTGGGAAACGGAAGTGGGAAGAAGATAAAAAAGTCATATACATACATTTTAACTTTGAAAAAAAAAAAAAACGTTTTAACTCTTGACACATATCATTTTCTCATTAACTTAAAATGTTGATGTGTCAACAAGAATTATCCTCTCTTTACAGTATAGATTAGACTTTATTTAAGTTATTATACACTTTGGAACTCAATTTCACATTTATAACGACAACAATGTTGACTTTTGATTGCACTACACTATAGTACTCAAGGCAATGACTCCGTCGTGCCTAAATGCCGGTCATTCCAATGAACGTGTTAGCCTGATATTTCACGTGAAAGTGGTCAAAACTGTTTTGTGAAAAATGAGTTCCAACATTTTCTTCTATTGTGGTCCTATGGCTTTGAATTTTCTTAAGATTTATCCATCTTAATATACTAATGATGAAGACATTAAACTAGAGGCTAGAGCCAAAGCTAGTTGTACCCAAGGAGATGTTCGGTGCGATCCGAGTTCCATTCGTTGGAGAACAAATCAAAACAAACAGAGACAAGGTACCTTGGTTTATCTAGATTAAGCTTACATCAAGACACACCACCTCTCCTATCAAGTTATGCCACTGCACTAGAGTGACTTGAAGACAACTCCAAGAATTTGACCCCATAAACCTAGCTCAATGGGCCTTTTCCCGATCACCTATAGCCCATTAAGAAGAGTGTCCAAGCTACTCAACTATAGAGCGCCTAGAAAAGAATTTAAGCACTAATTTGAAAAATCCACCCTGTTTTGACATCTCCATCGGTGAATAATTTGATCACCTAGAAAATAAGAGTTTGAGCTGCTAATCAACCTATTTTTCATCCGGGCCTTAATAGATTATGGGCTTAGGCCCACAAAGTTTTTGCTGAAATAAAAAACGAATATTTCTCAACTGTTTTATTGCTTTATCAAGCAAATTAACGTCCGGAGACGGCAGACAGCAGTAACTCTTTTTTTTTTCTCCGTCAGACAGTGACTTTCAAAATTCACAAACTTCACAAAATTCGAAGTTAAAGTTAACCAAAAAATTAAAGCCACAAGGCTCCAAGGCTCAGAACAAAACAAAAAGAAACAAAAAACAAAAAACAAAAAAAAACAGAAGAAAGAAAAGAAAAACGAACCGTTTCTTGCTTCATCTTCTTCGTCTCGTCCTCTTCTTCTTCTTCTTCTTCGTCTCGTCCGTGAAGAAGGTCAAAAACAAAAACAAAAATCCCCAAATCCAAATTCCACCGCTAACTCAAAACCACAGAAAATGGTGAAGCTTCACTAATTTTCACGACTTTAAAAGATCTCCTTCCTCGTCGTAATCGCCGCCGGCTTATGCTGTTTTTCCGATCGCTATCTCCTCTCCGGTGTGTTTCCGGTGACCGGATATCTCTCCCAACACGATTTGATCATCATTACTATGAAGAGTAGCGCCAAGGTCAATATCAACAACGGAGATAACCAGACGACCAATGGCTTTTTGCCTAATTCGCTAAAATTCATCTCTACTTGTATCAGAACCGCTTCCTCCGGCGTCCGTTCAGCTAGCGCCTCCGTCGCCGCTTCTCTCTCTTCCGATTCGCACGAGCTTAAGGATCAGGTTAAGTCTCCAATCTCAATTGATTTCCCCGATTCGCGATTCTGGATTTTGGGTCTTTCGATTTCACCCCCAAATTGAAAATCTGATCGTCTTCCAAATTGGTTTGATCAGATTAGAAACATTATTAGAGTTTGACTTAAATTCGGCGTTTGGTTTTCGATTGATGCAAAAATTTGTGATCACTGATGCTTAGTTTTGATCAAAATCAGGTGTTATGGTCTTCGTTCGATAGATTACACACGAGTGAATCTTCGTTCAAGAACGTTCTCTTGCTAGGTTACACAAACGGGTTTCAAGTTCTTGACATCGACGATGCAAGCGACGTTAGCGAGCTCGTGTCGAGGCGGGACGATCCGGTTACGTTTCTACAGATGCAGCCTCTACCTGCTAAATGCCATGGAACCGAAGGTTTTCGATCATCGCACCCGATGCTTTTAGCAGTTGCTGATGAAGCTAAAGGCTCAGGTCCTATCAGAAATAATGGTTATGATGATCCTCTTGCCACACTCTCTCCCACGGTTGTCCGGTTCTATTCGCTTCGATCTCACAACTACGTTCATGTTTTGAGATTCCGGTCTACTGTCTACATGGTTAGGTGCAGTCCCCGGATTGTAGCTGTTGGCCTCGGTTCACAGATATACTGTTTTGATGCTCTGACTCTTGAGAACAAATTCAGCGTACTCTCCTATCCGGTTCCTCAGCTCGGGATATCCGGGGTTAATATCGGATACGGTCCAATGGCTGTAGGACCGAGGTGGTTAGCTTATGCTTCCAACAGTCCTTTGTCATCTGGAATAGGTCGTCTGAGCCCCCATAATGTGACTCCTCCGGGTGTTAGTCCGTCTACCTCGCCGAGCAACGGCAATCTTGTGGTGAGGTACGCCATGGAGTCTAGTAAGCATCTGGCCGCTGGTTTACTCAATTTGGGTGACAAGGGTTACAAGACTTTATCCAAATACTGTCAAGATCTCAAGCATGACGGTCCCGGCACGTCGTCTCTTTCGTCAAGTCCCGGCTGGAAAGTCGGCCGTGCCGCCGCGTCTTCGGCAGAGTCAGATATTGCTGGAACGGTTATTGTGAAGGATTTTGAATCGAGAGCTGTTATATCACAGTTCAGGGCTCACACTAGTCCAATCTCTGCGCTCTGTTTCGACCCGAGCGGCACTCTTTTAGTAACGGCCTCGATCCACGGTAACAATATTAACGTTTTCCGGATTATGCCGCCATTGCCGCCGCCGCCTACAAAGAACGGTCAACAAAGCTATGATTGGAGCTCCTCCTCTCATGTGCCTCTCTACAAACTACATCGTGGCATGACATCAGCTGTAATACAAGATATTTGCTTTAGTAGCTACAGCCAGTGGATTGCAATTGTTTCGTCTAAAGGAACCTGCCATATTTACGTTCTTTCCCCGTTTGGCGGTGAAAACGTTCTTGAAATTCGGAACTCTCACGTCGATAGACCGTCGCTTGCTCCGACGCTGTCGTTGCCGTGGTGGTCGACTCCGTCGTTCACCGCCACCCATTTTTCGTCTCCGCCGCCAGCATCCGTGACTCTCTCCGTGGTTAGCCGGATCAAATGCAACAACTTCTTACACGCTGCAAGTTCCGTTGTCGGGAAACCGTCTTTCCCTTCCGGCTGTCTCGCTGCTGTTTTCCATCAGTCCGTGACAAATGAATCGCAGCCTGCCTTGGACTACTTGCTGGTTTACGCTCCGTCGGGTCATGTGGTTCAGTACAAACTCATTCCATCTCTTGGAGGAGACCAGTCTGAGAGCAGTTCCCGAGCTGGAGAGGAGGAGTTGAGAGTGAGAGTGGAACCGGTTCAATGTTGGGACGTCTGCCGGAGAACAAACTGGCCAGAGAGAGAGGAGAACATATGCGGGCTTACTTTCGGCGGGGGAGGGAAAATCGCAGAGGATACTTGTTCTGGTAGTGAAGAGCTAGCGAAGCCTCACCATGTTTATCTTGCCAATGCAGAGGTTCTGATAAACTCTGGAAGAAAACCAATCTGGCAAAACTCAGAGATATCTTTCTACCCGATGTTTACAACTGATGGCAAGAACCTGGATTCGCATGGGGAGATTGAAATCGAGAAAGTATCTGCAAATGAGGTTGATATTAGGCGGAAGGATTTGCTTCCGGTGTTTGATAATTTCCACAGTGTGTACTCTAGCATGCGCAATAGGTAAGTTTTACACCTGAAGTAACTAACTTCATTACATCTTTTTTGAGGATCCGATTAGCGATTTTTCTTGCAGAGGATTTACTGGGGAAAGAGATTCTTCGTATTCATCTTCTGATCACGGACAAGTTAAAGAAAACCATCCATTCAAAGGTTAATCAATCAAGTTTTCTGATAAATCGATGCCTTTTTAGACGTTTCTCAACTCTTGAAAACTGGATTTAGCAGGTATGGCTTACCCCGAGAACGAAGAAGAAGAAGGAAGAGGAAGTAGTAGTTCTCATAGCGGGATTGTGACATTCAAGCAACCTGTTGTGGTTTCCATTTCTTCTGGTGTGGTGGAAGACTCAGACACTGATCATCTGTTGCTAAAGAACGCCTCCCTGCCCGCAATCGAAAACAGCAGCGGGACAAGCGGAGATTCGAATGTGAGTTCTAACCGTTCTGATATGAGCATGATGATGAATGCAGCGGACGAGGGTGAGGGAGTCATTGATGGCTCCCCAGATTTTGAGCAGTTTTTCAAAGAAACTGCTACAGAAGCAGAGGATAATGCTCCAGCTGGTCAAGGAAAACTAACTGATGATGATGATAATGATGATGATAATGATGATGATGACGACATGCTTGGTGGTGTTTTCGCTTTCTCCGAAGAAGGTAAAAAGAAATTCATCCCATAGCCTAAAATTTTCTAAGATAATACACCATGTTTTATACCAAAATTAAAACTAAATCATGAACCATAATATATTCTAAACTTTAACTTAAAAGTAAACATTTTGATGTCTTTGTTTCTTATATGTTCCATTTACTGAATAAATAAACATTTTTATGTGGATATTGTTAAATGCAGGTTGAGTTTAGCTAAATTGTGGCCAAGCTCCAATGGAGAAGGGGTCACTTACTAATCCCTTTTGCTGCAACTTACTCTCTGATGGATCTTAATACCCTGAAAAGGAAAGATTAAAAATCAAATTCCCTTTTATCATCTGTTTCTGTAAATACTTGTAATCAACAGTCTCTCGATTTGCATGGACTGTTTTCTTTGGTTCTTTTGTATTTTTCTTTACGTGTAACTCTATTCATTTATCGGAAAAAGGATAAAGAAAGAAAAAATGGGGCAAAACAAAAGAAAAAGAATCAAAATTATTTCGTTTGGGTTTTACTACTTCAGTCAAACCTTGACAGTAAATAGTTTACTCATAAGGAAACTTTCTTTTACTGGGTTTAGAGAGACAATCCTTTTCTCTTCACCTTCGTCTCGACACTTTTTGTGAGTATCCCATTTGGAGGCACTTTTTTTTTATTTGGTCAAACGGAGGGACTTTCTAAAAGTGCAATTACATGTACATATATGCACTTGTTTAAAGTGACACATTTTCACTCGTTGGAAAAACAAAATTGTCTTCACTTACACAAGGAAATAGTAATTACATTTACATGTATTGATGTATAGGCACTTGTTTAAATGCTCTAACTTCATTATCCTCTTTGTAAATTTAAAAGTGCAATTACATGTATAGGCACTTGTTTAAATGCTCTAAATTCATTACCCTCTTTGTAAATTTTATTTTCTAAAAACGACCTTCTTCTCCAAAGATTATGTGTTCTCGTCACCGCTCCTGAATAAACCATAATCGCTGGTTTCTCTACACCGTATGAAACCCCTCAATAGAATTGGTGATCTATGGCCTTGATTGGTAGAGCATTTAGAAGAGCATTATGCTCTTTGTAATCCAATCAACTTTGATTAATAGAGCATTTAGGAGAGCATTTAGAAACTGCTAATGCTCTCTAAACTGCTCCTCCCTCCCTGCTTTGAAATGGAGCTTTTCTAAAGCATTGAGGCTTTAAAATATTAAAATAATTATATTTTATTTATTTATAATGATAAAAAATCGAAAATTATATTTATATTAAATTTAAAATATTATAATTTTGAAACTTATTTTTATCATTAATGTATTATTCATAAAATAATAATTTAATAAATATAATTTAAATATGAAATAATTATTAAATAATTTATAAAAAATTAGAAAATCTTATGTTATTTATAGAATATATATATATATATATAATGCATTAAAATAAATATCAACTTACACATTAAATATTTTAACAAAAAGTTATAATAAAATAGCTCACAGCTCTACCAATCACATAAAATATATATTAGTCAAGAGCATACAGTTTCAGCACCACCCTGCTTATGCCCCATAAGCCTAATGCTCCTCTAAATGCTTTACCAATCAAGGCCTATGATTCAAGCACCAAAGAGGTTTAGCAATTGATGATGAAAACAGAAAGCATATATCTATTTATTATTACTAATAAAAGTTGAGGCTATAGAACATCCACATAGGATTTGAAAACGCAATTTATTGGTCCACGTAAGTATTTACATAATCAAAAAAAATTCCAATTTAAATGCAATTTGATTGGTCCACGTAAGAATTTAAAGAAAATTTCCAATGTTTAAATATGCAAGAGATAAGGAAATTAAATATATAGTAATTTAAATAATCAATAGTAGCATTTCACATCATCACTAAAATTATTTTTTTTTTTTTCAGAAAATTTTCTTAATTAAACATTTTAGAAAATAAAGAAATTAAATATATAGAATTTTAAATAACCAATAGGATCATTCCACATCATCACTAAAATTAATTAATTATTTTATTTTTATTTTTTCAGAAACTTTTTTTAATTAAACACTTTATAAAATAGTACCTACGGCTTAAAAGTTTCAGGACAAAAGGCTATGATTCAGCAAAAAAAACCTTATTAACTACTACCAACGGCTTATAAAAGGTTGGATGGAACCAAGAAGTAATTCTTTACTTTACCCATCCCACAGGTTAAAGGTCTTTAGACAAAGACTATTTATCAGTTTTTGATTCGTTGGATGGAGAATACGACCTTGTCAAAAAAAAAAAAAACAGGGTTCATGATATGTGCTTCTTTGAGAGGTATGTGCTTTCAAACTTGTTTGTAAGTTAGCTGATACAACTCTGAAACTCACAGGAAGGAGACACATACTAAATTTGAATTGGTCAGGTATGCGCTTTTCAAGCGTGAAGCATTGACAAATTTTGATTTGTTCAGGTATATATATGCTAGAAAATGTGTTCTAATTCTAATGGACTTATCTGCTTTTCAGACAACGAGACTTCACAGGGATACGATTATCTACTTGATAATCGACTAATTTTTATCTTTTTTTTTATCAGATTCTAAACTCATATCCATTGATAGAAAGGTAGATTTTATTTTTGGCATTGGAACATTAGACTGTATGTTTATAGCGTTACTATTGAGTAACCTTTGTCTTGATTTTATGCTTGATTTGGTGTGTGTGTGTTATGTCTCTCGTTTTATGAAATGAATGCATCTTAGAATCTGTTGTAGAGATTTATCTGCTACCTTATCCATCTGTTAAAATGGTAAATTTTTCTTGTGGTTATTGGAACGGTACATTGTCTAGGGCTTTTCAAGCCCGTGTCCAACTCTCTAATAGTATGATATTGTCCGCTTTGGGCCCCTGTATTTTAGCCCTCACGGATTTATCTTTGGGCTCCTTCCCAAAAGGCCTCATACTAGTTAGGTTGGACACTATTTATAGATTAGACACTTCGTTATATAATCTTCCGATGTGGGACTTGGGTTGATATCCCAACATTCTCCCCTTCAAGTCAAGGACCACATAATCTCGTAGCTTCTCCACCTTCTCGTGGCTTTTTCCACTTTCAGCGAAACTTGACACCACCTTGTGCTGCCGTACTCACTCTACGGAATTCTCCACAAAAATCTGGTATCCCTTATCGCATGGTCACCTTGAGGGCTTTCTTCCCACATCTATTTGTAACGCCCACACCCCATGTCCACTTTTCTAAAACCATGGCTCTGATACCAATTATGGGGCTTTTCAAGCCCGTGTCCAACTCTCTAATAGTATGATATTGTCCGCTTTGGGCCCATGTATCTTAGCCCTCACGGATTTATCTTTGGGCTCCTTTCCAAAAGGCCTCATACTAATTAGGGTTGACACTACTTATATATTAGACACTTGTTTGTCTAATCTTCCGATGTGGGACTTGGATTGATATCCAACATTCTCCCCTTCAAGCCAATGACCACATAATCTCGTGGCTTCTCCACCTTCAGCGAAACTTGGCATCCATCTTGTGATGCCGTACTCACTCTACGGAACTCTTCACAAGAGTCTGGATATCCCTTATCGCATGGTCATCTTGAGGGCTTTTTTCTCACACCTATTTGTAGTGCCCATATGCACTTCTCCAGGTCCACATCTTTGAACTTGGCTCTGCTACCAATTCTAGGGCTTTTCAAGCCCGTGTCCAACTCTCTAATAGTATGATATTGTCCGCTTTGGGCCCCTGTATCTTAGCCCTCACAGATTTATCTTTGGGCTCCTTCCCAAAAAGCCTCATACTAGTTAGGTTGGACACTATTTATATATTAGACACTTCGTTATATAATATTCCGATGTGGGACTTCGGTTGATATCCCAACACATTGTGTGTTTACAGTTTAAGTAATCTCTATCTTGAATAGAAAAATAAATACACTATGTTTTGGTCCTTCTGTGTATCAGAAGCTCTCTCATTTTAAGTTAGAAATACTGATCTAACTGCCATTTATGTATTTCTTAAATATATAGTTATGTAGATAATACGACTATTCTTGATCTAGTTTTTTTTTTTATCAGATTCCGTAAACTCATATCCATTGATAGAAAGGTAGATTTTATTGGCATTGGAACATTTGACTGTATGTTTACAGTGTTACTATTGATTTGGTGTGTGTGTGTAAGGTCTCTCGTCTTATGAAATGAACTAGTGGAGCACCCGCGCGTTTGCGCGGTGGTACGTTATGTTTTTATCAACGTGCGGGGTACGATATGTTTTTATCAAGAAAAAAAAAATAGTACTAGTATAGGGATACATTTTTATTTATCTTATCAGTTTAATATAATTTAGTTTATATTATTTCTGTTGGGTTCATTATATTTCTGTTATAAGGGAGTAGATCTGAGACTTTTAACCCATATCTGAAAACCCGAACCGAGTTGATCCACAATACTCATATCCGATTGATTTTGGGTATAAAACAAATCACCATATAGGTAAAATATTTGATACCCGTGGGTATCAGATAATACCAGAACCGAACCGATACTCGATCGGGTACCCAAATTACCCGATGGATATTGTGGATTATTTTGATATTATAAATAAACTTTTTTAGGTTTTTTGGATTTTTTTATTTTGGGTATAAAACAAATCACCCGATGGGTAAAATTTTTGATACCCTTGGATATTATATAATTCCAGAACCGAACCGATACCCTATCGGATAACCAAATTACCCGAATAGGTATTGTGGATTATTTTTGATATTATATATATATTTTTAGATTTGATTTTTGGTTTATTTGAACCATCGGTTTGTTTTAAGTTATTATTCTTGTATCCAAACAGTTTTATCTCTTATTCTTGTATCCAAACAATTTTTCTCTTTGATGCTTGTATCCAAACATTATTAAAATGTACTTCTCAATTAATAGTAGACTAGTGTCTGACCGCACAGCAGTGCAGTGCGAGATTATGTTTTTGTTTTTTGCTTTTCTTTTTCTTTTTATAACATGTTTTAATTTTAGTGTTAGTTTAAGAGTTGTATGTTTTTTTATGTTGTATGTTCTTTTCTGTTAAAATTGTCAAGTATGTTGTTAATTGAATCTGAATTTTTGTATTAAGTGATTCAAATTTTGCAGTATTGACTATTGATTATACTGTCTTTATTTATTAATAATTAAAAAAAGAAAATACAATAACCAAACACATGTCCAAACAATAAAAATATTACATCATGGTTATGTTATAACTGTTATCCCTAATATACTAAAAGAGAAGCATTTTTAAAAATTAACATTTCTCTCATGTGGTATTAACAACTTTGCCATGCTGAGGTGTCATCATCACCAAGTTCATTATCAAGACAAATCTAAATAAAAATAACAATTTAAATGTAGTCATTTGATTTGTTATTTTATTATACTATAGTTATTTGATTTTTATGTTTTTCACTCAATTTTATCATATGTAATTTAGGACTATGATTAATTTTTTTTTTGTTTTTTACCTTTTTAAAAAATTATTTAAAATGTGTAATTTCCACACTGTAAAACGAAGATAAGAACCAAACCATCAAATTAATATGTCGCATAAGATTTCGAGTTATGTAAATAGACATCTTTAAGTTAAAAAACATTAGAGTAAAACATCACCCGTGCAGGGCGCGTGTCCAACCCTAATACCAACTTAATCCAGAATCTGAATAACTCCAAACTTTTATATACTCTTGAATAAAATATGTTTGTGATTCCAGTTTAATAAAAAAATGAAAAAATACATTTATGGATATACTTCAAAATCATGTAATGATATTATGTAGAACCCGAAACAAAGAAGTGTGCTGTGTTGTCGACATATCATATTTGCAATATTTACAAATTGGTTTTTGAAATTTTTTCTATATCATCATCTAAGATTAAATTTTTTCTAAATTAATAATAAAGAGATATAGATGTATCTTAGAATCTCTTGTAGATATCTATATGCTACCTTATCCATTTGATAAAATGGTAAATTTTTCTTTAATTTATTGGAACGTTACATTGTGTGTTTACAATTTAAGTAATCTCTATCTTGAATTGAAAAATAATTATCATCTTTGTTTTGGTCCTTGTATGTATCAGACGGTCTCTCATTTTAAGAATTATTTGTATCTTGGAGTCTCATGTAGATATTTATTTTAAACGTATGTGAGACTCGTGCATATTAATTATGGTTCTAGTTTCCTTGAATGTCGAATGTAAATGTTTTGCATTATGCTCCAAATCTTTCGTGATCCGTGACTGTTGGAGGTGGGCTTAGCACCCCTCCAACTGGGCCGGCCCATGTCAAAGAAGGCCCATATCAGACGAAGCCCGTCAGCTTCTCCAGGCCCGCCGAGCGAAATTACCTGTTGCTATAAATAGCGCAATAATTCCTCCTCGGAAAGTTAGTTGGAAAAACGAGGAGAACAGTACTTACAAAAATACCCTGCCGACCTCCTTATTCACAAGACAAAGATCAGTAAATCGATTGACCGCCGAACTCACGGTCCACGTCGAGTTCGTCAATCAACCGATCGCCGAGCTCTTTGCACACTAATTCGCCATTCTGCCGAACTCCCTCTTTAGTAATTTGAGGTCATCCTAAGCCAAGCTCATCTGTGTAATTTGCCGATCATCTTACTTCTTAATACGAAGGTCTTAGCCCCATCCTTTATCTCAAACGAATCTATCACCATCACTTATATTCCAACAATTGGCGCCCACCGTGGGGCAAAGACTTTCTCTACTCAAAGATAGATCGGCCATTCGCCGAACAGATCATTCCTTACGAGCTCGCCGATCTCAAGCTAAAAGCGGGATGTCAACAGAACCCAACGTAGCTCTCCATCAACCAACTCAAAGCATGACCATCGACTCGACACCAACCTCGGCACTCCCCTTCATAGGACCGATCAACCAAACAGGCGCTGCACGCGGAGAGCTTGAACAACGCCCTCAGACACTGCCAACACGTTCGGGAAACCAAGCAGAACTGTCGTCTGAAAACCCAGAAACCGCGACTCTTCTCCACGCCTTACTCACAAGGTTCAACGATTTCGCCAAAGGAACCGACCATCGTTTCAACAGCCTGTTCGCAGCACAACTAGCCAGCCAAAACCGAATTGCCGAGCTCCAAGCGTCACAGGCCTCACCGGAGTCTCAGCACACTCCTCACCCGTTGCCGACCCAAAGAACACTCGCCTACGATAATCCGACCCCGCCGACCAATCTCATAAGGAAGAACGAACCACGTCCGATCTCGTACCCACAGCACCACTCCGAACGAGGCGGGCACGACGTTGAAATAGAAAGAATGAAGGACCAACTATACCACATGAGTTCCCAAATCCACCAGGCCACCAGTTCGGCCCCCGAAATCGATCGAGTTCTGCGCGAGGCATAAAACACACCATTTAGCGAACGAATCGCCCGAACAATAGTACACCACCCGGGAAAACTGAAGATCTCGGCATACGAAGGCAATACAGACCCACGGCAGTATCTGACCGCATTTTGCATCGCAATGGGACGAACCCATTTCTCCCACGAAGAGCGAAATTCCGGTTTTTGTCAACTTTTCGTCGAGAACATCTCCGGATCGGCCTTGACCTGGTTCTCCAGACTGCGAGCCAATTCGATCGACAGCTATCATCAATTGACCACCGTCTTCCTCAAACAGTATTCGATGTATATCCAACAGGGAACATCGTGCGCCGACCTATGGGCATTAACCCAAGGACCGAAAGAATCATTGCGATCATTCATCGACAGGTTCAAAAACGTCGCCTCACGGCTCACAGCGACCACCGTAGAAACGCTACCGGCGTTAATAAAAGGACTCTGGTACGAGTCGGTTTTCCGCGACGACCTCAAATTAAATGAGCCGCGTACCCTAGAGGATGCTCTGTGCTGAGCGAACATCTTCATCGAAATGGAAGAAGAAAAAATCGTTTTGGCCAAAAGCCACACCCCGACTAAGGCGCTGCCTACCAAAGAAAAAACAAGAGAGGACTACTATGAACCTCGGCAACACTACGACAAGAGCTACCTAAACAATGAGAGGAAGCCGACAAACATCTATGTCGAAAACGATCGATCGAGCGGATACGATCGACCGAGCGGAAGCGATCGCCCAGGCAAATCAAGCCAACCGTGGAATAAGTACATCCGGCAGGACGACCCTAGGCAGAACCAATCTTTCTGCGAATACCATAAAAAGCCAGGTCACGCGACGGCCCAGTGTAGACACCTCCAAGAATATCTGCTCGGCAAATTCACCAGAGGCGAGATAGGAGAGCCGAGCACTTCCTCCCAGCGAGCCCCTTATTACCTACCTGCAAGCGATAAGGAAAGGTCGGCTCGGGAGATGGGCTATCACAACGCCGAAGATCGCCGAGAGAGACAACCCGTCGAAAATGAAAACTGAGAGATCGTCCTCCGAGGACCGGAACCACAAAAAAGAAACCACGAAGAAAGCAACTCCCGCTCTACGCCACCGCCGCCCCCACGAAGAAGAATAAACATGATCATGGGAGGCCTGCCGACCTGCAATGACTCAGTCCGATCAATTAAAGACTACGGCCTCAAAACCGTAGCAGCACAACAATGGACACAAAACATCGGAAGCGAACTGGACGACGCTAGCAGCATCGTCTTCCGAGAGTCAGATACGCAGGGCCTGCATACACCTCACAACGACCCACTGGTAATTGAACTCATGATTGGCGACTGCAACGTAAGCCGAATATTAATCGACACCGGGAGCACCGTCGACCTAATATTCGAGGAAACGCTGCGCAAAATGGAGTTGCAAGGCTACAGGGTAAAGCCAAACAAAAAACCTCTGACCGGCTTCTCAGGAGAGACGACAATGACGGTCAGGACGATCAAACTACCCGTCCGTGTCGGCCGAGTAACCAAAATCGTCAAATTCGTGGTCGTTGACATACCGGCCGTCTACAACGCAATCATGGGAACGCCTTGGCTACATGCGATGAAGGCAACCCCGTCCACATACCACCAATGCCTGAAGTTCCCAACTCCGGACGGACCGGTCACAGTGCGGGGGAGCCAAGAGATGTCCCGAATTTGTTTCGTTGCCGAACACAAGCTACGACACTCGTCCCACGCCTATGTCATCACGCAATCAGCCGCAACCATCAGCACCGAACTCCCATCGCAAAGCGAGCTTGTCGTCCAAGAAAACATCGATCCAAGCGACCCGACCCGATTCGTCGGTATCAGAACGGAGATCGGCACTGATCTACACGGCGAATTATTGACTTTCTTACATCAAAACGCTTCGACCTTCGCCTGGAGCACCGAGGATATGGTCGGCATCAATCCCGAAATTACTAACTATGAGCTGAACGTCGACCCAAAGTACAAACCGATCAAGCAAAAAAGAAGAAAGTTGGGCCAAGACAGAGCGAAAGCCGTCAACGAGGAGGTCGAACGGCTATCGAAGGCGGGATCAGTAGTGGAAGTGTGCTATCCCGAGTGGCTGGCGAACCCAGTCGTGGTTAAGAAGAAGAGCGGCAAGTGGCACGTCTGCGTCGACTTTACCGATCTCAATAAAGCATGCCCGAAAGACAGCTACCCCCTTCCGCATATAGATCGGCTCGTCGAAGCGACCGCCGGCAACGAACTGCTATCATTCATGGACGCTTTCTCAGGATACAATCAAATTCAAATGCACCCGGACGATCGTGAGAAAACGGCGTTCATAACCGACCGAGGAACCTATTGCTACAGAGTAATGCCGTTCGGCCTAAAAAATGCCCGGGCGACCAACCAACGCCTCGTCAACAAGATGTTCGCCGATCAACTGGGAAAAATGATGGAAGTATACATCGACGACATGCTTGTCAAATCACGACACGCCGAAGAGCATATCGAACATCTCCGAACATGTTTCCGCAGTCTGAACGAGCATGGCATGAAACTCAACCCCACCAAGTGCACTTTCGCAGTCACATCGGTCGAATTCCTGGGTTACATCGTCACCAAGAGAGGGATCGAGGCCAACCCCCAAAAAATAAAAGCGGTCCTCGACCTCCCATCGCCGAAGAACACGCGGGAAGTCCAACGTCTAACCGGCCGAATCGCGGCTCTCAATCGCTTTATCTCCAGATCGACAGACAAATGCTTACCTTTCTACCAACTGCTGAGAGGAAACAAACGCTTCGAGTGGGACGCCCAGTGCGAAGACGCTTTCCAGGAGCTGAAACACTATCTCTCGACCCCTCCGGTCCTCTCCAAACCCGAACCAGGCGAGACACTGTATCTCTACATCTTGGTGTCAAGGTCGGCGGTCAGCAGCGTACTCGTCCGACAAGATAGAGGCGAACAAAAGCCGATCTTCTATATCAGCAAAACCCTCGATGACACCGAGACGCGATACCCAACGCTAGAAAAGCTCGCCCTCTCCGTCGTCACATCGGCCCGTAAGCTTCGGCCGTATTTTCAATCTCACTCAGTAATCGTCCTGACAAACCTACCCCTCCGAACGATCTTGCACAGCCCCACGCAGTCCGGCCGAATAGCGAAATGGGCAGTCGAACTAAGCGAGTATGATATCGAGTATCGGACTCGAACATGCGCCAAATCCCAAGTCCTAGCTGATTTTCTCATCGAGCACCCACCAGAAATGCTCTTCGCCGACCCCAACATACAGAAGAGTTGGCGCTTACACGCGGACGGTTCGTCATCTCGCAACGGTTCTGGGATCGGCATCCGCCTGGAGTCCCCGACAGGCGAAATTCTCGAGCAATCGTTCCGCCTCACTTTCTCGGCATTTAACAACGATGCCGAATACGAAGCGCTGATCGCCGGCTTACATTTGGCAAATGAAATGGGCGCAAAAAATATCCAAGCATATTGCGATTCACAGCTCGTCGCCAACCAGTACAGCGGAGAATACACAGCCAAGAACGACCGCATGGACGCTTACCTGACTTTGGTCCGGCGGCTCGCCAACGAGTTCGAAACGTTCGCCCTTACCAAAATTCCCCGCAGTGATAATTCGTCCGCGGACGCACTTGCCGCCCTCGCCTCCACATCCGACCCCGACTTAAGACGAGTAATACCCGTAGAAAGCATCAACCGACCTAGCATCGAGATCGCTCTCGAACCAGGCATCGTCGACGCCAAGGACGTGAACGAGCCCATGGAAGCCAAACAGATACTTCGGCCGGTGGATTGGAGAGACGAGATCAAACTCTATTTAAGCGACGGAACTGTGCCGACCGACCGATGGGCGGCCCGTCGCCTAAAAGCCCGATGCGCCCATTACAGTATGCTCGACGACAGCCTTTACCGAAGAAGCGCGTTCGGCCCCCTTCTACGTTGCATAGCCGGGTCCGAAACACGGTCGATAATGGAGGAGACGCACTCCGGCGCAGGCGGTAACCACATAGGAGGCCGATCTCTCGCCTTGAAGATAAAAAAGAACGGACATTTCTGGCCGACCATGATAGCAGACTGCAAAAATTTTGCCAACAAATGTGAGCCTTGCCAGAGACATGCGCCAATCATCCACAGGCCAACAGAGGAGCTCACCACGTCTACAGCGCCGTATCCATTCATGCGATGGGCAATGGACATAGTCGGACCGCTACCTCGATCCCGTCAAAAGAGATTCCTTCTCATCGTCACCGATTATTTCACCAAATGGGTGGAAGCCGAGTCATACGCCAACATCCACGCCGAAGACGTTAAAAAATTTATCTGGAAGAACATCACCTGCCGACACGGACTCCCTTACGAGATCGTCACGGACAACGGCACACAATTCACCTCGGCAATCGTCGAAAGTTTCTACGCAAAATGGAACATAAGCCTCAGCAAATCAACACCACGATATCCACAAGGGAACGGACAAGTCGAGGCGACAAACAAAACCATCCTGGCCGGAATAAAAAAATGGCTAGAAGACAAGAAGGGAACGAAGTCGACGGGGTCCTATGGTCGCACCGAACAACACCCCGCCGATCGACAAATCAAACTCCTTTCTCACTATCGCACGGCGTCGAAGCAATGTCACCAGCCGAAGCAACGGTCCCTAGCCTCCGCCGATCCCATTTGCCGAACAGTCCCGAACTCAACAACAACATGATCAAAGATTCGCTCGACTTTGCAGAAGGATCACACGACCAAGCGCTCCTCCGAATCCAAAATTACCAACAGCTGGTGGCTAAATACTATAACAAAAAAACGTTCGGCCGCCACTTCGCCGAAGGCGACCTCGTTCTACGGAAGGTGTTCGAAAATACGCGCGAAGAAAACGCAGGAAAGCTCGGTGCCAACTGGGAGGGACCGTACATTGTCGTCAAGATCGTCAAACCAGGAGTTTATCAGCTCGTCACCATGGCCGGCACCGAAATCCCTAGATCTTGGAACTCGATGAACCTCAAACGGTTCTACTACTAGGTAAACAAATGAACTGATGTACAACGAACTATGATCGGCTTGATCCCTCGCGGGTACGTAGGCAACCCTCTGCAAAAAAAGAGGGCTTAGCTATATCTCAATAAAACAATCTAGTTTTACAAAAAAAAAAAAAAAAAAAAAAAAAAAAAAAAAAGCCGAGCCCGACCTCTCAAAACAACACGTTCCGCACGAACGTCATGGCTCGGCCACACGAGCCATGCTTCCTCGACACTTAGCAAAAAAAAAAAAAAAAAAACCTAAGTCTCAAAGAAGAGGTAAAAGCCGAGCCCAACCTCCCGAAACAACACGTTCCGCACGAACGTCATGGCTCGGCCACACGAGCCATGCTTCCTCGACACTTAGCGTAAAAACCTAAGTCTCAAAGAAGAGATAAAAGCCGAGCCCGACCTCGCAAAACAACACGTTCCGAACGAACGTAATGGCTCGGCCATACGAGCCACGTTTTATCGACACTTGGTATAAAAACCCAATCGCATCAATCCTAACAGCCGAGCCCGATCTCGCAAACCGACAGATCGACACATTTTAAGCATTAAAACTTACCGAAACCAAATTTATTTTCATTAAAAATTCAACAGAAACCAAAAATACAAAGCCGATCAGCCGAACACAACGACAACTTAAACAAAAAAGAGAGAGGACACTAGAGGGAGGGGAACTGCGCCGGGGTACCACGATCCATAGCGGCAACCAGGTCCAAGAGCGATTGGAAGTCGAGATCGAGCTCATCCCTCGTTACCACGTTCTCACCCTCGATCTTCTTCGTATACAGCTCGACATCAGAGCGGCACTTCTCCACCAACTCTGGAGGAACAACAATGCCGATCTCTGCCAAAGAAGAATACGAATCAAGCAAGGCCGTGGCTTGATTGAGAACCATTATGTCCGGCTGCACTCTCGCTTCGTCCTCGACGTACTTCCTCATCTTGTCCAACCGATCCGGAAACATCGTCAGCAGCTCCGACTTGGTCTCCCGAAATTTCCTGGTCCAGAGATCACGAACCCTCAGACTTCTTTCCCGCGACGCCCGCTCAACATCGGCGTGCTTTTTCTCCAAACGCCCACACTGGGCCTTAAGAGCCTCGATCTCTGTACGAGCATCGGCGATCTCGGTGAGGTGGCCCACATCCTTGTTTTCCAACTGAGAAACCTTCTCAGTAAGCTCGGCCACCTTTTTCTCCAGGCCATCGGCCCGACTCCTCTCCAACGGTAGATCGTCACCCCCTTCGCTAACGGCCTTTTTAAACTGCCGACGATGGTAATCAAGCAAGGCGTTCGTCGAAGCAATGGCCTGAAAGACAAACGAAATAAGGGTAAAAATTCGACTTACACAAACCAAATAAATAGAAAAGTTGTTCGGCAAACCTGAAAGGAATGATGAGCCATCTCCTCTGGAGAAACGATATTGATCGGGTCCTCGATTGTGGTCGGCTGAATCTCATGATAAAGCTGACCGGAAGCCTGGTTGCTCTCCAAAAGAGGAATCCTCCCTTCATACTCGTACTTAAACGAATATTCAAAGTTTTCCTGCCGAGCCAGATCGTCGTTCCTCTCTTCGGTGACCGGCACCTCCACTGTCGCAGCATTTTCCACCGCAGCAGCGCCCGATGCTCCGGCATCAGCGGCCAGCTCCTTCCCAGAAGCCTCCCCCTCCGAGGGCGTCACCCTCCTCCTCTTTCTGTCGCCACCCGGCGACACCTCCTCGGCAGCTACCTCACAAGCTGCCGAGGCAACATAAGGAATGATCGCCCGCTCGCCCGAAGCAGGGGCATCTCCTTCTCCTTCATCTGACATATCTGGAAGGGTCGGAGTGATCGGCTCCACTCTTCCCGTCTTGGGATTAACGCGAGTATACGCCTCCGGCTCATAACTGTCAAAATAATCGTCTATGAAACGATCAACCTCCTCGGCGGCACTCACCCGTTCGCCGATCGTAACAGACGAAGGCACCATAACAGGCGGATCCGCCTCGCCTTGATTTTTCTGCGCGACCACGGCGCTCACCACCTCCTTCCCATACCGCGGCGCAGGTTCAAACTGATCTTTCCCATCTACGCGGTAGCCTTCGGTTTTCCTAACTACCACGAGGCTAAAATCATCGGCCCAAAGGCCGCCGAGTCACGATACAGGTCGGCAAGGGCAAAAATAAACAAGGCAGAACCAAAATCTTTCTTACCCACTTCGATTTGAGCCCACTGCCTCTTGATCCTCTGCCGATCGATATCTTCCCACCTCCTTTTTCCGAGCTCAGAAAGCCGCCTAACGTCTCGGGAAAAATTTGGTGGAGGAACTCGCCAAATAGGAGGACGATCTGCACAATGTAAGACAGTCGTCAGATAACAAAAATCACCAGGAAAACAAGATGATAACAGCCCTGCTAGGTCTTCTACCGAAAGTCGGGCTCCACTCGTTCCTGTACGGCCTACGCGCGTTTGGAACCGACGCCTCATTGACACGAACGAAGAAATACTCTTCGATCCAGTTCATTGTCTTACTCGGGTGTCCGGTAATCACCCTGTATTTCGACCGGATACTAACATAAAGGGTTCCCGGAGTCCTTTTGTTCACCGTAATCGACGACATGGCCTCAAAAAAGCGAAGGTCGATGTCGATGTCAAGCTCGGCTGCCAAAACCAACGGGCCGACGATGTTACGGATCGCCGCCGGACAAAGTTGCGACATAGCAACATCGACCTCCTCGCAGTAGGCGACGAGCAGCTTCGCCAGCGGGAAGGACATCTGGCTCTCCGAGAACGAGAACTTGTATGCGGCAAACAAGCCTGGCGGCGCCTTCCACGGACGCTCATCTTCCTCAGGAAGACGAATAGCCAAGCCCGGAGTTCGGCTGTTGTACTGACGGATTTCCCTCAGATCATTCTCCGTGCACAACGTCTTGCCGAGCTTCCTTAAATCTCGAGGCGGCGGCTGAGTTCTCTTCTTTTCAGGCGGCGATCCCAAGACAATCGCCTTTCTCCCCTGTTTGCCGACCGAAGCTCTCGGCACATTCGTCGCCTTGGCCTTTTTGGCCCCTACGGCCTTCCCTTTCCTTCGAGCATCGGCCATCTCTTTTCTCCTCGAGGGCACGATCGGCACCGAGGGGCCGACATCCGTCGGATAGAGTTCCGCAAATCCTTCAGGAAGAGCCGTTGGCTCCGAAATGAACGATGCACACCGAACCGATATCGGCACATGGTCTACTGAGTCCGGCGAATCCATCAGGCTCGGCACGACTATATTAGCAATCGGCGATTGAGCAGGCGTGGCTGACAAATCGCCACCAGAGGTCGGCGCAACACCAGATTGGCCGCCAGAATCCGTCGAAGAATTGGAACTCGTCTCCGGCAGGGATTCGTCCGATCCCGTATTGTAGGAATCATGAAGAGAAGTAGAAGACTGATCGAAATTGATCCTCATTATCAAAGATCGGCAACTAATACAGATCGGCAACTAAACAGATCGACAACTAAGGAAGATCGGCGAGAAAGCTCGAATCTAAAGAGAAGGCAGAGAAAGCTAGAGAGAGAAATTGTACCTTCACAGCAGACATAAACTGAATAAAAGCGGAGCAAGGGAGGCCTTTTATAGAGAAGATGCTTGGAAGACGAAGAGACGGGAAGATGATTCACCAGCAGGCGTGACCCTTCATCAAAAGATGCCGATTGCATGATTGACACGTGGCCTTCCTCTTCCAAACGCCGACCCAGTTTCCTCTCCACAACGCTTCGAGCGGAGTCTTCGCAGCGGGGCTCGACTACGAAAGGGGGGGGGGGGGGGGCATTTTTGGAGGTGGGCTTAGCACCCCTCCAACTGGGCCGGCCCATGTCAAAGAAGGCCCATATCAGACGAAGCCCGTCAGCTTCTCCAGGCCCGCCGAGCGAAATTACCTGTTGCTATAAATAGCGCAATAATTCCTCCTCGGAAAGTTAGTTGGAAAAACGAGGAGAACAGTACTTACAAAAATACCCTGCCGACCTCCTTATTCACAAGACAAAGATCAGTAAATCGATTGACCGCCGAACTCACGGTCCACGTCGAGTTCGTCAATCAACCGATCGCCGAGCTCTTTGAACACTAATTCGCCATTCTGCCGAACTCCCTCTTTAGTAATTTGAGGTCATCCTAAGCCGAGCTCATCTGTGTAATTTGCCGATCATCTTACTTCTTAATACGAAAGTCGTAGCCCCATCCTTTATCTCAAACGAATCTATCACCATCACTTATATTCCAACAGTGACAACTTGAGTATCGATGTTAGTTTTTTTTATTGTGTTTTAGCTTACAATATTTGTCTAGTGAATATTCACATGTCTTGCATTTTGGTTGGTTTTTGTTCATTCTTTGTTACGGACAGTGATATTTGCTTCTGGTACGCGTCTAAATTCTCTGAACCGTGATTTGCTATGATAGTTGTTACTTTTGATATTTTTCTGCTATAACATACAAGTTATTTAACATAGTTTTAAGAGATAATGACTAGAATAACCCTTTATTATGCCTTAATGACTAGAATAACTATCTGATCATTGCAACCTGAAAAAAGTGGTGAAAAGTCCTTATATTCTTCAAGGTTCCTTTTATTTACAATTGTGCCATTGTGAAAAAAACAAAATAATTATTTCATGATTACTATTTTTTTCTTATTCCTCGACAAATCCCATTTCACAAACCCTAATCCTAATTCCGCTTTCATTGAGAACAACCGGCGATTCTTCGTGCCCTCGATTTCATTGAGAACAACCGGCGATTCTTGACCTCGGTTTCTTCTCTTCTCCTCTTCTTCCTTCTTCGTCCCGCTCTTCTCTTCTACGCTATTTCCTCTTCGTCCCGAGAAGATCTCTGCTTCTTCCTTCATCCCGAGAAGATCTCTTCTCTTCTTTTCCTCCTTCCGCGAGAGAAGCTGAAGTCGAACCAGTGGCAGGGTTTCTCCAGACTGGAGGCGCTTCCAGATAGGCGATTTGGACGAGGATTCCGGTCAAAACGGCGGGAAAGGAAGGACTTTCTTCAGGCGAATCATTAACGGCGATTTCGGTGTAATGTCGATGATTATTTGATTTCAGAAGAACAATTTGCTCTTAGAGGTGTTGGTAGATATTGTGTGCAGATTAATGAAGATGTGGTGATAGATTTCAGAATTTGCGGATGTGGTAGATTTGTTTGCTTAAAGATCTATTCATAGGATTGATGTTTTTGTTGGTGGTAGATTTGATTGCGGTAGTATTTTGATGTTGTTAATGGTGGTAGATGTGTTTGTACGTGACGGAATATAGTAGCGGTAGATTTGTTGTGGTAGATTTGTTTGAACGTGACGGAATATAGTAGCGGTAGATTTGTTGTGGTAGATTTGTTGTGATAGATTTGTTTATACGTGACAGAATATAGTAGCGGTAGATTTGTTTTGTATTTCAATTTGTTGTTGAATAGTTTGAAATGTTGGCGTCTCATGTTAATAAACTTTTAATTTGTGCAGATATGGCGTCCAAAAAGCCGAGGAAGGAATATCCCCAGAGATTGTATCCAGCCGGAAAATCTCCTTTGCAAAACCGAAGTATGCATCACAACTGCAGCTTCTCTGGTTTTGGAGAGCTGCAATCCGCTGTCGGGGAAACAGTTTTTAACGACGTGATGAATAATTCACAAGTGGGAGTGATTCTGAAGCTTGCTACAAGGGGCTACGTCTGGTCTGCGAAGACATGTCATAATCTTCTAACCAATCAGTTGGCAGTTGGGCGGAATTATGAGATATGGTCCTTAATTGGGGGTCGTCCCATTAGGTTTAGCCTCCATGAGTTTCATGATATTACACGGCTAAACTGTGAGCCATTTGAAGATGATGGAGAGTTGAATGTTGACCATAATCAGTTTTGGGAATTGGTCGGCATCAAATAAGGCGAAGGACCTAACTGGGAAGAGTTAGACAAGGCGTTTGGAATATGCAGTAGTTGGGGTTATCAGAAGAAGAGAAAGCTTGCATTGTTGTTTGTGTTGCATGTGGGAGTATATGGCTTAGCGCGAAATAGTAGAATCCCTTTCAAGGCAGCAAAAATAGTGTTGGTTCCAGAGGCGTTTGAGAGCTATCCATGGGGTAGAGTTGCATTTCAGCAGTTGGTGCAGTCGATTAAAATAGCGAAATTTGACGGCCCTTCCTACACAATCCCTGGATTTGTGCATCCGTTGCTTATATGGGCTTACGAAGCAGTTGATATCATTGGAGAAAAATTTGGGAGGAGACGTGATGCTCCAATCCCTCTACTACGTTGGCAATCATCCCGTCGGAGATATAATCTTGAGGCCCTTATGGAGGACGATAAGAAGAAGAGCGTCGATAAGAAGGTATGTTCTCTTGGTCAATCTACACAGCAGTAGACTTATTAGATTATTTTATAGAAATGAGTTATTAGATTATCACATGTATATGTCTACCGTCGATTTTATGTGAAAATCAAGCAGATTAATTTTGAGAGAAAACTCGATTTGACTGGATCTGACTGCTGTGTGAAATTTTAATTCGTGGATGCAGGCCCGTGTTAGACACTTGGTGGAGATGCCCCTTGCTGAGATATATCCAAAATGGGCTGATGAAGAAGCAGACTGTGATAAGAAGCTTGACAATATGATTCGCGATATTATTGACGGCTGCTTGGATGAATCTTTTTGGGAAACCGACGATGGTGAGAGAAAAAAGAGCAAGAGTAAAGTGGTGGAAAGCGCCGAGGGTGCTGCAACTAAGAGGAAGAGCAAAGTGGTGGAAAGCGACGACGATTTTATTGAAGATTACCGTGCCCCCAAGTCCTCGAAAAAACAAAGCGCCCAAGCGGAAGAAGAGCAACGACGAAAGAAGGTTTTTCATGGGGCAAAGAAGAAGGCAACACTAAATAAGGAGAGAAGTGATGAGTCAACCGAAACTTCCATGTCTGTTGATGATGATACCAGTTTACGAGAAGAAGTTAACAGACAAAAAGAAGCAAAGAGAAAAGCGAAGAAGAGAGAGAACGAAGAAAGAAGTAGGCACTATGACCTTACCGCAATGCTGCAAGTTGTGCTGGATAAAGTGAATGCGATAGATGACAGGGTGTCTACTATAGAGGCGTTAAGAGAAGGTGGTCCGACAGAGCCGGTTGCAGATGTAAACTCCAATGCCGAGGGTGGGGGTGCTCAGCCGAAATCCGTAGAACAGGGGAGTCCAGATCCGGTACGTAGGGCTCTGTTTTCTGGGAGTTTTTAACGCTATGGTTGGGATGTTAAACGGTGTAATTTCTCAAACATATGGTTTGTGTAATAGTTTGGTTTGGGATGGTTTAATTCTTGTACCTTGAAAGATGATCATTGTATATGTATCATAGTGTGGATATAAATGGTAGACTTGTTACGGTAGACTTTCTATGATAGTAGATTTACTGTTGATAGATTTATTATGGTAGATTTATTATATAGACTGATAGTTGAGTACCATTTAGGGTAGAGTTATATTGTCTTTCTATAAACCAATTATGGTGTCTATGGTTGACTTATTACTATGGTAATGTCAGTTTTTTAACAGTTATTACTTTTGTGACAGTCTTGGTTACTACAAGACGAAGCAACCTCACAAGTAGGGGTTACGTACAAGCGTGCCATTAGAAACCCGAAAGTGAAGGGAACTGTTGCTGATAAAGTGAAGACAGTAAAGCAGGAACCTGCTGATCCAAAAAATAAGACGAGAGCAAAGGGAAAGAACAAGGACACCCAACCAGAAGAGAAGAAGAGGGAATTCGTGATCCCACAATTGTCTGACGAAAATGATAATCCGGAGATGGAAGCGTTTAACGGTGGACTAGATAAGTTTCTCGAATTTATCAATAGAGATGATTTCTATGGGAGGCTTCCACGCCACATTAATTTGGCACCTAATCAAGTGGACCCTTACATTGGAAGCTCAGCAGTGAAGCGGATAATGGTTGGTGTGAACCCTTCTTCTGCGGTGTACAATCCTTTTGAAAAGGTCGCTGAAGCAAAATTGGATGCGTTAGTGGAGTTCATGCGGACAGACTTGTAAGTTATTTTCGTGCTATTCCCTTATTAATGACTTGTAAGTTATTGAAACTAGATGGAATCTTAGTTTACATTCATATCTGCAGAGACAATCCGTTGGATGATAGCCTTAGACTGGTTCAGCTCTATTCTCAACTGATGACACCTAAACAACTTTGGCCACCGAAGAATGATAGATTTGGGTGGCTGCGTGATCCGGTAAAATTTTTATGATAGACTTGTTATTTAAGAGTTCATATACTGATAACTGTTTTCATTGTATATGTTGCAGCACATGGTTGCTGTTATGGATTTGTTCCGACAACGGTCTTTAGCCAGCCCCACTCCCTATCAGAGCGAAAGGATTGCTTTCCTTGACCCTTCGTTCACAAGTTTGTGGTGTAGTGAGTATAAAAATGATTTCCTCAGGGATAAGGATCACTATACGTATCGTCAAGGGTTCATAAATACCTTTAATGGTACAGCCCCAGAGTTCGCTTCTACCAACAAGAAATGGGGTGAGGGTGTGGATACGTTGTACATCGTCCACAATATCAATGATGAACATTGGATTGCGGTCGAAGTTGATATCGGTAAGGGAAGGGTGAAGGCATATGATTCCATCAATACTGCGTTTAGCGAACCTAGGCTGAAAGAGGAAAGCAGACTGTACACGAAGATGATTCCTCTTTTGTTTAAGCAGATGGCACCACCGGAGAAGAGGAAGAAAATGAGCGAGGCGGCATACAGCTTTTATAGGGTAACAAGTTTCCCGCAAAACTTTCAAAGCGGCGACTGTGAAGTTTACACATTGAAGTTTATCGAGTGCCTTGCGCTTGGACATACTACAACCGGGCTAAGCGATTCCACCGTTGGTGCGTTAAGTGTGAAATATGCAGCAGAGGTGTTGGATGAGCTCCCGCCTGAGGAGTGTTTCCAATTATCGTGCCCACTGCCTCGGGGAACAAACGATGGTGATAAATTTCCACTACAGACTGATTCGTTGCAGTAATCATATCTCGTTCAATGCAGGGCATGAGATCAATTGTTAGTTATGGCACACTGTTTAATTGTGAGGGCTGATTAATTGTCCAAGCGCCTACAAATTTGTGGCAGACTTATTTTGAGACTTACGGTGGTAGATTTATTATTGTGGCAGGCTTATTTTGAGAGTTACTTGGCAGAGTTATTTAGATACAGCCGTTGTTGTGGTAGATTTGTTTCATTAGGCTCTCTTGTTATTATGCCTGATATATTTATCTCACTACGATAGACTTAGACATACTTGTGCGTGTCTCAAGACTTATTATAACACAAACACAATTCGAGTACCTGGAAAAAGTAAAACAAACATGTAATATAAAGTGATAGTTCAGATTGTAAAAAAAAAACCACAAAGCTAAGATTGGCATGTAGCGCGATTATGGCCAGCCTTTTTACATTTTCCACACGTAATTTCTTTGCATGGACGCTTACTCTCCATAGCGACCTCAAATGCGCTCTTCATTCTGGAGTTCTTCGGTCTCCCCGGCGGTTGATGAACGATCGGAGGTTTGCAAACTTTGGCTATCACATTTTCTGGTACAGGGAGTGCCACATATCTTGGCATTACGGTTTTGGCGTATGAATTGAACAAGGAAGTGCGTCTAAAGTAGGTATGGGCGAGCAAGATACGTGATATACCTGCAGCTTCTGCGGCTGCAATCGCATGGACACATGGTAATTTATCCAAATCAAACCTGCGACAAGTGCATTTCTTCTCTGTCAAACTTTGGCTATCACATTTTCTGGTACAGGGAGTGCCACATCTCTTGGCATTACGGTTTTGGCGTATGAATTGAACAAGGAAGTGCGTCTAAAGTAGGTATGGGCGAGCAAGATACGTGATATACCTGCAGCTTCTGCGGCTGCAATCGCATGGACACATGGTAATTTATCCAAATCAAACCTGCGACAAGTGCATTTCTTCTCTGTCAAATTAACGACATGCAATACCCCCCCCCCCCCCCCCCCCCGCATGTCACTTGTGATTGATCACAATCAATCCCCTGCACTGTCCATAGCTTTGCATTTTCCACACGAGACTTCTCATCAAATGTCACATATTGGTGTTAGAAACGCAAATAATGTTATGCAGGGCGAAGTTACTGAAAATAATTTACTGCAAAATGTACCTCTAGCAACTTCTCTACACCTCTGGTCAATGTAGTTTTCATTAGGCTTGCGTTTTTTCTCCTCGCAGCAAACCACCTTGTTAACAACGACCTCGCAGAATCGAGAAGTTGCACTATTGGTGAACCTCTAAAAGGGGATAGGACGCTATTAAAGGATTCCGCTATGTTGCTTGTCGTGAAGTTGTACCTATTCCCAGGGAAATGCACACGGGTCCATAACCGAACATCAGCCTTCACTAAATACCCATGAAACGCCGGATCTAAAGCTTCTATTTGTGCAAAGAACTGATTAAACTCTAGAAGCCTATATGCGGACGCGGCCTTTTTTACAAGTCCGAAACATTCTCATGTTCTGAATTTGACCAAAATATTCTTATGTAAATGGTATGTGCAAATCCCCCTCGATGCCAACGGATACACTTTTTTTATTGCGTTTTTTATTGATATATGTCTATCCGAAATCATGGCTAGACCCTCGTCGTCCGGGATAACACGGTGTAGTTGTCTGAAGAACCACTCCCACGACTCATGATTCTCAGTATCAACAACGCCAAATGCAATCGGAAAGATGTTGAAATTTCCATCTTGGGTTGTGGCGGTTAATAGTGTTCCCTTATATTTACCTTGCAAATATGTGGCATCAACGACAACAACCTTACGCATATACGGGAATCCGTGTATGCTTGCAGCAAAAGCAAGGAAAAGGAACTTAAACCTGTCTTCCTCGTCCACCTCGAGATTAATGAGTGTCCCAGGGTTTGCCCGTCTGATCATGTACAAGTAGACGGGGAGATCTTCGTATCCACTCTCCGAACTGCCGGAAACAAGTTGGCGCGCAAACCGTAATGTGCGATGGGCCTTCCAATAGTCCATCTGCTGTCAGTGAAAATACCATAAACCAATCAATAAATAAGTGTGTCATAACAAGTCTATCGTGACATATATATTATAACAAGTCTACCGTAACAAGTCCACTGTCACTTCGAGAACGTGTACCTTAATTCCATATCGTTTATTCAAAGCATCTGCGAGTTGGCAAGGTAATACAGTCTGTCCAACACAGCCTACAAATTTGCTGTATAGCCTTCCCAGGAGTTCAAGTTTAGCTTGCCGAGAACGACAAAAACGCTCTGTAATAGAACACGAGTGCTGTTGGACATAACTCTTTATGTAAAACTCGGGACCAGACCCAAGAGTAGCCGCCCTGCCCTCCATGTACATCCTTCGACCCAACAATTTACCGTCAATAATGTAGGCGTTGAGTACACGACATTATAATCGAACTTCAGTGCAACTGAAAGCATCTTCAATCTGAGTACCAAATCCTTTTTGGTTGGATATCGTTGGCCGACGGCCAATTCAACTGAACCGCGTTCTAACTGCAGAAATTCAGGTATCGAACTTTCTCCCCTTTTCTTCGGTGGCAGGAAAAACATTTCTTCCTCTTCCTTTGAAAATCTTCCTTTGGTGGTACCGTATTCTTCATCCCCAGAGCTTGCACCGTCCGGATCATCACAGCAGTCAAATCTCATCTCTTCGTCGACTTCCTCGTCAGTATCACTATCATTTAATAAGTCATCTTCTCTTGTATCTCGAACACCTTCATGACATGGCGTTTTCTTGCCCGTCTCCACGATTTCCACGCAGAGACGAGCCGTATGGTTTGTAAATTGCTGCAGAAATGACCTGAACTGTCTAGAATTCGTAACAAACATAGGAGGTGTAGTCACCACACTTTTCGTGACCATGTAGCTCAATTGTACCTCATAAAACCGCTGATCGACCCCAAACTCTTCAAACACCATCCGATGGAAATCACCATAAGAGGTTCAAAGGTCAGCCCCAACAGTTGTAGATCTTCGAGACTTGTCTGCAATGAAAAACCATCAGTTTTGTTGTGCTTTCCATGTACCGCACACCAAAATCACCTGATCCATTGAAGATATCGATTAGTTGAGATATCGATTTTGATGAATATAGATCGAAGATAGAGCATTCATGGCAGACGGCAACCCTAATTGCCGATGAAGATGACTGGTTTTCGTGAAGATTTCGACAACTTGGAGGTCGAAATCGTCTTTTAACCAAACTCACTTATTAAGTCTACCAGCACGTACAATTAATAAATTAAATCTACCATCACGTAATGTTAGAAAATGTAAACCAGTTTAAAACAAAACCGGTGTAAGCCGCCGCCTTCTTTAAGTACTCTAAACCCTAATTCAGTCTTCACCTCAGTCGATCCTCTGCTTTCTTTGACAGCACCGACCGACAGTAGAGCATTCACCTCAATCGATCCTGTTCAATTCACACTTCTTTCTAAGGTAAGATCGACTAACATATTTCATTCTCCTCTGCTTTGATAGAAACCTTTGATTTAGGCGGGTTTCGTAGATTCTGTGTTTAGTGAGTTCATCTTCTCTGACCTAGGAAAACTTTTCAGATTACAAATGGTTTCATTGTTGTCTCCAAAATATAGTAAACCCTAATTTTACATTGTGAAATAGTTCATTTCGTCAGTATAGAAGAGATCTCTGGTAATTCCGGCGACTGAAACACGATGTTGATTATGTTTCGGTAACGTTGTAGAGATGAAGATGGTAGATTTGTTGATTTGTTGGTGGGATCTCTTTATTTTAAGTGGATTTGATGTTATTTATTGGTGGTAGAGTTGTTTGCAGTGTCGGTAGATTTGGTTATATGTGGTGATAGATTTATGTGCGGTAGATTTGTTTCAATTTGCAGATACCATGGACCCCAACGATCCTAACGGTTATGAGGAGAAGAAAATGAGGAAGCACATCCGGATGCTTGAACTGTGGAACGATGGTGACTATGGCATAATGTCATGGTGTCCTTGTGGTGAACCACTGACCGAAGAAGTCATCGACGGGACAAGATACTACACATGCGGGCAGTACAAGGTATGTTTGGAATTTTTTTTTTCAAGTTATGTTAAATACTTTTGGATTTCGAATTGATGTGATCATGTGGTGTATATGCAGTACGACAGCTTCTTTCACGTTCGAAAGAGGTGGGATAAGGCTATTGGACAGGAGGTTGTTAGGCTAAAGGAGGAGAATGCAGAGCAGGCGAAAAAGATTTGTGATCTCGGTTTTCAACTTGAAGACACTAAAAAGGAGATTGCACAGCTCTGGGACACGTTCAGGTTCCAAAGTTGCGGCTGTGAATCCTGTAAGGACGAAGTTGCAAAAACGTTTGCTGCCTAAGTAGAGAACTTTGTGGCTTTTATGTTTGAAGTGCTAAGTTAAAAAACTTTTATTTCTTCTTTGATGAACTAGATGAGTTATGTCTTCATGTTAAACCATTTCATATTCTAATGTGTTGTACTTTTGCACTACTCGTTTTTCGTATTTTTCTACAATAAAGTCTTAAACCTTAAACCCTAAGAGTATTCAAAAGTGTAAACCCTAACCAACATATTGAATCATTGGCAAACATTTACAACATAAGAGTATTCAAACCCTAAAAGTATTCAAACCCTAAACCACATATAGTTTTCAAACACTAAAGTGAAAAAGTTGATACTCTCTATTTCATGTGTGTTTGGATTTGTTTAACATAGAGTTTTCAAACCCTAAACCCTAAAAGTATTCAAAAGTTTAGACCCTAACCAACATATTGAATCGTTGGCAAAAATATGCCACATAAGAGTACTTAAACGCATACAGTATTCAAACCCTAAACCGTAAACCCTAAACTGAAAATAGTTGTTCTATTGCATGTGTCGTTTGGACTTTCTCACATATAGTTTTCAAACACTAAAGTGAAAAAGTTGATACTCTCTATTTCATGTGTCGTTTGGATTTGTTTAACATAGAGTTTTCAAACCATAAACCCTAAAAGTATTCAAAAGTTTAGACCCTAACCAACATATTGAATCCTTGGCAAAAATATGCCACATAAGAGTACTCAAACGCATACAATATTCAAACCCTAAACCGTAAACCCCAAAGTGAAAATTAATGGTTTGACAAAAAAAACCGCATTAAAATGTAACACAGTCAAAGAGTTCATCCCTATACCCTATACCCTAAAACCTAAACTTTAAACAAAATCGGTTAACAAAAATCTACCGCAATACAATCTTAACCAAGTTTATATAATAACTCTACCAATCGAACATTAATCTACCATCATTAATCATAGAACAACCATGTGAAATTCAGTTTTGTTTTGTTTTCCATGCTGCCAAATCTACTACCATTGACAATAAATCTACTGATGCGTTGGGTTTTATGCTTCAAACTAATACAATTTATAATCCAACTTGGTAGAGCTGCAAGTGCACAGCCGTGGTAAGTCGGGGTCGAACACAAGGAAGAGTGATCTCGTTTCAAGTCTATGTTGAGTGATGAGTAGCTAGAACGAAGAATATGATTTGGGGTGAAATTAATATTCAATGAAAACAAGTGAGTAAGTGAATGAGGTTGTAAACAAGATGGGAAAGATGTTGGGCTAGGGATAATCAATGGAAGCATTCAATGAAATGACAAGAGATTGCATGGGATGAGATCTAAACCGCCTTGACACTACAAGAAAACAGCGTATTTGCGACGGAACTTTGCGACGGAATTAATTCCGTCGCAAAGTTGCGATGGATTTGCGACGGTGTTGCGACGGAATAAGCAATCGTCGCAACTCCATCGCAAATTTGCGACGGAATTAGTTCCGTCGCAATTGTGCGAACGTCTTGCGACGGAATTGCGACTTCAGAAGACTTGATCGCAATTCCGTCGCAAATTTGCGATGGAATTGCGAAGAAAGATACCTTCGCAAGTTTGCGACGACTTTGCGGTTACATTTTTTTCGTCGCAAAGTGTTCTGAAGTAGTTGGCCGACATGCGACCGGTTAGGTAAGCACGTGCTAAACGAAGTTTACCTAACTTTTGCGACGGAATAGTTCCGTCGCAAAGCCGTCGGGAGTTCGTCGCAAGGTAGTCGCAATTCCGTCGCAAAATCAAATCCATCGCAAATCCATCGCAAAATATCCATCGGAAATCCGTCGCAAATCCGTCGCAATTAAAAACCATTCTGCTATAAATAGCCAACGTCGTAAGTTTTACAATCCACAAAAAAAAAAAAAAACCAAACGAGAGAAGGAAGAGAAAAAAAAAAGAAAGAAGAAAGAAAAAAAAAAAAAACCTCTAAAAAAATGAGTATATATGAGTTACGAAGCTGGATGTATAATCAAAGAGATCCGGGGAGCGGCGAAGTGACGGGGGAGTTTGTTGAAGGATTACATGGATTCTTTAACCAAGCAAAAAATCAACCACAGGCATTGCAAACTGGTAAAATATTTTGTCCCTGTCCCAGATGTAAGAACAAGAAATATGTCGCTGTTGATACTTCTAAAACACATGTATTTAGTAGAGGATTTGTACCAAACTATTATGTATGGTATTTTCATGGGGAAAATCAGTATAATACTACTCATCATGATGCGGGAACTAGTGGTTCGAGTCGTGGGGTTGAGGAACAAAATTATAACTACGGTAGTTATGATTATTATGGTCATGATCCTGATATAGTGGAAAATGATATTGGGTATCAGCAAGGGAATAGGTTTCATGATATGGTTACAGATGCATTTCATGAAACTACACATGCTCCTGCTGATTATCCTGTGGAAACAATGTCGGAAGAACCCAACATGGAAGCACAGAAGTTTTATGATATGTTAGATGCTGCAAATCAACCACTTTACGATGGGTGTAGAGAGGGACTTTCTAGATTGTCACTAGCAGCTAGGATGATGACAATTAAAAGTGAAGATAACAGCAGCGAAAGTAACATGGATAAGTGGGCTGAACTATTTCAAGAGTATTTACCGGAAGATAATCTTTCTGCTGGTAATTACTATGAAATACAGAAGTTGGTTGCGGGTCTTGGGTTACCCTATGAAATGATTGACGTCTGCATTGACAATTGCATGATTTTCTGGAAAGATGATGATAAGCTGCAGGAATGTCGATTTTGTCGGAAGCCGAGATACAAACCCACTACAGGAAGGAGGCGGGTCCCTTACCAACGTATGTGGTACTTGCCAATCACTGAAAGATTGAAACGGTTATACCAATCGGAAACGACGTCAGCGTCAATGAGATGGCATGCAGAACATTCCACACATCATGGAGAGATAACACATCCCTCAGATGCAAAGGCGTGGAAACACTTTCAGACGGTACATTCAGACTTTGGTAATGAGTCCAGGAATGTTTACCTAGGATTGTGCACAGACGGATTTGCTCCATTTGGTATGTCAGGGAGACAATATTCGCTATGGCCCGTCATACTGACGCCATACAATCTTCCGCCGACAATGTGCATGCGCCGAGAATTTTTGTTCTTAACTATTTTAGTGCCAGGTCCTAAGCATCCGAAGCGATCCTTAGATGTATTTCTGCAACCTTTGATTGACGAGTTGAAACAACTGTGGTATTCTGGAGTCTGCACATTTGATTACTCGCAGCAACAAAACTTCATCATGCGCGCAGTTTTATTGTGGACGATTAGCGACTTTCCAGCGTATGGAATATTGTCAGGGTGGACTACGCACGGAAGACTATCGTGTCCACACTGTTTGGGTAGGACAGAAGCATTTCAGCTGAGGCATGGAAGAAAACCTTGTTGGTTTGATTGTCACCGTCGTTTTCTTCCTCCCAATCACAAGTACCGAAAGAACAGGGTTTTATTTACAAAGAATAAATTTGTTGGTTTGATTGTCACCGTCGTTTTCTTCCTATCTATAACAGGTACCGAAAGAACAGAGTTTTATTTACGAAGAATAAAAGCAAACGCGATCCCCCTCCGGATTATCTTTCAGGACAGGAGTTGCTTGATCAGATAGATCATTATGGTGGTGAAGAGACATGCAAACGTGGGGGCAATTAGCATTGTACTGCAAACATGCCTGACGGATATGGACAAGCACACAATTGGCACAAAAAGAGTATATTCTGGGAACTCCCATATTGGAAGGATCACCTGTTGCGACATAATCTTGACGTTATGCATATCGAAAAGAATTTTTTTGATAACATCATGCATACCATTTTGAATGTCCAAGGGAGAAGTAAAGACAATAGGAAATCGAGGCTGGACTTAGCAGACATATGCGAAAGAGAGGAGTTGGAGATTACTGATGACGGCCAACAGCCAGTTCCAAGTTTTCGATTGTCTGCAGATGCGAAGAGAGCTCTATTTGATTGGGTGGCCTCAGATGTCAAATTTCCGGATGGATATGTTTCCAAATTCTCGCGATGTATAGAGCAAGGACAAAAATTTTCTGGTATGAAGAGCCACGATTGCCATGTTTTCATGCAGCGACTACTACCGTTTGCATTGGAAGAACTATTGCCGTCTCATGTCCACGAAGCAATTGCTGGTACGGTAAACAAGTATTTACATTTCTTTTAGTTAAGTTTATATATGTACATATATATATATAATTAAATATGTTTTTATTAATTTGTGCATGGTGTATATTATATTATAGGTATTGGGGCATTTTTCCGAGATCTTTGCACGCGAACACTGACAGAAGACGGGGTAGAGAAGTTAAAAGCAAACATTGCTGTCTTGTTATGTAACATGGAGAAAATCTTCCCTCCCTCATTCTTCGACGTTATGGAACACTTACCGGTACATTTGCCATATGAGGCGGATCTCGGGGGGCCTGTGCAATTCAGATGGATGTATCCGTTCGAGCGTTTTATGGGACACTTGAAGGGAAAGGCTAAAAACCTAGCAAAAGTTGAGGGATCCATCGTCCAAGGAAGTTTGACAGAGGAGACATCTAACTTCGCGTCTTACTATTTTAGTCCAAAAGTGAGAACGAGAAGAACAGCTACGAAACGATACGATGATGGAGGCGTTGCACCTGTTTATAGGCATGATGTCCCCAGCATCTTCAAAGAAATAGGCCGACTTTCTGGAAAGTTGAAGGATAAATCGTGGAGGCGTGAAGATTTGAAGGCGGCTCACAATTACATATTGCGTAATCTGGATGAACTGCGCCAATTTGAGAGGTAAATTAGTTAATTGATCATTCGTTTATATATATATATATATATACACATATATATAACCCGAGATTTTTGTGCAGGATATTTGATAATCTTTCCCGCCAAACATACCCTGATTTACAAGAGCATGAGTATGAGATTTATAAAGAATGTCACTTTGCTGGATGGTTAAAATTCTATGTAAGTGCTCTTAATTCATTCAAATTAGTCATATATAAACTAAAACCTAACACTATATATAATTAATTAATGTTTGTGATTGTACCATTTTTTTTATATAGGTGAGAGAGGGCTATCATCCCGAACCAATACCGCTGTGGGTGCGTGAGATTGTGAACTCTCCAATAGGAAAGATCACTACAGCACCAATGTACTGTACTCGCGGGTACATTTTCCATACGTACAGGCATGGCATGAGGAAGTCGACAGCAAATTATGGTATTCATGTCCCGGGCGAAACAGAATTCTATGGAGTTTTGCAAGAGATCATCGAGGTCACATACCCAGGAGTTATCAACTTGAAATGTATTATGTTCAAATGTGATTGGTATGATCCGACACCAAATCGAGGGGTTCGCAGAAACGAGACGGTAGGTGTCACCGATGTAAATGCAACCCGGAAATATTCCAAGTTCGAACCCTTCATCCTTGCATCGCAGGCAGAGCAAGTGTGTTTTATTCCTTATCCTCGGGTTAGGCAAAGACGGGAGACTTGGTTATCGGTCATAAAGGTCAATCCAAGAGGTTATGTATATGGTTTAGACGATGAAGTGGCAATGCAGCATGACAGAGTTGCAGAAGTTTCAAACCCGATCGAATCCACTGAAAATATCATACACGTCGACCCCGAGAACAGAGAAGTTGAAGACGTCGTTGACGATTCAACTGAAGATGGAGAAGCCGATGAATTCGAAGAGTCTGCGACTGATGAAGACGAACGGGAGCACAGTGAAAACTCTTACGTATCTGCTGAAAATGATGAAAATGACGATGAAAATGACTTTGATGATTAATTTTGATGTTTTTCTTTGTATTTTTAGTTGTTTTGTATTTTAAGTTGTTTTGATTTTGTCTACCTAAATTGCAATTATTCCTCCCCTTTTTCCTCGGCACGCCTCTTAAATTCATCAGCTTCATCTCTAAATCACAAACCTGAGCTTCCGCTGCTTCAACCACTTTAGCCCTTTCTTCAAGTGCAAAGCTTTTTCTTTCCAACTCAGCCTCCTTCGACTCTAATTCCCTGAACCTCTTCTCCACTTCTCATTCCGCTGATTTCAGATGATCCATATAAACCAAAGAGTTATAAGGCAAGTATACAGAAGGATCATATTTCTGTATGCTGAGAGCGAGGAAGAAAATGGTGGATAAAAAATGCTGCAAATCAAATTCCTTTCATCTTCTTGCCATTTGTCTCAATTAAGATGAAACTTTCCACCCAAGTTCCAATCAATTCTGGTCCTCTTAGACATCAGCACACAATCTTTCCGTGCTTTCTCAATGTTGAATGACGAGTACGAGAAAGCACGGAAAGATTGTGTGCTGATGTCTAAGAGGACCAGAATTGATTGGAACTTGGGTGGAAAGTTTCATCTTAATTGAGACAAATGGCGAGAAGATGAAAGGAATTTGATTTGCAGCATTTTTTATCCACCATTTTCTTCCTCGCTCTCAGCATACAGAAATATGATCCCTCTGTATACTTGCCTTATAACTCTTTGGTTTACAGGATCATCTGAAATCAACGGAATGAGAAGTGGAGAAGAGGTTCAGGGAATTAGAGTCGAAGGAGGCTGAGTTGGAAAGAAAAAGCTTTGCACTTGAAGAAAGGGCTAAAGTGGTTGAAGCAGCGGAAGCTCAGGTTTGTGATTTAGAGATGAAGCTGATGAATTTAAGAGGCGTGCCGAGGAAAAAGGGGAGGAATTTGCGACGGAATTGCGACGGATTCTAAACATTTACGACGGAATTGCGATGGAAACCAAAAATTTTTATATTCCATCGCAATTCCGTCGCAAATTTGCGACGGAGTTGCGATGGATTGTATAAGTTTTAGGGTTTAGGGTTTCCTATTTTTCATATAACAAGGGTTTTAGGTAATATAATCTTATAGTGCACTATATTATTCAACCCTAAAAGTATTTTACTAAATAAAATAGGTTTCCCTTGAACTCCGTACATATCAAGCTCAGTGACTCTTACAACGTATATAACATTACAAACGGTTTTGTTGGAACATCGATCATATATATATAGATATACGTATGAATGTTCAATATCTATATTCATATTCAAATTCATCTACTACTAAGCATATATATTGAATATGTAAAACCCTTATTACACCGTAGTCAAATCTCTAAACCCGAAACCCTAAACCTTATATTCCATCGCAATTCCGTCGCAACATTGCGACGGAATTGCGATGGAAGTGCCCTATTCCTCGCAATTCCGTCGCAAAGTTAGGGTTTCCAATTCTGTTTCCGTCGCAATTCCCTCGCAATGTTGCGACGGAATTGCGATGGAAATGCCCCGTCCCTCGCAATTCCGTCGCAAAGATAGGGTTTCCAATTCTGTTTCCGTCGCAATTCCGTGGCAATGTTGCGACGGACTTGCGATGGAAGTGCCCCCTCCCTCGCAAATTCGTCGCAAAGTTAGGGTTTCCGTGTTCAATTCCGTCGCAATCAGGTCGCAATGTTGCGACGGAATTGCGACGGAATAAAATCTTTATATATACAAGGCTGCGGGTTTGAGCTTCGCTCAAACCGCCCTCACCCCTCCGACTTTTTTCTCTTCTCCTCTTCCTCCGTAGGCTAAACCGTCCGGCCGTCCTCTTCTCCGCCGTCCGGCCGTCCTCTTCTCCGCCGTCCGGCCGTCCTCTTCTCCGCCGTCCGGCCGTCCTCTTCTCCGCCGTCCGGCCGTCCTCTTCCGCCTCTTCCTCTTCTCCGCCGTCCGGCCGTCCTCTTCCGCCTCTTCCTCTCCCCTCCGTCCTCTTCCTCTCGCGCGCCGTCCTCTTCCGCCTCTTCCTCTCCCCTCCGGCCGTTCTTCTTCTCTCCGTCGCAGATCGGGATTCCTTCCCGGTCGAGCTTCCCTTCTCGGGCCGCCACTCTTCTCTCCCGGCCTCATCTCACCGAGGCGGATTCCCGCGCCTCCGTTCTCTCGCTCAGCCGCCGCCTTCGCCGTCGCCGCCGCCGCCGCCGTTATCGCGCGTCACCACCGGTAATGTGTGCCAAATTTTTTTAGAATAATTTTGGAATAATTTTGGAATTTTAGAATAATTTTAGGAATTTTAGAATAATTTTTAGAATAATTTTAGAATACTTTTTGGAATTTAAGAATAACTTTTGGAATTTTAGAATAATTTTTACAATAATTTTAGAATAATTTTAGAATTATTTTTGGAATAATAATGTATAGTATTAATTATTAGATTTGGAATGTTAGAATAATTTTTATTAGTTTAGTTTAGGTTTAGGTTTAGAATTTATTAGTTTAGGTTTAGAATTTTAGAATAATTTTTGGAATTTAAGAATAATTTTTGTAATTTTAGAATAATTTTAGGAATTTTAGAATAATTTTTACAATAATTTTAGAATAATTTTTGGAATTTAAGAATAATTTTTGGAATTTTAGAATTATTTTAGAATTATATTTGGAATAGTAATGTATAGTATTAATTATTTTTGGAATGTATAGTAGTAATTAATAATTATTGCATTTTTGATTTTTATATATATAATTATTGTTGTTACTCTTCATTTATTTTTTTCCGTATTTTGCAGATGGAGGGACGAAACTCTTTGCAGGACTACCAGCGTAGTCAGGGAGCGACCGGGGCCCACGGCGGCTCCGGGGGTTCCCGTGCTCGGTCCCATGGAGGTGGGTCCCAAGGAGGTCGTTCCGGAGGTCGTGCTAGTAGTTCCTATTGTTCTACGGCACGAGAGCTGGAGCAGGAGCAGCAGCGAGACCGGTCTCGCTCTCCGTCCCCACCGAGACCGTCGGCCCAATATCGGGCTGCCCATCAGGCCGCTCTAGCCCCTTTCTATGCGGAGATTATGGGCGTTTTAGAGGAGCCTGGTCATGATCGCCTCCGTGATCATCTTCATCCAGACCGCCCGCCGAGAACTAAATGGTAATTTTTTTTTAAATTTTTATTACTTTTGTTGTATTTGATATTGTACATTTTTTAAAGTTAAAGGGTATTGTTTTCTTTTTCAGGTTCACGGATTCCTCCGTCGCTTCTGCGGTGACGGATGTCTTTGAAAAGGATTACCAAGATCCTTATACCAAGTGGAGGGAAGTAAAGGAACCCCCTCTCAAACGCTGGTTCGGTACTTTTGCGGTAAGTTTTAATTTGATTCTTATTTATTTTAAAATTTTTTTTTTTCCTTTTTGCGGATCACTAACATGTTTTTTGTTTTTTTTTTCAATCACAAGTACCACTGGGAATCGGGCTTTACCCCTCGGGTTTACGAGGAGTTCTGCGCCAAAGTCCATGATCGGTTGCCCGATATGGCATATCGGAAGAAGCAGCAGTGGTTGGCGAAGGGAGATGATGCCAAGCCACCTCACTGGGAGCAGGATGTGTGGGATCGGATGGTTGCGGCATGGTTGACTCCTGATCACCAGAAAAGGAGTGACAGCGGTAAGTCCGCCCGTGGGAAGAGCAAAAATTCTACTCATCGATCCGGCCGAACTGGATATGCAGCCCGCGCCCGAATGCTTGTAAGATTTTTTTTCTAATTAATTTTTTTAAATCTTATAGTTAGTTCATTAATTTCTCATCATCTTTATCAAATCAAAAATTTTTTTTTTAGGCCGAGGAACGAGGGGATTCAGAGACGGATTTGCTGGAGGTTCTCGTTTATGCAAAGCGGAGGCCGGATGGGACATTCATGGACGAGGATTCTGAGGAGCTCTACAACACCGTTCACTCACAACTACAAGAGTTGTCTCAGAATGATGATCCCGAAAGCTCCGCTTCTGCTTCTTCTGTGGCCGTGAAGAACAAGCTTTTTATTGAGGTAAATTTGTATCATATTTTTTAGTTTAAATTATTTTAATTCTTATGTATATTGTTGATTTCTTAATTTCAATGTTTCTTTGTTTTTGTTTTCAGTCCGCTCCCCGTAGAAAGGGGAAGATTCGGGGGGTTGGTTCTCTTCAGTCCCAAATTGATATTGGGAGCGGATATGTTTGCAGTTCCACTTCGAGTCAGCTACCGGATCCCTACGAGGTTGCTCAATTGAAAGAGAAATTGGCTGCAAATGAGCGTAAGGTTGCTGCGTTCGATAAGATGTTCGACCACTTGGGCAACACGGATCCGGTGCTCAAGGCGATGTTGGACAGTATCCGTCAAGAAGAGGAGCAAGGCGAACCCAGCGGACCGAATGATGGCGGAGTCGGTGGATCGGGACCATCAGATGAATTTTAGTTTATGTTTTATTGTTTTTTTTTATGAATATTTTTATGTTTTTAAATGATATTTGAATTAAATTTTTATTTAATTTAATTATTGATTTTATAATTTTATTTTTTTATCATTAAAAATAAAAATAAAAATTAATTTTATAATTGAAAAATTAAAAAAAAAAAAAAATAATAAAAAATAACTTGCGACGACACCAGTTCCGTCGCAAATTTGCGACGGAAAATATCCATCGCAACTTTGCGACGGAATAGTTTCCGTCGCAAGTTTGCGCCGGAATTTGCGACGGCTTTATCCATCGCAAGTTTGCGACGGCTTTATCCATCGCAAGTTTGCGACGGAACCATATCCGTCGCAAATCTCCCGCAAGATATTCTGTCGCAAATCCGTCGCAAGTTGGCGACGGAATATATATAGTCGCAAACGCGTCGCAATTTGGCGATGGAAGCAATTCCAACGCAACGCCGTCGCAAACTTGCGACGGATTTAGTTCCATCGCAACCTTGCGACGGAAATACTTCCGTCGCAAGTTGGCGACGGCGTTGCGACGGAAAGGTCATTGCGACGTGAGATTTGCGACGGAATTGTTTGTCTCGCAATTCCGTCGCAAATCATGATTTGCGACGGAATTGCGACAGTAATTTCCGTCGCAAATAACATATGTTTCTTGTAGTGTGAACTCACAACACTAAGGTATAGCCTTTCCACTTTCGTGGCTCCGGCTACTATGCTTAAACAACCTAATAGACTCAACTTTCGATGGTTATTACAAGTTATAAGCATGCATTAATCAATGTTCAAGTTGTGATTGTTCACTAAGTTCTTTAGGTCGACTTTTGGAAGCCTAAAACACTTAGCTCACCAAATACTAGTTTCGGCAATACAACAAGCTTTTAGAGAGTGTATCAACCTAGGTTCAAGTTGTTTAGGCGCGCTTTCCTAACAACAAGCATTATGAACAAGCAAAGATGAAGGTCCAATTGATGAAATCCCGTTTTATGCAATCATATAAGTCAAATCATATCATGAGCCCTATCGATCTCCCTCGGCCTAACCGAGAGATCTACTCGGCCATGACGCAAAAAAACAAGCAAAGCAAGATTGAGGGCATAATCATAAGCGTAAGTAGGAGATAAAGGGAATAGAAAATCTTCTCTATTGAAGAACAAAGTCGAATCCTCCCTTGAAACTCTCGGATTTAAAGTATAAAAGTGACAAAGAGAAGAAGGTGAAAGAACAAGGTTTTATGTGAGACAAGATCTTGAGCGGCGCCTCCTTTCTCCTCACTGGACTGCGCAGCTCTCTCTCTCTCTGATTCTTCTTGACGGCCAAACCTCGTTCGCCTCTAGGATGAGGCTAAAAGCTTGTATTTATAGGGTAGAAGTCGCTAGGTTTATGAAGTGTCGAAAAAGGAAACTTTTCGGTTAACCGGCATTGATGATTTGCGACGTGATTGGACCGGGTTCAGGGCAAGTAAACCACCAAAAGCAAGCTGGGCTTGTGTTAAGTCGAGACAGTGTCCATGCCGCGGAATCCCGTGCCGTTTGTGACACCAAGTCTCCATGGGCTTCGTTTACTCGCGTTGTTGTTCTCCTTGTGTCGCGGCTTCCCCGCCTTGATTCATTCTTTCTCTTCTTTGCCGCCTAAGTGTTCTTTTAAGTTGGTCAATGTCAAGATCTTCTTCTATGGTATTATCTGGATTGGACCTTCTAGTCATGCACCTAAGAGACACGAAGGAAGAGTATTAAGTAAAATTTTTATGGTTTTTTAGAGTTTTATGAAAAACAGAAAGTGAAATGCTAAAACAAAAAGAACTAGACTAAAAATCAATCAAGAAACTTGAAAGAAATGCAACTCGTCCCCGGCAACGGCGCCAAAGAGTTTGATGCGTTGGGTTTTATGCTTCAAACTAATACAATTTATAACCCAACTTGGTAGAGCTGCAAGTGCACAGCCGTGGTAAGTCGGGGTCGAACACAAGGAAGAATGATCTCGTTTCAAGTCTATGTTGAGTGATGAGTAGCTAGAACGAAGAATATGATTTGGGGTGAACTTAATATTCAATGAAAACAAGTGAGTAAGTGAATGAGGTTGTAAACAAGATGGGAAAGATGTTAGGCTAGGGATAATCAATGGAAGCATTCAATGAAATGACAAGAGATTGCATGGGATGAGATATAAACCGCCTTGAACTCACAACACTAAGGTATAGCCTTTCCACTTTCGTGGCTCCGGCTACTATGCTTAAACAACCTAATAGACTCAACTTTCGATGGTTATTACAAGTTATAAGCATGCATTAATCAATGTTCAAATTGTGATTGTTCACTAAATTCTTTAGGTCGACTTTTGGAAGCCTAAAACACTTAGCTCACCAAATACTAGTTTCGGCAATACAACAAGCTTTTGGAGAGTGTATCAACCTAGGTTCAAGTTGTTTAGGCGCGCTTTCCTAACAACAAGCATTATGAACAAGCAAAGATGAAGGTCCAATTGATGAAATCCCGTTTTATGCAATCATATAAGTCAAATCATACCATGAGCCCTATCGATCTCCCTCGGCCTAACCGAGAGATCTACTCGGCCATGACGCAAACAAACAAGCAAAGCAAGATTGAGGGCATAATCATAAGCGTAAGTAGGAGATAAAGGGAATAGAAAATCTTCTCTATTGAAGAACAAAGTCGAATCCTCCCTTGAAACTCTCGGATTTAAAGTATAAAAGTGACAAAGAGAAGAAGGTGAAAGAACAAGGTTTTATGTGAGACAAGATCTTGAGCGGCGCCTCCTTTCTCCTCACTGGACTGCGCAGCTCTCTCTCTCTCTGATTCTTCTTGACGGCCAAACCTCGCTCTCCTCTAGGTTGAGGCTAAAAGCTTGTATTTATAGGGTAGAAGTCGCTAGGTTTATGAAGTGTCGAAAAAGGAAACTTTCCGGTTAACCGGGATTGATGATTTGCGACGTGATTGGACCGGGTTCAGGGCAAGTAAACCACCAAAAGGAATCTGGTCTTGTGTTAAGTCTAGACAGGGTCCATGCCGCGGAATCCCGGGCCGTTTGTGACACCAAGTCTCCATGGGCTTCGTTTACTCGCCTGACGGACACGTCTTGGGAGAAAAAGATTATCTCCGTGATGGTTGATCCAAATGGCTTGAATCCACTTCGCCGTGATGCATGACTCAAAAATCTATCCAGCAAGACCAAGATCATGATTTTTGGACGTCGGAAGACCCCTTGCCGCGGTTATCTTTCGGATGCTCCGGTTCTGTCCAAATGCGAGAATCGGACAAATGGAGTTATATTGATGCTCTTGACTTGGAAACTTGCATGGATCATGATTTGAGACTCTTTTTCTCCTTTTTGAATCCTTTTTGATAATTTAACCTGTTAAGACTCCAAAACCAACAAATACAAGAAAACTACCTCTAAAGGCATAAAACCTTATTGAAGACACTTGAAAACATAAATAAATACTAAGTAAAATCATGCAAAATATGGATATATCATCTACCAGAAAATATGATAATCTACCATCAAATAAATTATATCTACCGCACTAACATTTATCTACCATCATTAACCCAAAATCTACCATAACTAAATGTCTACCATCATTCATAATAACTCTACCATCTTTTAATAAATCTATTGTCAAACATAATAAATCTACCAACCTCTACCTATTACTCTACCGGAAGATTATTAAGTCTACCAAAAATATGTAACTCTACCACAACATAAATTTAACTCTACCGTTCGGTTTGCAACTCTACCGTTTCGAAATAACTCTACCACCACAGATAATACGTCATCAAACCACAACTCTACCGGACGATGCAAAACTCTACCGTTCGAAAAATAAATCTACCGTTCCACACTAAATCTACCGTGTCATAAAATATATCTATCGTTGATGACTAAATCTACCATCATTACTTCGGTAGATTTATTTGAGACATAGTCTGTTGTGTCCCTTTCTTCTAAAAACAAATCACTTATATCCCCATTTAATCTTCATACCCCTGAAGAAGCGAATTGACGAAAATACCCTTAATGAATTCTCCAAAATAAACGATGACATCTCTGTTTGCGTTTGCGTTTCTCTCTTTCACTTTTGCGTTTTCTCATTCTCTCTCTCCTCCCTCTCTTTCTCTCTCTTCCGTGTTTTCATTTTGACTCTCTCTCCTCTCGATCTGGTCTCTCCCCTCCTCGTTCTTGCTCGCTCTCTCCGCCTCTTTCTCCACTCTCCTCCCTCTCTTTCTCTCTCTTCCGTGATCTCACTTTTAGTCTCTCGATCTGGTCTCGTGGGTGGTCTTGTTCTTGCTCACTCTCTCCGCCTCTTTCTAGAGCTCCTTGACGAAAGCTCTCGATCTGCTCGTTTTCGAGCTCTCTTCCTCTTCTATAATCGTATATGAGGTGCTGGGAACTTCTCTCCTTCAATCTATGGTACATTATCTCAAATTATTTATTTTTTTCAATTGCATTTGCAAATAATGGAATGAATGAAAGAATTGGAATGATTAAGCACATTAGTTGTGAAAACATAGTTTAAGAGTGAATTTGGATAGCAACTGTTGAATCGTAACAAATCGTGAAGCTCCCTGGCATAATTATTCTTAACGAAATTGGGTTCTTGCGGTAAGAGAAAGTATTACTGAGTAATACTTGGTACAACTGCTATTACTGAGTAAAGTAAGAAAGTATAAACGTGGATAAATAGTATTACTGATTGAGTTTTTGTATCGTTTTTGCAGGCTATGAATGAATATGTAATTAATTTCGTGCAGTAAGTGAAAATTGTGACTTCAAATCAATATCAGACTTGGTACAACTGGTATTACTGAGTAAAGTAAGAAAGTATAAATGTGGATAACTAGTATTACTGATTGAGTTTTTGTATCGTTTTTGCAGGCTACAATGAGCAACAACACCATCATACATTTCAAATGTCAAGATCGCCCGTACAGTTTATTGTTCAAGACATCAACAGAAGAGATTAATATGTCGATGCTAGAAGCTAGGATATGCAAGAAAGTGGGGTTAGATGAAAATAGAATGAAATTGAAACTGTATTACACGCCACTGCTAGTGGGAAATCAGGAACCGTGGATTATTTCTGATGATGAGGATCTTTCTGTATATCTAAATTCCATAGATAACGAGAACCGTAGATGTCTTTTGGTTGTGGAGATCACAAATATGCCAGGGAGTTCTTTTGGTATGAACTATGAGGAGCTGCATTCAAAGCGTGATGGAGTTGGAGCTAATGCAGTGACTCTGTACGTAGGCAACCAACAAGCATAACAACAACGAGACGCGATGGATGAGGATAATGATACTAGAGCGGAAGGAAATGTACAACGTGATGAACCTGGGGATGACGGCATGGATAGCTCCTCGTATATGTGTGATGAATATGCCGAAATGCCACCTGATGTAGAAGCTTCTCAGTTTGTAGAGGCATGGGAAGACGGTTTGGGTGTGACTGTACTTCAAGAGTTTCCAAATAAAAAAGCAGTGCAGGATTTGGTGGATAGAGCCGCGTTTGAGAATTGTTTTGGTTTCAAGATTAAAAAGTCGGATACAGTGCGCTATGTGGTAAAATGTCGTGCAGAGAGCTGTGAATGGTTTTTAAGGGCTGCAAAGATTACTGGTTCAAAAGCGTTCTCGATTAGAACGCACAACAAGATGCATACATGTTCTCGTGCTAGTCAGAGTACAAGCAACCAAAAGAGGAAAGGAACACCACGATTAGTTGCATCTATATTGTATGAAGATTATCCAGGACTAATGGAGACTACAGCTCCTAAAAGTATCATGAATATTGTTCGGAACAAACTTGGCCTGAGGATATCATACTCGACTGCATTGAGAGGGAAAAACCATCATGTTTCTAATTTGCGAGGTAATCCAGAAGATAGCTACAAGAAGCTGTATTGTTACTTGCACATGCTAGAAAACGTCAATTCAGGTACGGTAACAAGTGTGAAACTGGATCATGAGGGAAATTTTTTGTACCTATTCATCGCTTTAGGAGCTTGCATAGAAGGGTTTAAATGCATGAGGAAAGTGATAACTGTGGATGCAACACATCTTAAGAACGGGTACGGTGGTGTACTAGTTTTTGCATCCGCTCAAGACCCTAATCGTCATAATTATCCCTTAGCGTTTGCTGTCCTTGATGGTGAGAAGAATGATAGTTGGACGTGGTTTTTTGAGATGCTGAAAACCGTTATATCGGACTCTTCGGAGTTGGTATTTATGAGTGACAGAAATCCAAGCCTCATCACCGCCATAGCTTCTGTCTATCCGATTGCTCATCATGGGTATTGCATATGGCATTTGTCCCAAAATGTGAAAGGGCGGGCCTTCAACGTCAACAAAGATGTAGTCGCGTGGAGATTCATAGAGTGCAGTAGGCATTATACAATTGCTGACCATGAGAAGGCTTATAGTGATTTCGTGTCAAGGTATCCTTCTGCAACCAAGTATCTAGTGGAGACTACAGAAAATACGAAACATACATGGGCAAGGTGTTATTTTCCAGGAGAAAGATACAACATAGACACAAGCAACACTGTGGAATCTTTGAACAGCACTTTCCGAACCGCAAGGCAATACTACTTACTCCCTATGCTTGACGCAATAATTAGCAAAATTTCTGAGTGGTTTAGTGATCATAGGAACGAAGCTGCTGCTGTACCGATTGAACACAAATTAGTGCCGTTTGTGGAGAACTTTCTGCACGACATATGGAAAGATGCTGAGAAATTAAAAGTGAAGGAGCTGAACTGGTTTGAGCGTTTATATGATGTCATAGCGAAGACAGATGCCGGTGAAGCGAATCATTATACGGTCAATTTACGATCAAAAAGCTGTAGTTGCAGGGTATTTGATATTGAAAAATATCCTTGTGTGCACGCGCTAGCTGCTTTCATAGAATTCAACACGCATAATGAAGACAGAGATCACGATATCCAACTACATGAGTTGTGCTCGAAGTATTACTGGGTTGAGATATGGCAATTGGCGTATTGCAGGACTATTTACTTAGTACCAGATGAGTGTCGGTGGAATGTCCCAGGGCATGTCAAGCAACTGCAGATCATCCCTAAAAATAAAGTTGTTAAAAAAGGAAGAAAAAAGTTTTAAGATTTCCTGGTCCTGGAGAACGACGTCCAAGGACGAAAAATAAAAGGCGCAAAAGACAGGGACTCTTTTGGTTACTGTTTGGACAAAATGGATATGTTGGATGATGTATTTTGTGTTCTCCTTATGTAAAACTATGTAAAACTATGTAAAACTATGTACACAATGTGACTTTTCTGCATTTTCAGGTTTTGAAGTTGAAACAAATGATTAATCTTAGGAAAATATTTTGGTAAACAAACGAGTTAATGCTTATACACTCCACAAACAAATTTATTAATGTGTGCAAAAATTACGAAATTATAAGAAAATAGTTGATTAGGAAGATACCACACAATATCAACCATATACTTTTAAGGTCACTTTGCTAAAAATAACCAAATTCAGATGATAGAATTGCAAAAATCAAGTTTTGCAACATCTTAATGGATAAAATACTCAGAATCATATACTAATCATCGAAAGTCAACGGTAAAACTAGAAAACATACGTTTAAGATTAGGTAATACTAATTAAACTCATAAACATCTAAAGTATAACTATGTGCAAGTTTGGTACAACTACTATCTTTGGTATAACTATGTGCATTCGTTTTTAAGGAAAGACGGCGCGGCGGCGCTCGTTTTTCATGTGTGGGTTTAGATATTTTTAAATATAATAACTTTAATCTGTGTAGGTTTAGATATTTTTAAATATAATAACTTTAATCTACTTTTTCTCTATTTCTTTCTTTAGATATTCTTATCTGCTCCTCTCTCTCTCTTTCTTTCTTTTTATTTATTTCTCTCACTCAGATCTCGAGAGAACCTCAAATCTTTCGCTCCGCTCCATCCACCTTCTCCATCCAAAACCCTAGATCTCCAGATCTAAGAATACTTAAAAGTTTTGCTCGACGAGAAAGATGGCCTGGAGAAATTTAGACAAGTCGCACCCAGATTACTACTCCATGAAGGAAGCCATGAAGGAGGAGGCCTGGAGAACTCTCGTCGCAGATGGTCAATACGGCGTTCCGCAGAGATGTCCATGTGGGGAACGAATCTTCCATGAGATTTCGCAAATCGAAGGAGACTTGGAGTACAGATACTTTACCTGCGAGAAGTATAAGGCGAGTTCTCATTCTCAACTCTCAATCTCATTTGTGTATTTAAAATCGAGAAAATCTCTTCATAAATTATTCAATCTATCTTCATGTGCAGAATGATGGTTTCCACTGGCGTATTCCTTGGTTTTATGCTGTCGACGAAGAATTTGCAAGGTTAAGGAAGGAGGTGGATGACCAGGCTAAGCAACTTCGAATTCTGTCAAGTCTTGAATTTCAAGTGAAACAAATGAGGGATGAGCTACAAAACCAGCGTCAAAAGATGGCAAAGCTGAATGAGACCGTGTCAGAGTGATTTAATTCTGAGTGGTGATCTCGTGATCTTTATTATGAGAATTATGCTATGTAATGTGATTTAACATTATCCAAGTTCCAAGTTTCGTTTTGTAGTTGTAGTGTCGAACAATATATCTCCTCCTTCTTTGTGTTTCGCTTAAAATGAAATCAACTTAGTTTTCCCTACTTTTACCAGTTTTACAAAATGAAATCAACCTAGTTTTACCAGTTTTACTAGTTTTGACAAAATGAAATCAACCTAGTTTTACCAGTTTTACCAGCTTTACAAAATGAAACCAACATAGTTTTACCAGTTTTACCAAAATGAAATCAAATCAAGACAACATCCCTATTTTTTGGAAGTTTCCGCCCTCAGCCTTGTCGTCATCCTTGTTGGCTCTTCAGCAGCCTCCTTTAGCCTTTTGTTAATTTCATCTCTCTGCCGTTGTTCAGGTGTCCTCTTCCTTGATTTCATCTTAGTGCGCTTAAACCTTGGTTTAGGGTCAGGAATAGCGTCTTTTGGTGCTTCCTCCATGGTCTCCTACAAATATATACAAATGTTTGCTAAGAATAAAGATATTAACAAAGAAATTGAAAATCGAAGCTAATGTAAGCTAGTTTACCTTCTCTTTCACGGTTTCTTCCTCTATTTGCACACCCTTACCAGTTTCTTCCTCTATTTGCACACCCTTACCACCTTGTCCACCTTCCACATTATCCTATAATCAAATAAATTGCAAATACTTGTTATCATTCAAAAAATATGGTTTCTCATCTTCTAATGTAAGCTAGTTTACCTTCTCTTTGACGGGTTCTTCCTCCATTTCAACACTCCCACCACCTTGTTCTCCTTCTTTCGACACATTATCCTACAATCAAAGAAATTGCAAATATTAAAAATGTCAAGAAAGAATTTGCAAATATTACAAATATTAAGTAAGAAATTGCAAATATTACCTTCTCGGCTACATTGGACTCGCCTTCTTTCTCTCTATTACCATTGACGCCATCACGAGAGACGTTCTCCTCATATGTTCTCATATAACTTAATGGCTCATTCACATATGCTTCCAATGGGGCGACTTTTTTCCCCAACTCATCAACCTTCTCCACCAACCCTCCAACCATGTCCTCGAATTTCGTCATGCGCTCATCCATCTCTTCCTTGAAACGGTTAAAGAGATCTACCACTGTGGGGTCCACCGGGGCGTTCACCGTTGGTTCATCGTTCGCCGCCGCAGTCGCAGGTCCTTCTCTAGACCTGGAATCCACATCTTCTTTGAACATATTTTCAAAGAAAACGGTAAATCCTTGACCAATACGATCCATCCAACTTTGGACAACGACGCAATGCTTGTCGTCTTCTTTCTTTTCAGTGATTTCGCGCAGGAGAGCTTTCTCAGCGCCGGATGGAATCAGCAAACTATCAATGTCCTGCGAATAGAAAACAAGGACAAAAATTAAATTGTCTGAACCAGTTTTTCTAGTTTTACTAGTTATCCAGTTGTACTAGTTATCCAGTTTTTCCAGTTTTTCCAGTTTTACTAACCTTAGTTGCACCAAGTTCAGCATTTATTTGTTCAAACGGATATCCTTTCATCTCGCTTGATGTGAACTTTGATCTGCACATCCTAGGACAACCTTCGTCTGCACCGGGAACAGGTACTCGGAACTTCATCCGCAATGGTGCAATTGCCTCAAAAGCTAAAAGCTACACAAGATACATATTATTAGAGTTAGCCTCATTTCGGTTATAATAAGTAGAAAAATGACTAAAACTTCAAATGAATTTTACCTCTAAAGGAATACAAAAACCACTTATCGGCCATAATACTGGATTCTTCACATTCTCCTTAACAAACCCTCCAAAATGATTCATTGTGTGAGCGATCTGTTCAAGCATATGATCAAATGACAATCTCCCCCAAGGAAATGTCCTGCACAACTCAAGATCATTGACCGCTCTCAGTAGGAATCGATCCACAGACGGAGCTTCTTTACCAGTCTTGACCAGGCCTGAACTCAACACCGGCAAAAAGCGAAGGTTTAGGTCGTTCGATTACACAGGTGCAAAACCACGGCCAGCGGAAACCACGGCGGCGGTCGAGTTCAAAACGGAGAAACTGAGTGAGTATAACGGGAATATAGGGAAAGTGACTTGTATCAAGATAGATAGATGAATAGGACTTACAGAAGTATACTTGAGAGAAGGAAGAGGAAACGGCGGCGGCGACAATGGTGGATCTGTCTGACTTCGACAGCGAAGGAGATCGACGGGGAATGAGAGAGATAGAACGAGACGGAGCGGACGGATTTGCAAATCGCCTATTCGAGAGAGATAGAGAACGGAACGGAATGGACGGATCTGAAAGTGAAAGTGAAATGTGAAATGTGAAAGTGAAACCCTAATTTTGGGTTAGTAATTCGTGAGATTGTGATTACCGGTTAGATCTCGATTGTGGCCAGTTAAAATTTTATTATACCCAATTCGACCAACCATTGAACAATTAATATGCCGGTTTTAATTATGAAGTCTAACCGTGAAGTCTAATAATGAAGTCTAACTAACCCTAATATTCCGCTTCCCGCCAAAATATTTCGTTTTCCGCCAGTTTTTTTTTAGTTTCATACTTCATAATGAAGTCTAACTGTGAAGTCTAACTGTGTAGTCTAACTATAAACTCTAGTAATGAAGTCTAACTGACCCTTATATGGATTCATTTTTATACAATTTTATTTTTCATAGATGATAAATGTTTACATCTTATTTATGTATAAATTTTTTTAATCAAAAGAATTTGCTACAATTTTATTATTTAAATTTAAGTTGTGATTATGAAGTAGACTTCAACACGAAGTCTAACCGTGAGGTCTAACTGTGAAGTCTAACTCTGAAGTCTACTTATGAAGTCTAACTAACCCTTATTTCCTCTTCCCGCCAAAATATTTCGTTTCCCCCCCTGTTTTTTTTGGGTTTCATACTTCATAATGAAGTCTAACAGTGAAGTCTAACAGTGAAGTCTAACAGTGAAGTCTAACTAACCCTAAACCCTAAATCGAATTTTTAAGAAAAAACTTTAGTAAACGTTAATTATGTTTACATAATCGCAATTAACATTATAAAGTACGAATTCATGACCTCTAAATCGTTAAACGAACCACAAACATTTTATTTTTGCAAAATTCTCTCAACCCTAACAATGACAATGATAAACCCTATACATTAAACCTCAAGCACTAAGCTTGGCGATGGTTTACTCATGAAACTTATAAATTGATTCATTTTCATGAAATATTATTTTACATAGATAGAAGTTGTGTTTATTTAAATTATCCATAAATGTTTTTTTCAAAATTATATTTTATCGATTTTAAACTTTAAATTTAAGATTTTGTTATTTGGAAGACTTCATGAGTAGACTTCACACAAATTTCTAACTGTGAAGTCTAACTATGAAGTCTACTTATGAAGTCTAACTAACCCTTATTTCCGCTTTCCGCCAAAATATTTTGTTACCCGCCTGTTTTTTTTTGAGTTTCATACTTCATAATGAAGTCTAACTGTGAAGTCTAACTGTGAAGTCTAACTGTGAAGTCTAACTAACCCTAAACCCTAAATCAAATTTTTAAGAAAAAACTTCTAGTAAACGTTAATTATGTTTACATAATCGCAATTAACATTATAAAGTACGAATTCATGACCTCTAAATCGTTAAACGAACCACAAACATTTTGTTTTTTGCAAAATTCTCTCAACCCTAACAATGACAATGATAAACCCTATACATTAAACCTCAAGCACTAAGCTTGGTGATGGTTTACTCATGAAACTTATAAATTGATTCATTTTCATGAAATATTATTTTACATAGATAGAAGTTGTGTTTATTTAAAGTATCCATAAATGTTTTTTTCAAAATTATTTTTTATCGATTTTAAACTTTAAATTTAAGATTTTGTTATTTGGAAGACTTCATGAGTAGACTTCACACAAATTTCTAACTGTGAAGTCTAACTATGAAGTCTACTTATGAAGTCTAACTAACCCTTATTTCCGCTTTCCGCCACAATATTTTGTTACCCGCCTGTTTTTTTTTTAGTTTCATACTTCATAATGAAGTCTAACTGTGAAGTCTAACTGTGAAGTCTAACTAACCCTAAACCCTAAATCAAATTTTTAAGAAAAAACTTCTAGTAAACGTTAATTATGTTTACATAATCGCAATTAACATTATAAAGTACGAATTCATGACCTCTAAATCGTTAAACGAACCACAAACATTTTGTTTTTTGCAAAATTCTCTCAACCCTAACAATGACAATGATAAACCCTATACATTAAACCTCAAGCACTAAGCTTGGTGATGGTTTACTCATGAAACTTATAAATTGATTCATTTTCATGAAATATTATTTTACATAGATAGAAGTTGTGTTTATTTAAAGTATCCATAAATGTTTTTTTCAAAATTATTTTTTATCGATTTTAAACTTTAAATTTAAGATTTTGTTATTTGGTAGACTTCATGAGTAGACTTCACACAAATTTCTAACTGTATTTTAACATAATTTGTCTTACTTGATTTAAATTGATTAATTTCTTTGCATATTATTTTATATGGATTGTAATTGTCTGTGTTAAATTTATATGTAAATAAGTTTATCAAAATATTTTTTATAAATTTTAAACTTTAAATTTAAGATTTTATTATATAGTAGACTTCACAGTTAGACTTCATAGTTAGACTTCACAGTTAGACTTCATGAGTAGACTTCAGAGTTAGACTTCAGAGTTAGATTTCATGATTTAAACTTCATAGTTAGACTTCATACGGGGTAAAACAGTCAAAAGGTTAGCGTTTTTTTCTTTGTTCAGAAGGGTGAGGTTTGTAATTTGGCAACTCCAAAATATTAGTTTTGACATAAGTGCAATAGGGGGTCAATTTTTGCATTTCAAATCAAATTGTGGTCTATTTGAGGCAATTCCCTCCTTTAAGAATAGCTATTGTTGTTTATAATGCATGTTTTTACGCAGTTACATATGTGCTTATGATATCATCTTTTTACGATTGTTTTTGTTATACATGACTTATGCAACTTGCATTGGAAGTTTGAAAATGACGAGCGATTTTAAATTGGCATTAGCATGTTTTAATAGTTTGGGCCGGGGAATTGCCAAAAATAGACCATAAATTAATTTTTTCTATTCAACTAGACCACAATTTGAAACAATTGCAAAACTAACCTTTTCTACAATAACAGTACCTCACACTCTCTTATGAACAAACAAAAAAATGCATGCCATGATTACGATTTTAACCTCCAGACGATGTGGTAGACAAACATGGAGATCTACCACGGAGGTCTACCAAATCATTAAACCTTAAATTTAAATTAAAAATTAAATAAAAAATAATTTGACAACGAAACATGTATGAATAATTAAAACATAGACATTATCATCTACCAAAAATATGAATACATACAAATGAAACATTTATAGATAAGCAAAGACATTTAGGTTAAAACCTATAAATGTGTGAGGTCTACTGGGTACGTCTACCACGTAGGTCTACCATGTAGATCTACCAAATCATTAAATCTTAAATTTAAATTTAAAATTAAATAAAAAATAATTTGACAACGAAACCTGTATGAATAATTAAAAGATAGACATTATCATCTACCAAAATTATGAATGCATACAAATGAATCATTTATAGATAAGCAAAGACATTTAGGTTAAAACCTATAAATGTGTGAGGTCTACCGGGTAAGTCTACCACGGAGGTCTACCATGTAGATCTACCAAATTATTAAATCTTAAATTTAAATTTAAAATTAAATAAAAAATGATGAGGGAATTGCCTCAAATAGACCACAATTTGATTTGAAATGCAACAATATACCCCCTATTGCACTTATGTCAAAACTAATCTTTTGGAGTTGCCAAATTACAAACCTCACCCTTCTGAACAAATAAAAAAACGCTAACCTTTTGACTGTTTTACCCCGTATGAAGTCTAACTATGAAGTCTAACTCATGAAGTCTAACTCTGAAGTCTAACTCTGAAGTCTACTCATGAAGTCTAACTGTGAAGTCTAACTATGAAGTCTAACTGTGAAGTCTAACTGTGAAGTCTACTATATAATAAAATCTTAAATTTAAAGTTTAAAATTTAAAAAAAAATATTTTGATAAACTTATTTACACATAAATTTAACACAGACATTTACAATCCATATAAAATAATATGCAAAGAAATTAATCAATTTAAATCAAGTAAGACAAATTATGTTAAAATACAGTTAGAAATTTGTGTGAAGTCTACTCATGAAGTCTACCAAATAACAAAATTTTAAATTTAAAGTTTAAAATCGATAAAAAAAATAATTTTGAAAAAAACATTTATGGATAATTTAAATAAACACAACTTCTATCTATGTAAAATAATATTTCATGAAAATGAACCAATTTATAAGTTTCATGAGTAAACCATCACCAAGTTTAGTGCTTGAGGTTTAATGTATAGGGTTTATCATTGTCATTGTTAGGGTTGAGAGAATTTTGCAAAAACCAAAATGTTTGTGGTTCGTTTAACGATTTAGAGGTCATGAATTTGTACTTTATAATGTTAATTGCGATTATGTAAACATAATTAACGTTTACTAGAAGTTTTTTCTTAAAAATTCGATTTAGGGTTTAGGGTAAGTTAGACTTCACAGTTAGACTTCATTATGAAGTATGAAACTCAAAAAAAAACAGGCGGGTAACGAAATATTTTGGCGGGAAGCGGAAATAAGGGTTAGTTAGACTTCATAAGTATACTTCATAGTTAGACTTCACAGTTAGAAATTTGTGTGAAGTCTACTCATGAAGTCTACCAAATAACAAAATCTTAAATTTAAAGTTTAAAATCGATAAAAAATTTTTTTTGAAAATTATGGATAATTTAAATAAACACAACTTCTTTCTATCTAAAATAATATTTCATGAAAATGAATCAATTTATAAGTTTCATGAGTAAACCATGACCAAGCTTAGTGCTTGAGGTTTAATGTATAGGGTTTATCATTGTCATTGTTAGGGTTGAGAGAATTTTGCAAAAAAAAAAAATGTTTGTGGTTCGTTTAACGATTTAGAGGTCATGAATTCGTACTTTATAATGTTAATTGCGATTATGTAAACATAATTAACGTTTACTAGAAGTTTTTTCTTAAAAATTCGATTTAGGGTTTAGGGTTAGTTAGACTTCACCGTTAGACTTCACAGTTAGACTTCACTGTTAGACTTCATTATGAAGTATGAAACCCAAAAAAAACAGGGGGGGAAACGAAATATTTTGGCGGGAAGCGGAAATAAGGGTTAGTTAGACTTCATAAGTAGACTTCAGAGTTAGATTGCACAGTTAGACTTCACAGTTAGACTTCACGGTTAGACTTCGTGTTGAAGTCTACTTCATAATCACAACTTAAATTTAAATAATAAAATTGTAGCAAATTCTTTTGATTAAAAAATTTATACATAAATAAGATGTAAACATTTATCATCTATGAAAAATAAAATTGTATAAAAATGAATCCATATAAGGGTCAGTTAGACTTCATTACTAGAGTTTATAGTTAGACTACACAGTTAGACTTCACAGTTAGACTTCATTATGAAGTATGAAACTCAAAAAAAAACAGGCGGAAAACGAAATATTTTGGCGGGAAGCGGAATATTAGGGTTAGTTAGACTTCATTATTAGACTTCACGGTTAGACTTCACAGTTAGACTTCACGGTTAGACTTTATAGTTAAAACCGGCATATTAATTGTTCAATGGTTGATCGAATTGGGTATAATAAAATTTTAACCTGCCACAATCGAGATCTAACCGGTAATCACAATCTCACGAATTACTAACCCAAAATTAGGGTTTCACTTTCACATTTCACATTTCACTTTCACTTTCAGATCCGTCCGTTCCGTTCCGTTCTCTATCTCTCTCGAATAGGCGATTTGCAAATCCGTCCGCTCCGTCTCGTTCTATCTCTCTCATTCCCCGTCGATCTCCTTCGCTGTCGAAGTCAGACAGATCCACCATTGTCGCCGCCGCCGCCGTTTCCTCTTCCTTCTCTCAAGTATACTTCTGTAAGTCCTATTCATCTATCTATCTTGATACAAGTCACTTTCCCTATATTCCCGTTATACTCACTCAGATTCTCCGTTTTGAACTCGAGCGCCGCCGTGGTTTCCGCTGGCCGTGGTTTTGCACATGTGTAATCGAACGACCTAAACCTTCGCTTTTTGCCGGTGTTGAGTTCTCCCTCTTTGACTATTTTCTATCTCTATACCTCCATCTAACCCTCGTCTAAACGATTGTATTCTGTCGCAGGTCTGCATATACCCGTTCTCGCTGTTTAGTAGGTAAAAAACTCTTTCCCTTGCGCTTTGCCGGCGGTTTACGTATGAAATTAAGGCTTATAAATTAGACTTTCTATTTAGACTTCGTAGTTAGACTTCATAGTTAGACTTCATACCTTCAGAGTTAGACTTCATAGTTAGACTTCTTAGTTAGACTTCAGAGTTAGACTTCAGAGTTAGACTTCAGAGTTAGACTTCAGAGTTAGACTTCATGAGTAGACTTCAGAGTTAGACTTCAGAGTTAGACTTCATGAGTTAGACTTCATAGTTAGACTTCAGAGTTAGACTTCAGAGATAGACTTCAGAGTTAGACTTCAGAGTTAGACTTCACGGTTAGACTTCAGAGTTAGACTTCAGAATTAGACTTCATAGTTAGACTTAATCTGTTAGACTTCATAAATTTGCTATTGTCTCCCTGATTTTTTCCTTTACATCTAATATGCTTCTCCATTTTTAAACTGTGTTTACAGGATGGAGCCGGTTATATTTCCCAGGAGGTTGTCCACAGAAGGAGAAGAACCGGAATATGACCGAAGCATTGGTTATTTCAGCAAGAACAGTGAGTTGTGGGCGAAATTGCATCTTCTACTGACAGAGGATGAATGGAGTGAGCTTGAGAGTTCCAAGCTCGGTGTCCTCTTTAAGTTCACGAAGATCAACTTCAAGTGGGCATCGAAGGTTGTGCAAAGTCTGCTCGCTATGGGCGTAGAATGCGATAAGAAGTTTGAGATATGGAGTGTTGTGGGTGTACACCCACTGCATTTTTCATTGCACGAGTTCGAACATATCACCGGGCTCAACTGTGAGTATAAAGAAGCACTGACGAAGCCCGAGACAGTTGAGACAGACGAAATGATAGCTTTCTGGCAGAAGCTTGGTGTGAATACCAAGGTTGGTCCGAGCATTGAAAACCTTCTAGCAGCGTGCAGAAATGTTGGAAATTGGAGCAGAGAGGGTAGGCTGAGGTTGGCTTATTTGGCCATATACGCTGGCTTTGTTGATGCTCGCAAACCCAGCACCCATACACGAGTGGAACTGGCTAGTCTAGTTATGGACTTAGACAGATTTGAAAGTTACCCATGGGGGCGAGTAGCTTTCAAGACCCTCATCAAGTCTGTAAAGAGGGTAGATCAGACCAAACCATATACTCTGGACAGGTTTGCTGAAGTTTTGCAAGTGTGGGCGTACCATGCTATGCCACAATTCGGACAAGACAACGGTGATCCGAGGCCTAATAATCCTGAGCCACCGCTGCTGGCATTCAACGGAATCAAAGGGAAGCGATATGTTATAGAAAACATGAAGAAGCAGGTAATCCCTTGCCTAATACTGTTTGCATATAGTCTGTTTGCATTTCCCTTGACCTGTTTTTAATTATTTTCATTTACAGGATGTGTTCAATCACATGACAATGGTGGATAGGGAAGAGATGTACCCACTTTGGGACAACGATGTAGAGGACTGGAAGGTTGACAACATCCTCAAGGCTCTGTATGGTGAATTTGGTGGACCATGGATCTGGAAACCAGCTGACTGGGCCACGAGTGGGTTATACGTGGCAAAGACCGTGAAGTCAGGGAAGTCTGCGAAGTCAGAGAATGTTGAGAAGTCTTCTGGTTTGAAGAGACTTCATGATAGCGTTGCCGATGATGATTATGAAGCATTCAGTGCAAAAAGGGGTCGGACGTTTGGTTATCCATCTGTGGAGCCCTCTGGTGATGGGTGGAAGAGTCTTGAGGCGAAGATAGTGGAGCTGTTTGATCGGTTCTCCAAACAGCACTTTGCAGAGCTGAAGCTTGGGTTTGAAAGGTGCGATGAGAAGATTCAAATCCTCACTACGGAGGTGGTTGCGATGGGGAGCCTTCTCGAGAAGCTGAGGCATCCAGCGGCTGAAGAGCATGTGAAGTCTAACGATGCCAATCTCAAGCAGGATCAAACCGGTGGTCCGGTTAGTCCCATTCATTCCCCGCAAACTTCTAAATGTGATAACAATCATAGGCGTAAGAGTAGAAGACTTCCTACTAGAATTAAGCCGCATTGTGTTTACCCATTGTTCAGATAGATGGCGATGAGGCGGAGAAGGTTCCTTGCGAGAGTGTTGGCAATGAGGATTCGGAGTCCCATTTTGTCCAATCACATATCCCAACTGCCGCTGATGATGCCGAGGAGAAAAGGAAGCAAGAAAATCGAATCCGGGCTGAAAATATGGCCACACGAGCCAGAAATGCGAGAATGAGGAAGCTATCGTCCTCACAGCAAGGTGATTAACATCACAGTTAAGAGGATTGTCCCTAACATCCCGGATCCACCTGAGCTCCCTATCCCTAAAGCGAATACACCACCTTCGGTCATCTCTAAAGCGAAGGCACCACCGGCGATCATCCCTAAAGCGGAGACAACACCTGGTGGATATGATCCATTCGCTGTAGCGGTAGAGGAAGAAAAGAGGCCAATGTTGGACTACTTGGCCACATTACCGTGAGTCTCCTAAAACCCTCATCATGTATGCTGTGATAAATTACGACTGTTACTAAAGAACTTCTCACTGTTTCAGGGGGCATCTGACTGTCAAACCGGATGCGGGCCAGTTCCCAATCTGGTCATGGTGGTTTCTGTTGCTTACAACGGAAGAGTGGCTTAGAGATACGGTAAGACTTCTGCATTAGACTTAACAATTATACTTCTGCATTATACTTCATAGGTAGACTTCATAGATAGACTTCACAGTTAGACTGTAAATGTGCGGGATCATCACATTTAGACTTCACATTTAGACTTCACAGTTAGACTTCACGGATAGACTTCACAGTTAGACTTCACATTTAGACTGTAAATGTGCGGGATCATCACATTTAGACTTCACATTTAGACTTCACAGTTAGACTTCACGGATAGACTTCACAGTTAGACTTCACATTTAAACTCACAGTTAGACTTCGATGATAGACTTCATGGTTAGACTTCACAGATAGACTTCACAGATAGACTTAACTGTATTGACTTCACTGTCTAACAATGTATTTTTCTGAATGTAGCACGTGGATGCTTGGGTCAGAATGATGAATATTCTGCTGCAACAGCATCCAAATTGGTTTAGGAGTGACCGGATATGCTTCTTGGATAGTAAGGTCCCCCAATATTAGGAGAGAGACTGGCCCAGGTTTGAAACATGCCAGCTTCTGCCTGCTTTGGCGCTGGACTATTACTATGGTAGGAAACCGAGCTACTGCGTGACCAACAAGCGCTGGGGAGTTGATATCGATGATATATACATTCCCCTGAGTGTAAGACAGAAGCATTGGGTCGCCCTGCATATCTCCATACCAAAGAGGCACATTGTGGTATACGACAGTCTACCGAGTACCATCAGGAAAGCTGAGATCACTAAAGTGGTGGAACCGTATGCTGTGATGATCCCGCACCTTCTTAACGAGGCGGCTCTGAGCGAAGACAAACATCGCTTCCCGAAGGATAAATTCACGATCGACCGTTCGACAAAAGGTGTGCCACACCAAGATAATGGTGGAGATTGCGGTGTGTTTGTCTTGAAGTACATAGAGTGTCTCTCACTTGGATATGACACCTTTCCAACATCCTTGCGCCCACGAAATGTCTCATCGATGAGGGAGAAGATTGCATCTGATTTGTTCAGCGAGGTCCAATGTCGCGGACCCATAGATAACGATGACTGGGAAGGTTTGGATTTATATGATGAGCATTGATGATTGTCAGTGTATTTATGGTATAAGTATATAGTAGACTCTAATTTAACGGCATTATGCGGGTTTATTTTTGCAACCCGTATGCTATGCTCTTTTGTACCTAGTGATAGGGTTAGGCTAATTATTTTTTTGTAACCTATCAAACATTTCAGGTATTGTATTGTATTGCATTATTCCTTTTGCATTACAAGTATTGTATTGTTCCTTTTGCATTACAATTATACTTCATATTCTGAAATAATATTAGACTTCACGGTTAGACTTCACAGATAGACTTCACAGTTAGACTTCATATTTTCAAATATAACAAGCATTCAAGCTCCAAAAGCTCCATTTTACCTACTTAAAACGGTTCAATTCTGAAATAATATTAGACTTCACAGATAGACCTCACGGTTAGACTTCACAGATAGACTTCACGGTTAGACTTCACAGTTAGACTTCACGGTTAGACTTCATATTTTCAAATATAACAAGCATTCAAGCTCCAAAAGCTCCATTTTACCTACTTAAAATGGTTCAATTCTGAAATAATATTAGACTTCACAGATAGACTTCACGGTTAGACTTCACAGATAGACTTCACAGATAGACTTCACAGTTAGACTTCATATTTTCAAATATAACAAGCATTCAAGCTCCAAAAGCTCCATTTTACCTACCTAAAACGGTTCAATTCTGAAATAATATTAGACTTCACAGATAGTGTTCACGGTTAGACTTCACAGATAGACTTCACGGTCAGACTTCACAGATAGACTTCACGGTCAGACTTCACAGTTAGACTTCACAGTTAGACTTCATATTTTCAAATATAACAAGCATTCAAGCTCCAAAAGCTCCATTTCACCTACCTAAAACGGTTCAATTATGAAAATAACACATATTCAAGTGTTCCCACATCATATTTTAAAAAACAACACACATATTCAAGTGTTATCCGCCATAAATAGAATTCATGGGTTTACTTCAAAGGTAGACTCCCGTAAGGCCATATCAGTCTTCAGCGACCTGTAAGATTTACAAACGGGAAATTGTCAATATCTGTCGATGGGGGTACAAACCAGGACAATAGACAACAAGCTTACACAGTTAGGGCGAGTATCTCCCGGTTCCCTGCACTTGGAGCAGCTGTACTTCCTATGCATTTTCCTTGGTCTAGTGTTTTTCTTCCTAGACTTTTCTAGCCAAGATTGCCACCTTGATTTCTTCTTCCTACCAGGAAGGATCTTATCTACGGGAGGCAAACATGGTTGTTTCTTGACGTCAGAGTCACATCCCGATTTGGGGTAAATTGGATGCGCGTATGTCGAGTACAAGGAGTTCTTCGAATGAGTGCCACAGACGTAATAGGACATTTGTACGTTAGCTTCCGCTGCAGCTGCAATAACATGAGAGCAAGGAATTTTTTCAATGTTATACACACAACATGAGCACGTTCTTTGTTCCAAGTCAACATTGCAATCTCGTTTTCCGCCCTTGACGTGAAAACGCCAATTGTCTATGCGTTCCACGATCATACTTTCCGCGTAGTGTGAACGTATGGCTAATATGTACTCAACTCCTCTATTGTGGGCGGTAGTGAGACTCAAAGCATCTTCACGCTGGCTGTTAAACCATCTACCAAGCTTCTCCCTAATAAACTCCAAAAGCATCGGAATGGGAAATCCCTTTGCCTTCTTAACCGCCGCATTAATAGATTCCGCGATGTTGCTCGTCTTTATATTGTATCTATCACCGGGAAAATGAACTCTTGACCATAATTGAGGATCTGCTTCGTCTAAGTAATCTGCTAGCTCAGGTTTTGAAGCTCGTATGAGGTCCATGTAGCGGTCATATTTGGGAACCGTATGGGCATACGCAGCACCTTTAACCATATACATGATGTCATTTGCATGGAAATCCTTTACTATGTTACCCTGTAGATGATAGTAGCATATACCTCTTGATGCCCAAGGTAGAACGATTCCACATGCCCTAGCTATGGAGTGGTGCCGGTCAGAGACTATAGCCATTGGAAAAATTTGCGTAAAACAATCTCGAAGCTTGTTAAAAAACCATTCCCATGACTCATTATCCTCAGTATCAACAATCGCAAAAGCTAATGGGAATATTTGAAAGTTGCCGTCCTGTCCGGCAGCGACAAGTAGAACTCCCCCATACTTCCCAGTAAGATGAGTCCCATCCACCACAATCACTCTCCTCAAATACTGAAAGCCAGCTATTGAAGCTCCGAAAGATATAAAACAGTACTTGAAACGGTCCATTGAGTCGCACACCAAGTCAGTCACACTTCCCGGGTTTGCTTCCTTAATTCTTTGCAAGTAAGAAGGCAGATTCGCGTAACCATCTTCTGCTGTTCCCCACACCAATTCTTGAGCGTGTTTAAGAGCTCTGTACGAAGCAGTATAGTTGAGCTTCATTCCAAACATAACCCTCATTGAGTCTCTGATGTGTTGCGGCACAATTCCGTCGATGATTCCGACCCGCTCGACAAATAGATGTCCAATATAGTTCGCTGTACAGCGTCTACGCTTACCTACTCGGTCAGACACAGAACATGTATGCGACTTCATGTACTTTATCACCCAAAACGTAGTGGCTTCGTTCTTGACAGCCGCTCTAACCATCCAAGCGCATCCAGCCACTTTGCATTTGGCCACAAACAGTTTTGTAGTAGACTTATCTTCTCTGAACGTGAATCTTAGCATCACCGCCGTCAAACGCAACTGAGACAGAAGTTCTGCCTTGCTGTCAAAACTCTGGTGCTCATAGATATTGTCTTCCCAATTATCCGTCCGTCTATGCTGACCACCAAGACGCCCTCTAAGACGGGCATCATCGAAAGGAATTTTCGTCTCACACACGTCTTCATCATTCACTTTACCGTACTCACTATAGTCCGCGTGAGTATCATCGTCCACATCATAAGCTTTTTTCCTTGTATCACCCTCATCATCACAACCCGAATATAGTCCTTCTTCATAAGCTTCATCTGAGTCCGCGGCCCATTCTTCATCGAACTCTTCATCCTGATTTTCAGTCTTAGGTCCATCAACGTTGTCTTGATCCTTCCCTTGGCTAGAGACACAAAGTCGTACAACATGAGTTCTACTTAGCTGGATCAAGCTTTGGACTTGTCTGTCATTTGTGACAAACATAGGAGGAGAATCAATAGGCAATTGCTGACTGAATGCATCTGGTAATGGATATGATAAATCCAGACGCTGTCCGTTCATGCTCACCGAATAATCATCTAAGACCATTTGAACAAGCTCATCATGTATACAACCATCCGTTAATGAGAACATTCGACCTCCTTTGCGATGATCAACCTCAAAATGCCATGACATATTGTCCTTTCTTACCCATTCTCCATAAACAGAAGCAATGTACACCATTATCTGCAAGTAAACAAATATCAACCACGTTAGAAATGTTAAGGAAAAAACATGGGTAGACTTCGCAGTTAGACTTCGCAGTTAGACTTCACTGTGAAGTCTACTTGGTAATGTCTAAAGTGATAATCAAACAAGAAAACCATTTTCACTTTGTATATAACGAATAAGCATGTCAAACCCACACACAAGCAACTAAACAGACAAATACAACTAATTGTTCAAGAAAATCTTAGAAATTAATTATACATTTTCCAAAAATGCGTTTTAAAAAAAAACATTCAATATTAGACTTCATTATGAAGTCTAACTCTGAAGTCTAACTGTGAAGTCGATCTATGAAGTCTATCTATGAAGTCTAACTGTGAAATCTATCTATGAAGTCTAATAGGTTAGTTTTGAAATATATCAACCAAATACGTTTTTGGTGAAGTCTATCCGTGAAGTCTACTGAGTAAAAAAGGTTAGTTTTGCAATTGACTTTCGCTTGACTTTTGGGGAAGTCTAACTGTGAAGTCTATTTAGGCCGATTAGACTTCAAAATGAAGTCTAACTCTGTTGTGAAGTCTAACTGTGAAGTCTACGCCAATAATTAGACTTCAGACGGGTTAGTTTTGCAATTAATTGAAATTTTTTGACTTTGGAGGTAGACTTCACCGTGAAGTCTATTTCGATAAACGTTGACCAGAAGACTTCAACCGGAAGTCTATCGCGTAATTGACTTCACAATGAAGTCTACTCGTGAGTAGACTTCATTTTGAAGTCTAATCGGCCTAAATAGACTTCACAGTTAGACTTCCCCAAAAGTCAAACGAAAGTCAATTGCAAAACTAACCTTGTTTACTCAGTAGACTTCACGGATAGACTTCACAAAAAAATTATTTGGTTGATCGATTGCAAAAACTAACCTATTAGACTTCATAGATAGACTTCACAGTTAGACTTCATAATGAAGTCTACCCCGTATTTTTTTGTTTTCAAAGGATTTCGAAGTAGACTTCACAATGAAGTCTACTCACCAAAATTTTGTGAAAGTCAATTGCAAAACTAACATATTCGTTGACCAGTAGACTTCATTGTGAAGTCTACTTTGCTACAAATATGTGAAATTCATTCAAATCGACCGGATTTTTATCTTGTCGTGATCTTAAGTTACGTTCAAGACCAAGAAATCCGATTTAGAGCTTTAGCAAATTTCCCCAACCGTTAGAATGATCTCTCACACCGACAATGGCAAGATCTAAGAACATAAACTTTGAAAAGATGAAAAGGTGAGTTTTTGGGTGAAAATGGAGAAGAAATTGAAGAATATAAGTTGATGAGATGATAGAATGAGTTTGTAGATATGTTTGAAGAGGAAATCATGCATTCAAAGCTTGATTTAGGTTGATCTTGGTTGTTGGATGAATTGATGGTGATGGCATTTTCGTGAATAAGTGAAGAAGATGAGGTTTCTTTAGACATTTGATTTCATAGTTAGACTTCACAGTTAGACTTCACGGAGAAAAGTAATGGCATTTTCGTTATTAAGTAAATATGAGAAGGGTGAAGAAGGTAAAAAAATCACATTTTGCAATGGGGGTTACTTTTGCAATTGACCCCAATTCTTGGGTTATTTTTGAAACTGACCCAAAAATAATTTGACAACGAAACCTGTATGAATAATTAAAACATAGACATTATCATCTACCAAAAATATGAATGCATACAAATGAATCATTTATAGATAAGCAAAGACATTTAGGTTAAAACCTATAAATATGTGAGGTCTACCGGGTACGTCTACCACGTAGGTCTACCATGTAGATCTACCAACCGTTTTATCCTGGTATATAAAGGGGAAACCCTAATTTTGTGAAAAAACAAATTATGTGAAACTCTCTTTCATCAACGCCTCTCTCTCTCTCTCATCCTCCGTCGATTTCTTCTTCCTCTTCTTCTCCGTTTTGGCCATCATTTTTTCCAACCTTTCCTTCTGGAGACTATGGCGACGCTTCTCTCTTCCTTTTTTCAACTTCAGCTCAATCAGATCTAAAGCTGTACTGTTCTCCTTTCCCAGATCTACTCTCAAATCCTCCGGATTTGAAACTCTACTGAAACGGTGTTGCGGCGGTCGCGGTTTGGCCATGTAGCATCCCTCGTCTTCCCCTCGGTCCTCGTAGCATCCCTCATGTCCTCTTCCACGACGCTTGAACAATTTCTAGATCCGGTTGCAGATTCGTTTCTCATGGTTTTGGAATCCAAGGTTTTTCTTTTGGGACTTCTTTCTTACGCTTCTTTTGAACTGATTCAACATATCTTATTAAGGAGCTTCTTAATCAGTTCCATTTGCCATTGTCTTTGGCTTAATATGCAGAGATGAGCTAGAGAAGAAGAGGCTTATGAGGTGATGTAAGTTTTTCTTCCTCCTCTTACATTTGGGTAAACAAGGATGGGAGAAAATGAGATGGGAATATGCAGTTTTTCTTCCTCCTCAGCCTACATCTCCTTCTCCGATCGCCACCGTCACCGCCGCTGTAAGTTTTTCTCTCTCGATCTGTGATAGATGGAGGTTTTGTTTTCTCAGATCTGTGGTAGACCTCTGTGGTAGACCTCTGTTGTAGACCTCTGTTGTAGACCTCTGTTGTAGACCTCTGTGGTAGACCTCTGTTGTAGACCTCTGTGGTAGACCTCTGTGGAGATTATGGGTAAAACCCGTTATTTGCTTGGATCTTCCATAGTTTGTCTTCTCTGAAAACAAGATTGAAATTTTATGTTGTTTGTGAAGGTTTTTCAATTAGGAGCTGGTCTCAGTGATGCTTTTTTTATCCCCATTTAGTTAGTTTTCTCTGTTTGACATAAGTAGGTTCTTTTTATAGATCTTGATCTATTGGTCTGTCTGATATAGTTTTGGATACTATTTCTTATCAAGCTTATTTTGTAGGATGGAAATAGGCTATTGGAAGTGGCGGCTGCAAGATAGAACAGAAAGGTTATTGAGATCCTCTTCCCGTTGACGACAAAACCCGAATCTGTTTCGGATTGGTCAGTAGATGGAAATCTCGCTCACATGGAATCAATCAAATAGGCTTCCTCGGAGACTGCACACTACTTTAATCTCCATATTTGCTTATCAATTCATAATTTTCTCTCATCTTATATTGAAATGAGAGAAAATTGTTGCTATTCTCAGTTTAAACACTTGTTGCTTTTAGTTTCAATTTTCATTGTAAGAATTTGTTCTCAAATTAAAAGATTTTCCGTATTATTTTCAAGGTTTTTATTGGCAATTGCACTTATTATCAATACAAATCAAAAAGATCAAATCACTTTATGTACTCTTAATGACATTGTGGCAAAAATTACAAAAGGTAACTAGGATATAACATAATCTTCTTACATCCACCACAACTTCAAGAATAAATACGGAAGTCATTTTGTGCTACTTCAACATGAGTAACATCTCGAATTAATGTAAGTTTTATGAGACATAGGCTGCGACTCGTAACTTACATAAAAAAGTTGAAAACAGCATGAAGTAGACCTTCTACGTAGACCTTAGTGATAGACCTCATGCGTAAATCTTCATTGTAGACCTCCATTTCAGTGTACCTTTGCGTAGTAGACCTCGTCTTCAGTCTGCACTTCGAACAACTATAAACTATGAACAGAGATGCAAAGGCGCATCACATGCCATGACCTGTCTTCTACCATCAGCCATTTTCCATACACGGAAGCTAAACAAACCATTTTCTGCAACAAAAACAAACAAAACAACATAAGTAGAGTAGACCTAAGTAGTAGACCTAACGTGTAGACCTCCACATCGGTCTACCAATAAATTAAGCTAGTTAACTAATTTAAAAGAAAACCGAATAGAGCCTTAATCACACCGAATGAACATTTGAAACTCATATATAAGCAAGTAAACAAGTAAAAACAACCAATTGTTCAAGAAAAATTTCAAAATACTATATATATTGACCTAATAACACATAATAGTAGACCTACAACGTAGATCTACGTAGTAGACCTAATAAGTAGACCTACAACGTAGATCTCTACTGAGGTCTATCCACGTGGAGGTTAGTTTTGCAATTGACCGAGAAAAATGTTTTTGACCGGAGGTCTACCGCGGAGGTCTACTCCACGTGGAGGTTAGTTTTGCAATTGATCGAGAAAAATGTTTGTTGCAGTAGACCTCGTTTTGATTAGTAGACCTCTGAATTGGTCTACGGAGCACAACGAGGTCTACGTTGTAACTCTACCGCAAAAAGTAGACCTCAAAATGGTTAGTTTTCAGTTGAGCCAAGTTTGACTTTCCTCTTCGCAGTAGACCTCAATTCTTTTGCGTTGACCAGATATTTTAGTAGACCTGAGGTCTACCAGACCCCATAGACCTCAACGGTAGACCTCAATGTCGAAAATCTCTCCTTTTTGAGGAAAGTCAAACTTTTGTCAACTGCGAAACCAACTTTTTTTGTAGGTAGACCTAAGCCGTAGACCTCCAACAAACATTTTTCTCGATCAATTGCAAAACTAACCTCCACGTGGAGTAGACCTCCGCGGTAGACCTCCGGACAAAAACATTTTTCTCTTTCAATTGCAAAACTAACCTCCACGTGGAGTAGACCTCAGTTGAGGTCTACGACTAGTTTTTTTTGTTTGCAAAGGAAATGTCGCGGTCTACCCTGCGTTGACCATTAGACCTCAACTGAGGTCTACTAAGTAATAATAGACCTCAACTGTGGTCTAGAAAGTAATAGTAGACCTCAACTGAGGTCTACATTCGCGGACCAAAACTGAAATTCTTATAATTATGGAAGAAAAATTACATGGCCGTCGGAGAAAGGCTATTAGAGGGCTGATAACTTCGATTTAAGCCTTCAATAACAAGCTCCGGTCGTTGCTGTAAGCTAAACAATCGGAAATGCCAAGATCCAAGATTTGAGTTTGCTTATAGAGTTTTTGGGATGAAAATGGGGAGAAAATGGAAGAATAAGAGTTTATGAGATGAGAGAATGAGCAATGGTAGCTCAAAAGTGAGTTTTCGGAGCATTAACAGCTCCAAATTGGGCGAAAATGGTGGTTGGCAATATTGATGATATGGCATTTTGGAAATTAAGTGTAGAAGATGAGGGGTATTTGGTCTTTAAGCAGCCCTAGTAGACCTCAGTTGAGGTCTACCACTCGAAATAGTAATGGCATTCTCGTAAATAATTGGACAAAAACAAAAAAAATTGAAGAGGTTAGTTTTGCATTTGACTTCAATTTGTGGTCTAAAAGTGAAAACACCCCGGCCTTTTCGACGAGCTTAAATTGGCTCACAAACACCAGATTGATAGCTGAACCTTATGGTTTGTTTTGGTTTATTTCGGTTCGACTTTAACCGGTTATTAGGATAAAAAAAGAAGAAGATTTGAGTTCAGTCCAAATCCGGCGATGCTTATCCGTCTTTCTCTCTCGCCAATCGAAAGCTATGATGGATGCGACGAAGCTTAGTGAGCTCTAGGTCTTCATCGATCAATGCAAGTCTGACTCTTCCCTTCTCTCCACACCTGCTCTCTCTTTCTTCCGCGAGTATCTCGAAAGGTACTCTCCTGTTACTCTGTCTCTCGATCTAATCATTTTTCTTATGCTTTGGCTTGTATATCTGGTGGTTGTGATTTAAAAAGTATTGATCTTTTAAGTCTATGTTTGTAGTAGAAAGTGTATTATATGCTCAAATCTCGTGATATTGATATCTCGTGTTTCTCTTGTCCAATAAAGATCATAACTTTGGTTTTAATTATATGCTCAAATCTCGTGAAATTTGTGACATCTTGGGCCTAGCCCACTTTGAATTTTTGGCAAAAAGCCCATCAGCCCAAGGCCCATTCCATTTTAGACCTAGGATTCCCTTCCTTGGTCTTTGCCTCTAAAAATCCCATTCAGAAATTCCTAGCAAAGCTCTGCCCAATTTTCTCTAGACCCTTTTGCCGGAGTTACCTCCGGAGCCATCGCCGGAGTTGCGCCGCCGACCGTTGACCGCCGGCGTTGACCGTTGACCAACAGCGTTGACCGTTAACCGCCGCCGTTGACCATCGCCGAAAAGGTCGTCGTCGCCGGAAACGTTCTCCTTCACGCCCTCTTCTCGAATCTGTCAACGTTTTTCCTCTCAACCTTCTTGGTTAGTAGATCTTAGCCTTTTCGTTTCCAGATCTAGATCTACTTTCAGATATGCTTTTCCAGATCCAGATTTACTTTCTTTCTCCAGATCTAGATCTAGCTTTATAATCATTTCTGATATTTTATCCTTTATGTTGTTTGGCCGGACCCACGCTGGCATAATGTCCAGATCAAAGTAGCAAGAGCCGCAGTGACTAGATCTATTCCTATTCCGAATTCTTTTCTTCAGATCTGAGACTAAAGTGAGGACTGGCGTGTTATATCTCTCATATATTTATAATTATCATAGATTGAGTAGTCTATTGTTAACTCGCGCATACCTGCGTTGTATATATATGAATACATGTATTTGATTGTTCTTTGAATCGGATTAGTAAGCGCTTAATAACACTTTATACTTAACTGTTGATATGTTGCTGATTGATGAGCCTAGAAGCTTAGGTTGTTTAAATGTAAAATGGTTGATTGGTTTATGAAAGTGTTTGCGGGTGTTTGCATTGTGTGAGGGAAATCACTTGTGAGGGAAATCACTTGTGCGGGTTTGGGAAAAGTTGTAGGCTTTTGAGGCGGTTTTGCCTGTGTGATGACATAAGTAGATAAAGGATTATCTTACTTATGTGTGTGTGCTGGATATGGGAGTTAGAGGATTCACTACCATAGTCCATCGTCGGTGGCTTGACGAGCCAGGTGTCTTGAAAGAGAGGCAGGCGTCTTGAGATAGAGACGGACAGCGTGTTGTGCCGCTATATGCCACAGGGTGTGCGCCGGTTTTTGGCGATGATGCACCAATTAGGATCATGAGTCATTTCTTGTTATGTGTGTATCTTCGGACTTGATTGTGCTATGTGTATTAGCTTTAGACTTTCGTATGTGGTGGTTATGAATATACGAGTTGTATATCGTGGGTCCCGTTGGACCTGCACTCACTGAGTAATCCCAATTACTCACCCCTCTTCTTGCAGGTGAGCGCGGAGGCATACAAGAGTAGTCACTTGGCTTGGTGATGGTTTTGGGAAGACACGAATTTTTATTTAATATCGTTATTTATTTTAAACACTTGGTTATTTAAATTCGAATTTGATATTTAAGTTTAATAAAGGTTTTTGTAAGATATTTTGGATTCGGTCCTTGGGAATAAGTGGTATTGAACTAGCAAGTGGTTTCTTGTGGTGAAAGTTAATACACTTGTACATGCCGTGAGAGAGGCGGGTGTTATAAAATTGATATCCCCTATTACTCTTGTCGAATAAAGTTCTTGACTTGGGTTTTATTTTCCTTGGATTTTAACCTCTGTGAGGCTATTTAGTTTTTTGAGGTTCTGGAAATTCTGGGTTTTCTGTTTGCTTACTTGTTTATTTGAAGAGTCTTGTGATGAAATTTGGCACACTCTCGCTGCCACGTACTCTTCCAAATCCTCCTCCGGCACACTCTCCACCGGACGCTCCCACCACGACTTCCCTTCCTCCGCCCCGTCACCACCGGGATATACCTCCAAACTCACCGGAGTCTTACTAAGATAGTTGTTGATCAACGTGTCCACGCTGCGATATATGCGCCGGTGAGCAGCCCCGGCTCTAGGGGTTGGCAACATGGGCATATGCCATAAGTTCATCTTGAAAATAAATAAAAAAAATCTTCATAAAAAAAAGGCTGGCTTAAAAAAAAAAATTCTTAGCTAAAAGGGCCTTAAATATTTTGTTTGCCTAGGGCTCTATTTTGAACTAAGACGGGGCTGCCGGTGAGAACACTCAATTCAGCGGATTTCTTGAACAGCCCACGGCGTCATTTCGAGAACGTTACTTGTCTCTTGCTCTCTTCTTCTATCTTTTTGATCTCTATCTTCTGTCGGCCTCGGCTCGTTTTAGAGTTTTGTGTTGTTAGCTCTTTTTTCGGTTGACTAATCAACGCGTTAGGGCTTTGAAATTGATTCTTGGGCGTCAAGAAAGTGATCGATGAAGTTTCTCTTAGTTCTTCCATGACCAAATTGGGAGAGGGAGGGATGAAAAATATCGTAAGGGTTTTTCTAGGAATTGGGATTTATAGTTGTTCATGGATTGGTGATAAAGGAAATGATAATTCATTTATGGTAATGTTTGGTATTAGATCCACTTCCAATTAATTAAAATTAACAGTTTTCGGAATGATTCCATAAATCAAACCTATCCTTTCGTTAAAAGCTGTAGGACACAGTTTATAGAAATAGAATATACATCCGAGACACTATTTCCATTTTACTCGTTCATTTAGAGAATCAATTGTGATGCGTAAAATATATATTTATACAAACGCGTTTTACATCACACACACGTACACACGCTGCCACGCGTTTTACATCACTCGTTTGTGGCAAATAAGTGATTGTTGACATCCTTCTAATTGATTGATTACAGTCTAATTACTTGATCTAGATTTGAATAATGATTTAAAGTGGAAAAGTGGATGGTTTTATTTCAAAGAAAAAAAAGATTTGGTAGAGGTATATATAAGTTTCAATATAAGTAATCAGCTAATTAAATACTAAACACATGATATTTCATTCATATGATCAGTTTTAGTGTTTTACCAATTTTTAAAACTAGGTTAGTTTAAATTAATGAGTAATGACCTCCTTTAACGCACCTGTTTTATATTGGTTCATTTCATCGTATTGTCTTCTCTCTTTCTTTTTTGTCAACAGGGTGGACTATCGTCTTAAAAATAAACTTCCCATGAAATAAGGAAGTCTATAAAAGTAAAAGGGTCGATTTACAAATAATTTCAACTGACAAGAGTTTTGTCAAAGTTAATTTTAAGCGAGGGTAAAATCGTAAAACCCGTTAAACACAAATGACAAATCTTAGATTTTCGATTTCGGCCTCACACAGATACGTCTAAGCTCTGTTCTAAAACTGGAACAAAACAGTTGCCTATGAGGGTTTTGGGAACCTATGCCTAGATTCCATCTGTTTGCAAATGGTATAGTGGATGCCATTAGTTTAGGCTGGTGAGAGCCTGATTTGCTCACCCTAGGATTAGATAGGCTCTACGAAGTGGATCTTGGTGTTGATACAAAATTTAAAACTTCGGACCTATGAACGATGAAGACTGATTTTCTGTCCCTGACATGTTGCTTCATGGCAAAAAGATAATAATATGATAACTGGAATTCAAAGACCCTTCGGAAGCAAAACTTGTTGAGAATTTTCTGAATGAGGAGGGTGTAGAAGAGACCAAGAAGATGAAGATACTAAAGATCATCAATGGAATGGGTTAGTTTCCAGCTACAAATTTTACTTAACATATCCAATGGGTTACTCTCACTAGTACTATGATTAAGTAAGAGTTTGTGAAAAGCATTTTGTTCTATCCAAATTTGTAAACAGAACACTTTTTTTTTTTTTTTGAAGTGCGTTGGCTTTCCTCCCGAGTGAGCTAAGAGAGAAGCTGATTGATGAACAAGAAACAAGAGATAAGTTTCAGAAACTACACGGTTCTGTGCATGGTCTCTCAACGGAAGCCGCGATGAGACTGTTTTATGGAACTCTGACTACAAAGCAAGGTGAAGAAGGGTCTGACTCTGGTCTTGGTCTTGGTTCTGGTTCTGTTTGTGTTGCTGCCACGACAGACTTGGGAAGCTATGTTACTGAGCTAAGCTCTCTTCCTGACAAATCTCCTAAGACTGAAGTTAATTTGGACACATAGAGGACGAGAAGAGTGGAGAAGAAGGGCCTGGATCCGGTCTTATTGACGTTCGGTTTGGAGATATAGTGTTTGTCCTCCTTCATCAGAAAGAGCATCCAAAGTTGAAGAGAAAGGGAGATTTGGTGCGTTTTGGATATTTGAAGGTGATCCCCATGTTATTTGGAGAAACCAAGTGTTCTTTTAACCATTTAATGCATTCATAGTAGGAATTTTGCAAAGTGAAAGTAAAGCCTTGACTTTATTTAAATCGTATGCATAACGAAACTACAAGTCTGAAAACTGAAAGAAATATGAGATTGTTCTATGATAAAAAATATTCAACTCCTCTGTTTTAATTCTTTTGCCAAAAAACAAAGGTCAGTTTTCAGACAATGCACAAACATGCGGACCTAAAATGGAATATCGAGATAGGATGATGGATTTTCTCAATATATTACAAAAAATAAATTAAATAGTATTTTATAAGTGAAATCTCTCTATAATACTATTAAATTTGGCTCTAAATAAATAGTATCAAAAGTTACCTATAGAAATAACAACAAAAGTAAAAATGGTTTGATTTTTGATACTAGGGAGCCTCTAAGAACTTAATTAAAGGTCTAAATGGTAACCGCTAAATTGGGCTGAATGTGAAATTTGGCGGAATTTATTTGTGATTTTTGGAGAATCTGGTGGCTAGCTCATGCCTATGCTTCAAAAATGTATAGACTAAAGTACAAGGTATACATATTTTTCCCCTGAAAAGATAAGAGGAGATATTTCTTGAGTCCTCATGACTTAGAATCGTCCGTTTATACGAGTGGAAGAAGAAGGATCAGAAAATAAAATATCGCTTTATCAACAACAACAAAAAATAAAATAAATATCAACGACTAAATATGAACGACTAAATAAATATCAACGACTAAACAGTCTAAACCATTCAATTTTTTTTTTGTTTTTTTGTGTTTCCTTCATTTTTTTTTCTCTAGAATATGCAAAGTTTCACTCTGTTTTCCATTTCTCTAGTCATCGTTTTGGCAATAACCTACAGCGATTCTTTCACCATAAACGATTTTCCTGAGGATTTTCTCTTCGGAGCTGCCACTTCTGCTTATCAGGTTCGAATATTCTTCTGTGTTCTTCATTATTTTGTTTTTTTTTCATTTTTTTGTTTTGTTTAATGATGTTTGGGATTTGGGGGAAGTAGTGGGAAGGAGCTGCAGAAGAAGATGGAAGGACTCCCAGCGTTTGGGACACTTTCTCCCACTCTGGTTAACTTTACTCATTTATATATTTTCACTTACAATACTTTATATATTTAAACTATAAATTTGTTCTGAGAATCATATTGTCATTGTCTTTTCTTGTGTGGTTCAATGTTCATACGTTTTTTGCCAACAAAAAAGAATTCTCATTGTCATATATCACAAGCTACTGTGTGTGGTTCAGTTTAATTGGCACTTAAAAATACGAAGTTTATGTCTTTACTTATGAGTTTATTTATCTGAGAATTCCTTTGCTTAGATTCGTAAATCTTTTTTGAAAATTTTGCAGATGACAAAGGTAATGGAGATATAGCATGTGATGGTTATCACAAATATAAGGTTTTCTCTCTCTCTCTCTCTTCTTTTTTTGTTGCTTTGCTCTGTTTTATACTTGTTGAAGGAGTTATCCTAATTAGTCTATGGCTCTGTTTTATAAAATTCGATGTCACCCTGACCTTTTCAGGAAGATGTTAAGCTGATGGCAGAAATGGGTTTAGAAGCATTCAGATTCTCTATCTCGTGGACAAGGCTCATACCAAGTAACGCCTCTTCTGTTTTCTTGACTTGCAAGTAAGTAACGATCTTGTTTCTGTAGATCTTTAAAGTTTAAACCCTCTTTTGGTCTTTGTGATTTCACAGATGGAAGAGGACTCATTAACCCAAAAGGTTTACATTTTTACAAGGACCTCATCACAGAACTACGAAGCCATGGTGAGATTATTTTTTTCCTTAAAACCTAATCACAGTTAAACCCAATTGATACCTTTTGATAGAAATTATGGCAAACAGGAATCGAACCACATGTTACACTTCAGCACTATGATTTTCCTCAGGCCCTTGAAGATGAGTACGGAGGATTGATCAACCGCAAAATCATGTAAATCTAACAAAAGGTCTTATTATGTAATACTTTTTTTTATGATGAATTGAAACAAAGATTGTTGTTGCAGAGAAGACTTCACTGCTTTTGCAGATGTATGCTTCAGAGAGTTTGGGAATGATGTGAAGTTATGGACAACAATCGATGAAGCTAACATATTCGCCATTGGTGCTTATAGCCAAGGAATTGTGGCGCCTGGACATTGTTCTACTACCGAATGCTCCACTGGAAATTCTTCTACTGAACCATATATTGTAGGCCATAACTTATTGCTAGCTCATGCTTCTGCTTCAAAATTGTATAGACTAAAGTACAAGGTATCCATATATTTTATATGTCTATTTAAGCTCTTAGCATATATATACTAAACCTTAAATCCATATGAACATAATTCCATATGATGGTGCAGAGTAAGCAGAGAGGATCCATAGGCCTTAGCTTATATGCATTCGGGTTATCTCCTTATACTAACTCTAAGGACGATGAAATCGCAACTGAGAGAGCTAAAGATTTTTTCCATGGCTGGTGAGGATAAAAAAAAAAAAAAACGGTTTTCATTGTTTCAGAAACGTTTGAGATAAAAAATCTGATAGACTTTTTTGTTGGAGGTGGGCTTAGCACCCCTCCAACTGGGCTGGCCCATGTCAGGGAAGGCCCATCACAGCCGAAGCCTGCCAGCCATTCCCAGGCCCGCCGAGCGAGATCACCGCGCTATAAATAGCGCAATAACTCCTCTTCGGAAAAGTAGTTGAAAATCAAGGAGAACATCATTTACTAAAATACCCTGCCGACCTCCCTGTTCGCAAGACTAAAATCAGTCAATCGATTGACCGCCGAACTCACGATCTACGTCGAGTTCGTCAATCAACCGATCGCCGAGCTCCTTGCACATTATTTCATCATTCTGCCGAACACTCCGTTTAGTCATTCGAGATCGTCATAAGCCGAGCTCATCTGTGTAATTTGCCGATCATCTTACCTTTTAATACGAAAGTCTCGGCCCCATTCTTTACTTAGAACAAGTCTTACCACTCCTAAACCAACATTTTTGAACTGATGATATAAACAAACTCAAAGGATGTTGAAGCCATTGGTATTTGGGGACTATCCGGAAGTAATGAAGAGAATCGTGGGATTGAGGTTGCCTGTTTTCTCAGAGGAAGAGTCAGAGGAAGTCAAAGGATCATCTGATTATGTAGGAATAATCCACTACACGACAGTCTATGTGACAAACAGTAGACCAACACCTTCTCTCCTTCCCAGCTTCTACACAGACATGGGCATAGATACGATCTGTAAGCTTACTTTCTTTTCCATTTTTATCAATCAATCAATTGAAAAAGACTCTTTTAGCTGATTCTTCTTCTTTTTTAAAAGACATTGGGAATTCTTCATTCAATACGGTAAGGACCTGCAAAAAGCTATTCATCGATCTTCTTGAAATCTATAAATTTTACTATCCCATTTCGCCACATGGATGTGGACCCTTAGCTTTCGGCCCATTAGAATATCTAGAAAGAGGGTCTATTCGGAGGGTCTATTCGTGGGCTGCACCTCTTTCAGGAATTAGTATGGCCTTTCCATAGGCTTGAGATTTACCATGAGTTATAAAAAAAAAATCTATAAATTTTACTAATCCAACTGTTTTTTCTTTTGAAGTCGGTTTCAACTCCATGGGGTTTTCAAAGTGTCTTGGAGTATCTGAAACAGAGCTATAACAATCCTCCTATCTACGTTCTTGAAAACGGTCCATTTCATTTCTCTCCTTTTTGTTAATTCTTACTCTGTTTTTTTTTTTTATTCTACTTGAAACCGCATTTTCTTCTTCTAATTGCTATTTTTTGTTTAAAAACAGGTTTACGGATGAAACACAATTCGACGCTACAAGACTCAGAAAGAGTGGAATACATTGAAGCTTACATTGGTGCTATGCTCAACGCCATCAAGTATGATTCTCATTGTTCTTCATATTTTAGTCTTTCATGTAAATGTGATTGATTTAAGTCCAGTTTACTCTACTCTCTGATTTTTCTGACAAATTCTTTTTAAATGATTAGGAATGGATCGGACACGAGAGGTTACTTTTTATGGTCGATTATTGATTTGTTCGAGCTATTAGGTGGATTCGAGAAGAGCTTTGGATTGTACTTCGTGAATTTCAGCGATCCTGGCCTCAAGAGATCTCCCAAGCTCTCTGCATCTTGGTACACTGGTTTTCTCAATGGTACAGTTGAGGTTGTTACTCAAGAAATAACTCAGTTGCAGAGAAACTTCTCTGGTTCTTCTTCTTTGTAATGTAGTTATATATATAACTACGTACGGATTTGGTAAATGGTTTCATGATCTTTACATGTGAGATCTCATTAGATTATATGTCTCATTAATTATATTTCTGACATAGTGCATACATGTTTTCTTCTCCACTCATTCTACTTTTTCGATCAAGTACATAAAAATATCTAAAAAATAAAAGTTTTTTCACATGTAACATTTTAACTAAGTTGGCATGAATTTGGCTTGAAGCCTTGAACGGAAAAGGTAAGAAACTTTAGTCCCGATTGAATGGTTTTCTAGCTAAACTTATAAATGCATGCAAGATTAGCTTATAGGAAGCAAGATGATGAGGCCGAAAACAATTGAAATCAAACTACTCCTTATGTTTCTCGTCCTAGTGAAGTGAGCACATCTCATTCTGCAGTTGATAACTCTGGTATATATCTTTTTCACCCTCTACATTCTGTTTTGTTGGCATCTTGACTGTAACACCCGCCTCTTTTTTACTCGAGAGACGGCATGTTATCTCACAACTTAAATCACAAGTCACTCAAATAATAACTCTTATTAAATCATTTTTAAACCGTCTTAGTATAAATCATCTTAAAACCGTCATTAAGCAAAACCAACTAAAACTTTATTTTTGTCTAATAATAAACCGAAATCCAGACTCCTCCGACTACTCTTCATGCTCACCTACACGTAGAGAGAGGTGAGTAAATTAAAGGGGATTACTTAGTGAGGATAAGTCCATGGGACCTACAAATTCACTGCAAACGACTTAACTTAACCACGTGACAACACAAGCTTAGACTTAAAACACGCATCAATCATCACGTCAGATGGACCTCATCACACAAGAGTCTCCTATCGTTTCGGTGCATCCACGCCAACGTACGTGTCCGCCTAGCGGTCCTTATCCGCACTTATCTCATTATCATCACATCATCACATACTTTCACAACATAACATATTTCATATCATCAATCAACACACAACATGTTCTTCATCTATCACCCTAGTCCATATTCGATCATGATTTATTATCTATATATATATATATATATATATATATATAACCACACATATGTATATAGTAGAAATTCTATAAATTAATAAAGTTGGGACTTTGATATTTTATTAATTTATAGAGTTAATAAATTATCGGTTTTGACTAAAATAATGTTTTTATTAAAAAATAATTAAAAATAATATATTTTAAAAATATTAAAATAGTTTTAAAATTTTATTCTAAAATTAGAGGTAAACTCTAAAAATACTTAAATTTAAATAAAAATAAACAATACTATACTTATATTTTAGTATATTCTCATAGGTTATATATTTGTGTAAGAATTTTTTATAGAAGTTATTAATTTATTATATTAATGGGACTGTATATTTACATAGGTTTCTCAAAAATATTATTATCTTATTATCTTATCGATTTGTGCTATGTTATACACCGGCCCGACTTGATATCAGAAAAATTTATTATATTATCGAGTTTATTAGTTTATCAAGTATTAATTTATAGAGTTTCTAATGTGGTTTTAATCCTAAATTAACATTGACGAGAAGCTAAATCGCAATTGGAGAAAATGCAAACTTGCTCCTCACCTTTGCGAAATTGATGATAGACAAGGAACAGTCTCGGAAACGCATGCTTAACTCAAGAACGAACCGTCGACTTTTCAATCCCTCCGTTGATTCTCACGCCGGTAGTATCCTGAAGGTACCCACCAAGTTTCGGACACAGCGGAGTACGCACAACTCTGCTACGGTCTCTTGAAGTTGCCATGACGTAACTGTTTCTGGTTCAAACTTGGCACACAGATTCAGAACAGTCTCTGTTGTTTCTTGGCCAGAAAACAACCAACATAACTGCTCAAGTTTAACTCCGATTGGAACACCGTCTGATTCTATGGCTTCTCTAATAGAAGTTTGATGTCTCTGCATTTTGTCTCTTTTAAACTCATGTTTCCCTTAGATTTTCTCCTATTTTAGCTCATATCTTCAGCATTTTAGTATAGATCTCATGCATTATGCTATTACATAGCATTTAGGACCTGCATTGCATATTTCGTGCATATGGGAGTTGTATCAGGTGCTTTTGAGTGCAAAAGGAGGAGATTTGGAATCAAGAGGTAGGAGCATGGAGTTCGGAGAGCAAACGGGATATGAAACGGGATGAAGAACCCGTTTGACGAAGAAGAGCTGTGCGAGTTAAGAAGAAGAGAAAGTCAATTTAAGTGAGTTGACTGAGGGTGCCCTTGTCTCCCACTATATAAGACTTTATAACCTAACTTTTACAGCAGCTTTCTGTAAGATCTGAATCTGAAACTAAAGGGAGAAAGTTTTTCCACTTTCTGAAGATTCTCTTTGAATATTCTCCTTGTAACTTTCGAATCTTGTTTCTTAAATTTTAATCAAGTTAAGTTATTTCTTTTTGGCTTTATCTTATTTTTACTTTCACTCCCTTGCTTATCGTGTAACAAAAATTCCTTTCCTTAAGGGGAATTGGCGTTTTCTTACATGAAGAGTGAGTGAGCTCTTTTGGGTCTTGAGGGATGAGGTAGATTAGGAGCGATTAGGGGTCGATTTTGCTTCTAGAGGTGTTTAATTATTCCAAAAGTCTTTCTTTGCTGGATTTGCTTAAAGCTATGTCTCTCTTGATCATCTAGATCTAGATCCTAGACTCTTCTCACACCAAAAGTGCCTTGAGAAGAGTTGGACCGCCCAGCAAAGAGATGAACTCGTCCAACCCACGATGGTGGTTGTTTGGAGAGGGCATCGGTCTAGGAGAGTTGTTTCTTAAGGCTGACATTTCTTGAATTCACTAACCAAAAGTTAGCTCCTTTGATTTCAAGTTTAGCTTTGTGGTTTTCTCCATGGAAGTGGGTTAACCTTGTTTTATGAACTCTCCTCCTAAGACTTAGCTCTTAATTGAGTGTTTCTAGACACCCTTGTTGACCCCTAAAACCTCATAGTCGATTTCCTCATCTTGAGGCCTTTCCTTTATTATTATCGGATTATCAAAAATCAGTTGTTGTTCTTTTAATTAAAGTTTATTTCAGTTCATTTACTCCTTGATTTAAAGATTACAAAAACCCATTGGATTTGACTTGTTGAATTTCTTGCATTCGAAATTGTCTTATCATTCTCCATTTTGGATTGACTCTCAAGACCACAATGACATGAGTGAGATTGGTATTTGAAACCCATACAAAAATCCTTGTTTCAGAGTTCTATCCAGTACAACAACGGATGGGGTTTAACTCCTGATTGGTATTGTTCCCTCAAACTCCAACTCGGATCTGCCACAAATTCCAAAGTTTTCTCTCCTCTCATGGCATTCAACCAGCTCACTTCTCTTGCCCACATACATCACAACAAAATGGGCAATCCAAAAGCACTCTACGAACGACTATAACTCCTTCTCCTCCACCTCATCTCGAACCACCATCAACCAATGATTCTGGTGTCTCTACCACTCGTGATCCTGAACCTCAACCTCAAACTGAATCTACCTCACAACCTTCTCCACCTGAACCTTCTCGCATTCAAACGTGTAGCCGCAGCTGCATCACAAAGAAAATCTAAATCCTTTCTCTTCACACAGACGCCGTCTCCCCAATTTCTTTATCCCATTTTCATGCTGCTAAAGATCCAAACTGGACTCATGCAATGCAAGAAGAATATGATGCTCAAATTGCAGCCGGCACATGAAAAATTGTTATACGTCTCCCTAACGTTAACAATGTGTGCTATTTGTGGCTTTTTGTGGCGCGTCTTGTTGAGAACGGCAAATCTCAACAACTCAACATTGATTGTAATGAGACATTCAGCGTCGTGGTCAAACTTGCAACAATTCGAACCGTCTTACATGTTGCTCTGTCTCGGAATTGGCCACGGTGATCTCACCGAAACACTATACGGCATCAACCGCCTGGTTTTGTTGACCCTACACGCCCAATACATGTATGTCTTCTGAAAAAATTGCTTTACAGGCTCAAACAAGCTCCTCAAGCGTGGTATCAACGCTTTGCTACCTACACCAACAAAATTGGATTCCGCAAAAGCAAGTCAGACGCGTCCCTAATTGTCATACGCCGAGGAAATGATTTTGCTTATCTACTCCTCTACGTTGAGGACATTGGCCTGACAACCTCCATCACTAATTTACTAAGGTCGATCATAAATGCCTTAATCTCTGAATTTTCTATGACTTATTTAGGCAAACTTCACTAATTTTTGGGTATCAATATTCACAGGACCAAAGACATCATTCACCGAGCCGGCATGACAGGATGCAACCCTTTCTCTACACATCTGCAAAACTTGCAGCAGATGCGGGTCCTCCTGTCAAGGATCTAACACTATACCGCAGCCTTGCTGGAGCTCCCCAATACCTCAATTTTACCCGGCCTGACATCACTTATGCAGTCCAACAAGCTTGCCTCTACATGCATGATCCAAGAGAACCACATCTAAACGCTCTCAAACGGATCATACGCTACATAAAAGGAACACTCACACATTGCCATCACCTCTGACAGATGAACATGTCTAAAGTCACTGTCTATACCAATGCTGATTGGGGTGGCTGGCTCCACTACACGTCGCTTGACCTCTGGTTATTGCCTATTCCTTGGAGATAAATTAGTATCTTGGTCTTCGAAACGGCGACCAACGGTTTCTCGCTCAAGCGCTGAAGCCGAGTACCGCGGTGTCGCCAAGGCCCACGCTGAAAAGCTACTTGGATAAGAAACTTACTACTCGAGCTTGCACTGCCCAATATTGTGTGACACAATAGTCTACTTTGACAATGTGAGTGCGGTCTATCTTTCTAAAAACCCGGTCCAACACCAACGAACCAAACACGTCGAGATCGACCTCCATTTTGTTCGTGAACGTGTTGCTCTCGGCCAAACAAGAGTTCTGCATGTCCCATCAGAGCTCACCAATACAAGAGTTGATGATCTTCTCCAGGCTTGGCCCATCGCAGCACATGAGGCTTGGCCCATCGCAGCACATGACTCGCTCATGGTCGGAGCTTCTCTCTTGGACAAGGATAACCACGTCCATTGGCCAACTACTCCGATGAGACGTAAGAAAAGGAGACGCAATCTATCTATAAGAATCTGTCTTGATGTTGTTGTATTTATCTTAATTTACCATTATATGGATCGAACTCAGGTTAAAGGGGTTTATTAAGCTAACTTTACCCATTGAGCTAAAGATTTTATAGTGTTTTCATGTACAATTTAACATTTTATCAAATTTAAAGGGTGTCATGTGACACACCGTATGCTTCTTAGTAGGTTCGCCACTGTATGTGGCTTTGATTGTTGCGTATAAATTAAGCAGGGTAAAAAGATTACTTGAACAAAGACTTGTGACGCAAGCCACTTTCCGAGACGTTTCAAAGGTTCTGGAGGTTTATCATATACTCTTTGTTCCCATCTCGTTCTGGAGGTTTATGTGTGTTAAAGTATCAAGAAGAGGGCAGAGAACGAGATGGGAGCAAAGTAAAAAAGGAGAAGCTGAGGACGAACTTAACATCCCTAAAGGAAATTGGGATCCACATTTTGGAAATTACCTAAACAGTTCTATGTTCTCTTGTAATCCCTCACTTCTAATTCCTAGTTCACAAATTGTATCCGATTTCATTCACTTTGAATAAACATCTTATTAAAATTATGTCATCTAACGAAGAATGTGTTCATTCACGACACAAAATCCCAAATTACACACTTGAGACTTTTGGCATCCACAAGATTTTAGATTTTAGCTCTGATACTAGCGAAGTTATAAAACTTCCCAATATTGTCTAGAGAATTAGCGAGGGCTTAATTTCTGCCTCTTGTTCTGCTTCGCTTTGAGACTCGACACAGTCTGCTCCAACCACAAAAGTTTAGCAGCACAAGTAGCATGTTTGACATCCAATCTATCTTTGAGATTCTTGATCTGTTCCTCGAGGTCTCGGACACGAGAACCATCAGCATTTGCTTTCTTCCTCTCCAAGGATATCTCGTCAAGCTTTGTCTTCAACCAGTCAAGCTTGAAACCCGCAGTTTCTGTTAGCTCGACCAACTCGCTCCGAGCGTTGCTTAGCTCAGTCTCGGTGATGCTTTGTTGAGGCCTTTTCAGTGTCTCGATGAGACCGAGGAGTTGATTCATGTAGGCTGTTTTCGCCAATTGGTTTTTTGGTCTGAAATTCACTGCAATGTCCGGATATTTCACGAAAAGGTCACTGACTGTAACAACCTGCCAACGAGTGAAAGATGAAATTATGTGGAACAGAAAAGACAACAAGAATCGATCATCTTTATTAATTATAATCATACCTGAGAATAAAGGACTTGGAAACCATAGAGATCTAACATCTCCTTCCCAGTTACAGCTCCTTCATCAACAACTTCAAGTACTTTTACTTCCACTTTAACAATGAGTTTGTTCTTCTCGAGAAACCCTTTTTCTTGAAGCTTTTTAAGAGGCACGGCCTCTGCCCAACCCCATTCCGCGAACTGAGCGCAGAACAAGTAACATGGCACATCTGTACGTGAAAAGCAGATAGTATCATTATAAGTTTTGTTAATCAATAAGATATGAGCATGTGTATAATATATAAGTATGTATAGTTTATCTGATTAGTAAAAATTACCACATATTAATCCGTAGACCTTTTCCCCTGATTGATTCAATAGAACAAAGGAAAAACTAGCTCGTCTCTTCCATCCAAGTCGCAATGATTCAGGATTCGCAACACAGAGATACAGAGACAAGTGATCATCAACATTATCTCCTTTGGGATAAATCTCAACAAGCCTGAAAAAAAAAAAAGGAAACAGATTAATTCTAAACGCTTTGTGCAGCTAATAACAGAGATTACGAAATCAAATACATACACATATATATAATCTGTTCCTTTACCATTCGCAGCCGCCACTTAAGAATGTTGGTGATTGTATCACAGCTTCCTTCTCGGAAAAGTTATGTATCTCAAACGTCAAACTCGTCTGCTTTTGATCCTCCATATTTCTGCAAAATACTATTCTTTCCTTACGTTTTGTCACTTCGAGCAATAGACGACTATAATTTCTCACAAACTAGTCAATTAAATTGTAAACACCCATCAATTGCCATAAACAGACAATTTTTCACAAAACTGTAACACCAATATAATCTGACAAACAAAACCCATCTGACATGGAAGAAAAAATACATGAAGTAATTTAGTCTAATCAGCCATAGAGCAAACACAAGCAAAGTGTAATTTTTGACAAGGAAATAAAGAAGAGAGTTTATTTATAATGGACTTTAGGTAATGGTAACAACTGATTAGTCAAACTACTACTTCTCCAAACTAATATTAACATCCATGTTTATTTATTTCTTAGCAGAAGTCCACGAGATTTCAGGTTTTTTTCACTATTTCATTTCTAAGAGGAATTTCAACAAACAATTGCCAGAAATATTTACAGTTCCAGTCAATGCAAAGAAAACAATATTTTGAAATCCTCTACAAAGTGAACGAAGAAACAAAGATTAACAAAACAAAAAAGAAAACAACACAAAAGTGAGCTAAATAAAAAAGAAATTGATTTATGTCTCAGTCTACAAACCTTGTCGAAAGATACACATAAATCCGAAAGTTTATTTTAAAAAGAGTAACAAAAGAAAAGAGGAGATATAACAAATGAACAAAATCGAAATCGAAAAACAATAAGAAAACGTGAGCGAAACCCAAAAAGAACGACTCGCCAAGTAGCTCTTCAAAGGAACTGAATAGAGATGCCAAAATCCACCACCAATCTCCGAAATTTGATCGATGGCAAGGAGGAATTATGTAGACAAAAATTTAGGGTTGCAAGAATAGCAGAAAGAGAGAGGAAATGAAAGGGTTTTAACTCGGCAATAGAGGGAAGGAACCGAAAGGGTTTTAACACAGCAATAGAGAGAGAGGAAACTGAAAGGGTTCTCTTTCTTTGAACTTCCCAATGACAGTAAATGCTAAATAAATATCACAAAAGCATATTTGCATTTTCATATTAAAGGCAAATGAATAGAACTCGGTTTAGTTTGATTTTTTATGTTAAATCACAATTTTTTTAAACAAAGATGAATAGAAATCGCAAATTTGGCAAAATTGTGTGGTTTCAGATTGATTTTTAAACCCTGTGTGGTTCTCGGTTTAAAAGTATTTAGATGTTGATTGGTTCATTCGCTACCATTCACGCTTCGTTATGTCCCAAACGGCCAAACCATTTAAATTCAAAAACTGATTTTCGCAAATGTTTGTGGTTGCATGTCGGCAATGTTTTTAAAACCGGACCGGAAGGCGAACCGGATAAGCATCCGGGTCATGGTTCAATTTGGTTCGACCGAGTTGAATTCGGTTCATAATAATTTATGTTTATTTATTTTTAAATATAGAAATTTTAAAATACATATTATAAATAGTTAAGAGTTGATATAAAAGTATAAATACAAATATAATAGTATTAGAAAAATTAAACTAAAACCTAATTTTGTGAAATTAATAACTTCTAATCTAACATATAATTAGTTAATTGATCATATTAATTGTTTATAAACCAGATCGGAAATCCAACCCGGTCACATGTCCGGTTCACGGTCGAACCCGGTCCGACCACCGGGTCGTTCCGGTTTTCAAAACACTGCATGTGGGTAATTAATAAAATCAGAATATATTTAATAATTTTTTTTAATAAGACGTTTGTATAATAATCGTGAAATACATGAATAAATTTGGGATTTTTCATTAATATTCACTAATCTTCTATCACAATTATATACTCTCTCCTTTCTTAATATTATGATGCTGTAGAATTTTAACTTAGATTAAGAAATAATGAATACATAGTTTTAAATGCATTATTTTTCTCTCACTAACCATTTTACCATTAATATGAACCAATAGTAATTCATCAATGTTTTTGATTTTCACAATTAAAATACATTTATTAATAAACAATGGAAAGAAATCTAAAAAATCAAATTTTGTGGAACAAAGAAAAATTCTAAAACATCAAATTATTAGAAACAGAGAGTATATAAAGTCGTTAAACCAAAATTTTCTTGATACATTTTTTCCAATCATTAATATCACATATTAAATCTAACAAAAAAAAAATTTACATTAATCTCCACAAAATACATATTTTCCCACTGAAATTATAATTTTCATCGAAATTAGAGAACAGAAAAATAAACGTAACTATTATACACATGATTTTTCATTATTACGTTATATTGAATTAGTTATTTTTGAACTAAAATTATATAGTTTTGATTTTTTATAATCATAAAATATTTTTATAATGTTAATTTAATATTTAACCGTTACTACATCTGCAAGTCAACTAATCATATATATCTTGTAAACGCACCAGTTTCCAACTATTATATGAGTCGTACAAATTGTTCAATAACGTTATTAACTACAACTGTCGGCTTCCACAAAATTGTCCTATTTACAACCACAACAGTTCAACCAATCAGACTTTCAACAGTTCAACAGTTCAACCAATCAGACTTTCAACAGTTCAACAGTTCAACCAGTGAAATAAATGACATGATTTCAAATGAATTTGGTATTTGGGATCCAATTTTTATTGTTGCATCTATGTGCTTACGATCATGTGGATGTAATTGTTTCATATTAAATCAAAGGGATACTTTCAAAAATAGATCAAGAATTGGGGTCAATTACAAAAATAACCCTCATTGCAAAATGTGTTTTTTTTTACCTTCTTCACTCTTCCCATATTTCCGTAATAAGGAAAATGCCATTACTTTTTTCTTTGAAGTCTATCTGTAAAGTCTGCTACGAAAATCAAATGTCCAAAGAAACCTCATCTTCTTCACTTATTCACGAAAATGTCATCACCATCAATTCATTCAACAACCAAGCTCAACCGAAATCAAGCTTTGAATGCATGATTTCCTCTTCAAACATTTCCACAAACTCATTCTATCATCTCATAAACTTATATTCTTCATTTTCTTCTCCATTTTCACCCCAAAAACTCACCTTTTAAAGTTTATGTTTTTAGATCTTGCAATTATCGGTGTGTGAGATCATGTTAACGGTTGGGGAAGTTTGCTGAAACTCTAAATCGAAGTTATGGGCCGTCAACGTAACTAAAATCACAGCAAGGTAAAAATCCGGTCGATCTGAATAAATTTCACATATTTGTAGCGAAGTAGACTTCATAATTTTACATTATGAAGTCTACTGGTCAACGAACATGTTAATTTTGCAATTGACTTTCACAAAATTTTGGAGAGTAGACTTCATTGTGAAGTCTGCGCCATATTCCTTTGAAAACAAAAAATTACGGCGTAGACTTCATTATGAAGTCTACTTTGTAGATTTATCGCTGAAGTCTAATAGGTTAGTTTTGCAACTGGTGGAACAAATTTTTTTTTTGTGAAGTCTATCCCTGAAGTCTGCTGGAAAAAAAAAGTTAGTTGCAATTGACTTTCGTTTGACTTTTTGGGAAGTCTACACCGGAAGTGTTGTCATTCAAAGTTTTAGACTTCACAATGAAATATACTCACGAGTAGGGGTGTTGTCATGGGTACTACCCAGTGGGTTTACCCATCCCACTGTGTCTGGTAGGGTTTTTTTACCCAATAAGAAAAGATTGGGCTGTAAATGGGTGGATATTTTTACCCGTGGGCTTTTGTGGATTAATTCTGGGCTTTCCATGGTTTATTTTATTTTATTTCAACTTTCAGAAAACTCAAAAATTAACCCGTGGACTCGTCGTCTCTTCAACCTTTTGGGTCTTCTTCTCCTTCTGTCTATTCCCCACTGATTGCAATCTCTTCCCCACAGATTTCGGTTCAATCGATTTCTTATTGGCTTTAACTAGGGTGGTCTTGCTCTCTTCAGCGACTCTATCAAAATCGTCAGAGAGTTTTCTCCTGATTCTAGCCATATTCTACATCGCAATCTGTTTCTCCTTGGTAATTTCTTGACTTTAGCTCATGGATTTCTTCTCTGCCTGTTATTAGGTTTTTATTTTGTTTTTTCTTCTTATTTTTGCTGTTTGGGAAACTCTAAAGAACCCTAAAATTATGGATTTCGGGATCATGGGTGTTTTAGTTTATCGATTAGGGTTAATGGGTCGTTGTTATTTAGCTTCATTGAATTACATTTTCGTTCTCTGGCTCCGATTATTCTTTTTACAAAGTGTCTCCATTTTCAAATAGGTTATGCGCACTAAGTGCTCGACGAATTGTCCAAGTCAGGTGTTCCTTTTCCTACAACCGCTTTTTTTTTTCTTTTTCGATACAACAAAAACTTTCTGTGTGTCTTGTCCTTCTTGTTCTCTACCTATTTGGATTTTTCCCTCTCTCTTTAATCTTTTCCTTCTGTATGTTTTTTCGTCCTTTGAGATTCATCAAGAGATGTGTTTTTGTGGCAGTAAAGAGTCTCTCTTTTTGAAAGTTATTGTTATCTGATTCTAGTTTACACAGTTGCTTATACAGTTAAGCTGTGAATTTGAATGTTATTGGTAGGAGGATGAACATCTTATTTTTATGTCTTTCGCATATTTTTAGGAGCTGATGTTTTTTCTCTTTTTTCTTCTTCTTCTTCTGGTGTTAAATTTGTAAGGCTGTGATTATGATCTCTCATGCGTTAAACACCTAAGACTTTTTCTTATGTTTTTGTTTTATGCAGAATGGATTCACAGACAATTCGATATCTAGCACAACTTGATGCTGAGAATGAACAAAGAGAATTTGATGAGAACATTGAGGAGAGTGAAGCAGAAACTCAAGAAGCAGCGCCAGCGAAAAGTGAGACTCGAACTCAATCAACTCTAACGGTATTTCAATCCAACAAACGCTTAAAGTCTGAAGTTTGGAAAGAGTATATACCAATAGGTGATAGGGAAGATGGAAAGAAAATGGGTCGTTGCATGCATTGTCAGAAGAAATTCTGTATAGAAATTAGTCATGGAACATCTGCTGTTACACGTCATTTAGAAATTTGTCCAATGAGAGCTGGAAATAGTGAAGTAGCTAAGAAGTATGATCCTAAAGTAGATCGTGATATGGTTAGTGAGATTATAATCTATCATGATTTGCCTTTCAAGTATGTCGAATATGAAAAGGTACGAGCCAGGGACAAGTACTTGAATCCCGATTGTCACCATATTTGTAGACAGACTGCTGGTGCAGATGTGCTCAAGCGATATGAGATGGAAAAGGTGAAGTTGAAAAAGATTTTTGCTGATCACAAAGGTCGAGTGTGTTTTACAGCTGATATGTGGTCAGCTCGAACCACAATGAGGAGTTATATTTGCTTGACTGCCCACTACATTGATGACAGTTGGAGATTGCACAACAAAATTTTAGCTTTCTGTGATTTCGAAGCTCCACATACTGGTGATGAAATAGCTACGAAAGTTTTGGACAGTTTGAAGGAGTGGGGTTTAGAGCATAAAGTATTCTCCTTCACTCTAGATAATGCTACTAGTAATACTAGTATGCTAGGTATTCTAAAGAATCGTCTTCAGTTGGCTAATAAATTGCCCTGCGATGGAAAGTTTTTACATGTGAGATGCTCTGCTCATATCTTAAATCTTATAGTGAAGGAAGGATTGCTTTTAATTGGTGGTCTTTTGGAGAGCATCAGAAACAGTGTCAAGTTCGTGAAAGAAACTCGAGCAAGGATAGATTCGTTTGCAGCTTATAGTAACAGTTTAGGGATTGATAGCAAGGCTGGGTTGTCTTTAGATGTTCCCACTCGCTGGAATTCAACCTATCTTATGCTTGCTAGAGCTTTAAAGTATCGTAAGGCATTTGCTAGTCTGCATCTGTGTGATAGGAACTACAAGACACTTCCTTCAGAGGCTGAATGGGAGCGTGGAGAAAAGCTCTGTGATTTATTGAAACCTTTTAACACCATCACCACTTATTTTTCAAGCGTGAAGTATCGTACAGCCAATATTTACTTCATGCAGGTGTGGAAAATAGAATTGTTGCTGAAGAAATATTCAGTTTGTGATGATATCGATGTGAAGTTAATGGCTTTGAAGATGAAAACCAAGTTTGCTAAGTATTGGGATGAGTATAGTATCGTTTTAGCAATGGGAGCTGTCTTAGATCCAAGGTTCAAGACTCTAATACTTAAATCAGCTTATGACAAACTCGATCCTAGTACTTCTGAGAAGAAAGTGGAGGTAGTTAAGAAAAACTTGAAGTTGCTTTATGAAGAATACAAGACCAAGCCCTGGACTTCTTCAACCAGTTCAACAAAGCTAACTCCACTTGAACTTCTTACTGAGTCACCTTTAGAAGACGATTCAGATCATGTAAGTATATTCTGTTGATTCTTACATATTGAGTTCAACTAGTATTATGTTAGTATGCTCATAATTATCTAATGAATACAGGATTTCTTTGAGCTTGAGAGAAGTGCAAAACTTGACTCAAACAATACAAAGTCTAGTTTGGATCTGTACTTGGAAGAGCCAAGGCTAGAGTTTGGAGCTTTCGCAGACATAGAAGTCCTAAGCTATTGGAAAAACAGTGGGCATCGTCATGGTGATCTTAGTGCCCTTGCGTCTGATTTGTTAAGTATTCCTATAACAACTGTTGCGGCAGAGTCAGCTTTCAGTGTCGGAGGTCGGGTTTTGAACCCATACAGGAGCCGTCTCCTTCCTGAAACAGTTCAGGCGTTGTTATGCACCCGAAACTGGTTAAGGGGATTTGCAGAATTTGATGGTAAGTGAAGACTATTTTTCTATTGTTTATAGTTGCATAATATTAAGTGAAAACCCATAATTTATATCTTCAAACTTTAGGTGACATTGATGATTACTTTGATGAAGAAAAAGACATTTCTACAAATGTTACAAGCAGCTCAAGTGTGTGAGATATGCGTGAAATGTTAAGGTAAGTAATGGCTGGTTGTATTATTAATATCAAGTCTCACTGTCTAATTGCTTGTATTTGATGATTCCGAATCTTGGAGAGACTGAAATGGCTTATTTTGTTGCAGACATAGATTGACATGGTTTCAGACTTCAGAGATTGGACCATAAGCTATGAGAAAATGATATATGTTTTGTAAAACTTTGGTAACAGTTTACTGCTTTTCGTCTTGGAAAAACCCTTGTTCTATACTCATTATGGTTTGTCAATTCCCAATTATTCGTTTTTCATTATTACTTTTCCGAAAAGATTAAAACCGTGTAATCTAACAATAGTTTAGAAAAGAAAAAAAAAGGTTTGGGCTGCCATGAACCCACTTGGGTTTTCCATGTGGGTTGAAAATCAACCCATTAGTTAAATATATTATGGGTATTTTATGGATTGGGTTTTATTGTGGGCAGGTTTTAATGGGTAGTAGGTGGGTTGGATATGACTGCCCACAAAAACAATCCTACTCACGAGTAGACTTCATTGTGAAGTCTATTACCTGGTAGAAGTCTACTGGTCAATGTTTATCGAAGTAGACTTCACGGTGAAGTCTACTTTCTAAAGTAAAAAATTCGGTCAATTGCAAAACTAACCCATATGAAGTCTAATTCTCGTCATAGACTTCACTGATAGACTTCAAAACAGAGTTAAACTTCATTTTGAAGCCTAATCACATTAATGAAGTTTATTCGAAAAAGTCAAAGCGAAAGTCAATTGCAAAACTAACCTTTTTTCAGTAGACTTCAGGGATAGACTTCACAAAAAAAATATTTGTTTCACCAATTGCAAAACTAACCTATTAGACTTCAGCGAGAAGTCTACTATTGAATGTTTTTTTTTTAAACGCATTTTTGGAAAATGTATAATGAATTTTAAAGATTTTCTTGAACAATTAGTTGTATTACTCCGTTTAGTTGCTTGTTTGGGGGTTTGACATGCTTATTCGTTATATACAACGTGAAAATGGTTTTCTTGTTTGATTAGCACTTTAGACATTACCAAGTAGACTTTGTAGAGAAGTCTATGTGTGAAGTCTATTCAAGAAGTCTATGTTTTTCCTTAGCATTTATAATGTGGTTGATATTTGTTTACTTGCATATAATGGTATACATCGCTTATGTTTATGGAGAATGGGTGAGAAAGGACAATATGTCATGGCATTTTGAGGTTGATCATCGCAAAGGAGGTAGCATGTTCTCTTTGAGGGATGGTTGTACACATGATGAGCTTGTTCAAATGGCGTTAGTTGATTATTCGGTGAACAACAACGGACAGCGTCTGGAGTTATCATATCCATTAGCAGATGCGTTCAGTCAGCAATTTCCTATTGATTCTCCGCCTATGTTTGTCACAAATGACAGACAAGTCCAAAGCATGATCGAGCTAAGTAAAACTCATGTTGTACGACTTTGTGTCTCTAGCCAAGAGAAGGATCAAGACAATGTAGATGGACCTAAGACTAAAAATCAGGATGAAGAGTTCGATAAAGATCTTGATGAAGATTGGGCTGCGGACTCAGATGAAGCGTCAGAAAAAGGACTATATGCGGGTTGTGATGAGGGTGATACAAGAGAAAAAGCTTATGAAATCGATGATGATACCCACGCGGACTACAGTGAGTATGAAGTTTACTTATGAAGTCTAACTATGAAGTCTACCTATAAAGTCGAACTATTACTTACTTTTCAATTGAACCGGTTTAGGTAGGTAAAATGGAGTTTTTGGACTTGAATGTGTTATTTTCAAAAATATGAAGACTATTTATGAAGTCTAACTGTGAAGTCGATTAATGAAGTTCAATTGAACCGTTGTAGGTAAAATGGAGCTTTTGGAGTTGAATATGTGTTATTTTCAAAAATATGAAAGACTATTTATGAAGTCTAACTATTACTTTTCAATTGAACCGTTTTAGGTAGATAAAATGGAGCTTTTGGACTTGAATATGTGTTATTTTAAAAAATATGAAGACTATTTATGAAGTCTAACTATGAAGTATAACTATTAATTTTCAGTTGAACTTGTAGGTAAAATGGAGCTTTTGGACTTGAATATGTATTATTTTCAAAAATATGAAAACTATTTATGAAGTCTACTAAGTATAATACTTTTATCTCCAAAGTAACAATAATAAGAATACAGAGGGAAAGTTTGGTTTTGAGTACAGTACTTTTCTATAACTAAAAACTACTGGTACAATCTAAATGTAGCAGAAATTATAACAAACATTTTCAACATATAATATTCAGCTTCTCTCGCATTTTCACCAATCAACCGCTTCCACTTTCTCCATAAAACATTTTTGCACGAACCATAAGCTGCTCCTGACTGCAAACATGAAGAAGACAAGAACCATAAGAGACTATTTCTATAAAACAAAACTGATTCTTCAAAGCATTAGAGCACTATACAAAACATCAAACTCAAAAAAATTTTACATGTGTGGGAAAGTAAGATACTTAGTCATGAGGACTTGAACAATGTTTTATCTAGCATCAATGGCCGATTTCTGAACAGCAGCGACGACTTCCTTTGAAGAACATTGAAGCCCTTTAAAAGCTTGATCATCACTTTCAACCAATTATAGATCAGCCATGAACCAATCAGAGACTTGACCAAACATGCTCGTTATAAGTTTGCACACATTGACAATAAGTTTGCTCGTGTGAGAACCTTAGTCAACTAAGATAGCTGACACTTCATCTGTTCAATATATGCGAAACCCATACACAAAAAGTTTAGACCTTTACGAAATTGAGCTCAAAGAGAAACGTGGTGGAGAGAAGAAAGGTGAAACATGAAGCTAAACAGAAGCTAAATAGGCTCATCACCTGAAGCTTCAGTCTCTCTTTATTTGTCCCATTGCAGCTCGAACTGATCCCAATGTAGAATTAGCATCTCCCCTAGCAAACTCAATACCGTCGAGTGCTTCCTGAAAAGAAAACCAGAATTTTTTTTTTGGTTTTGGGCTTCTTCACTAGTGAAACAGAAGAGGCTTTAGCAGTAGCAGGAGAACTTGAACAAAGGGCATGATATACTAGCAGTTTCAACTTCGTCATTGTGACTAATCCCTGCATAAAGGTGAATACTTGAAAATAACAATGTCCATTGATTTGGAATACAAAAGAGATATAGATCAGTTACAAGCGGGTTTTACCGTTGTTAAACACCCATATCGGAGCTATAGATTTGGAATACAAAAGAGATATAGATCAATGGCATACCAATCGTGTAACAACATCAAAAATTCAAAAAGTCCTAAAATTTATCAAAAGAAAAAACTACCAAGCAAGCAAACACAAACCCAGAATTTCCATACCATCAAAAGTATCATGGGAATAGCCTCACAAATCAACATAATGCATCAGTTTATGGTTAATTAAAACAGATGATTACCACCAACAAAAATATCAATGCCTTTCAAACAATTAAAACATGCTTCTAATTTGGAAAAACTATTGAACAAGAAGCAATTCAAGGGAAATCAGAGACAAACTTCAACACCTGAAGCCTTCAAGTTCTTGATTTCATTTCCAGGAAGGCCAATATACTTCTCCTTGAGGTTCTGTTTAGTTGAATAAACTACATAACCCTGCAATACCCCATCAAAAGCGTGAAGAACAGTAGGAAGATATCAAAGGCTTCATGTGAGTTTAGTGAAGGGAACCTGGCTTTGGATGACATGGTATGTCTTAAAGGCTTTCAATTTGACATCTTTCCTTATAATAAACTCTTCCCCTGCACCAAGAAGAAGGTTTAACACAAAACATCACAAAGAATCTCAGGCTGCAATGGATGCTCGAACGTTGAAATTACCAATGTCCAAGCCAACAAGATTGTACTTTAGCTCTGAAGAATCTAACTTTCTGTGAACCTCGAACAAACTCTCGACGCATTCTTTAATGGACTTGGGCACTATAATCGGCGGAGGCTTCATCTTGTACAAGCCTCTAGTCGCAACATACATTGGTAATCCACCCTACCAAAAGCAATATGAAAAGTTTTAGTTTTCAATTTCAGAATGTGACACCAAAACAATAACAGAGCAATACGCTAATGATAAACACATGGTGGCAAAAACAGAGTTTTACCAAAATGCTCTAAGAACAAAGCTAAAGGAACAATATTTTAAACCTAATCAGCAATTGCAAGTATTATTTTCAGTATAATATAGCTAATTCGACTTGAAATGGAGGAATCTGCAACTTCTCCCAAATGGGGTACATCAAACAATGCTCAAACTTTTCAAACCAAAAATAAGAAACAAAGAGAACAAAAGGAGTAAAAGATATAAGATGTAGTTTTTGGCTTGGAATTGGATTATATTGATACTTTCCTAAAGAAAATAGGCTTAAACTGAAGCATTCCTGCATTTGTTAGCAAGACAGTATGATCTTCTGGTACAAGAAAGGAGCTTGGAAGCACTTTATGCCCACGAGAATTGGCGGGAACCGAAATGAATTTGTGATTAATTATACCATATAATCAGTTTGGGAGACTTTATACGTTTACTTTGTCGGTAAACTTTAATGAGAAATCTTATTTTTAAACTAAACTGATCAGGAAATTGATAAATTTTAGATAAACCGAAAAATTTACCCTTGAGAGTAACCCTAATTTTGCAAGAAACAAAAATCTTTCTCCCTCTATCAAACGGCGGCTCTCCTCTCCTTCTCTCTCGCCGTGAAGCTTTCTTTCTCGCCGATTGTGTTACAGGTAAGCATAGTTCTTCCTCGTCTTTCTCCATCTTCATCTCTCTATTCCGTCTTCTTCTTTCTCCTCCTTCATTTATTTTGTTTGCTCATGCTGAATCTGGGTCTGTGTCTTTGTTCCAAGGCGGTGAATGGAGGAGTGGAGGAAGGAGGCGGTAAGACACGCGGTGAGAACACCAGATCTAGACCCACCAATTCATTTGTTTTAAGTTACAGACTTCATTACGAAGTCTACCCATGAAGTCTACGCATGAAGTCTCTCAAACCAATTATATGGTATAATTAATCAGAAATTGTTCCGGTTCCTGCCAATTTTCCCAAAATATTTTATTTTCTGTTCGTTTTTTTTTTTGAGTTTTAGACTTCATAACGAAGTCTAACTATGAAGTCTACTAATGAAATCTGACTAATCCTAATACTCCGATTCCCGCCAAAATATTTCGTTTCCCGCTCAGTTTTTTTTTTTTGAGTTTCACACTTTATAACGAAGTCTAACTATGAAGTATACTAATGAAGTCTGACTAACCCTAAACCCTAAATCGAATTTTTAAGTAAAAACTTATAGTAAACATTAATTATGTTTACATAATCACAATTAACATTATAAAGTACAAATTCATGAGCTCTAAATCGTTAAACGAACCGCAAATATTTTTTATGTCAAAATTCTGTAAACCCTAACAATGACAATAATAAAGCCTATTCATTAAACCTCAAACACTAAGCTTGGTGATTGGTTTACTCATGAAACTTATAAATTGATTCATTTTCATGAAATTTTATTTTACATAGATAGGAGTTGTGTTTACACTACAACAAAACATGCCTTTTACAACGACAAGATACGTTGTAAAATCGATGGTAATCGACCATTACATCGATTTTCCATCGATTTCCAAATCGTCGGTAATCGATCGACGTTAATTCAAAATCGTCGTAACATCGTCGTGAATTGTGACGAGAAATAAATCGTCGTTAATTCGATGTATAAAGTCAATGTAAAATCGTTGTAGAATTTACAACTGATTTACAACGAAAAACTATTTTAGTCGTTATATAGATGTAAACTTTACGATTAATTTACGACGTATTTGTCATTTCCATTTGCGACGATTAGAAATCGTCGTAAAAGCCCGGTTATAAATACCGGGTCAATTACAAATTCGGAACCAAATTGAAGAAAATACGTTGGAAAGTCGATGTAATGTTTCGATGACTAATCGTAGTTAACCAGATGTAACTGCAATCGTCGTTTAGTCGAGGCAAAAAAACGTTGTAAAACCGATGCAAATGTACGACGACTTAACCACGACAACGTTAATCGAGGCAAAAAGACGTTGAAACTTACAACGACTTAACGACGAAATATTGAATTTTTTATTTAATAATATACGAACTTATGCGTCGTATTTACGACGATTCAATTTAAATTTATTTAAAAAAAATATATAAAATGAAATAAAATATAAATATATATTTAAAAAAATTATAAATTTTTTTTTTATAAAACGAAATAAAATAAAATATATTTTACAAAACTAAAAAAAAATATTTAAATAAATTCCGTTTCCGGGGATTGGGCCGTCATGCTCGCCGATGCCTGTTGCTCGTCCGCCTCCGCTTTCGCTCTTGCTGCAGCTTCTCGCCTAAGTCGTTTTTCTTCCAAGAGTGCGGCAATCTGCGGGTTTTCACGAGCCATGAGCTCGAAAATGGCGTCGTTATCTGAACGTTCTTCTTGCACAACCTGCACAACCTTCTCAAGACGTGCAATCTTGGCCAGCAGTTGGGTCCGCTCATCATCGGATCGTCGGCGTGGCGGAGCAAGTGACGAAGCAACAGGAACCTTGGGAATTGATCCCATCCCAATAGTTTTACCCCTATTCTTAGGGGCGACCTGGCATTTTAAACATTGAATTGATATTAATTAATAAAGTTTAAACATAATAAAATTTAATTAATTACCAATAAATTAATATTTACCTGTACGAAGATGCGGTCAATTTTGGGGGTGCTCAACTCCACCGTCATGGAACCGCCGGGAGATAACTGCTGGGAGCGTTGTGTTTGTTCTTCAATGAACCTTGCGTTCACGTCGTTCCATATCTCCTCTGCTCTCGGAGTTACAAAACTTCCGTCTTTCTTCTTGTGGGTCCTCTGAAAAACTTCCGTCAATGGAGGGAGCACACCTCCATTCTCCGCAGCCTAAAAATGAATTTAATTAGTTTAATTATTATTTATTATATATAAATAATTAAAAACAAAATTAAAGTGCGATATTACCATTTGTAAACGTCTTTCGGCAAAAGGCGTCTGACCGGAGGTGTGAGGGACGACCTTCGTTTGGCCGTCAGGACCAACCGTTAAACGGGAAGCAGAGCACTTCATAGACGTCTCTACGGATTCTGGCCTCATCCAGAATTGAACCAAGCCATTCCACACCTCAAGCTCGACGTAAATCGGCTTTGCGTCGTTGCCCTTTGACCGCCATTTCTTTTTCCAGTCGCTGACGGTGTTGTTTAAACGCAACTTGGCCTTCTCGAGGAATAACGCTTTCACCTCCTCGTTATGAGCTGAAAAAATCAATTTATAATTAAATTATTTATATTAAATGTAAATAATTAAATATATAATTATAAATTAAGAAAAGTCGAAAAATTATCACCGCAAACATCTTCCACCAAGTGTCTTTGATATCTGGAACGACTTGGGACCAATTTGCATGAGGCTCAGAAAAATACGACTTGATGATGTCGCTGATAGTGCGGGCGACCGCACTTTCCGTACCAAACCTGTTATATCGTATAAAAAATATTGTGAATTAATATATTAAAAAGATTATATAAATATTTAATTAATAAATTAAATTTTAAAAATTTCAAACGTTTTAACGTACCACAGTGCTCCATCTTCTTTCTCTGGATGGAGTCTAGTTAGGTGTACCCGTTCTGGTAGAGCTAGGAACTCATCAACGGTCATATGTGCATACGGCCGTTGCTGGCGTTGCTGCGGGGGCGGTGGAGGCGGTTGTTGTTGTTGCGGTGGTGGTGGTTGTTCGTGTTGCGGTGCTGGCGGCGGGGGAAAATACCCTGCGACTGCGACTGCGTCTGGGTCATCGGAACCCTCGTATCCCCCGAGGTAGAAGTAGAAGCACCAGAAGCAGGCGCATTATTACTGATGGTAACAATGGTTTTGGCCTCTTGGAGGTCTCATCTGCAAATTAATATCAACAAAATATGTATTTAACTTAATTTTAATTTCTAAACATATATAATTCAAATTCTATAACTATTTATTTCTAACAAATATAATTTCCTTTTCTAAACAGTTTCTAATGAAAATATAATAAACTAAACAAATACAAATGAAAAATAAAATTAAAAAAACTAACCGTTGCGTTGGAATGATAACGGAAATCGGAATGAAATTGAAAACTGAAAAGTTTTTTTTTCGTGAGTCATAATTTTTTTTTTTTATGGGAGATGAGGTTGTGATGATGGAAGTCTGAGGCGTGCTGGTATATATAGATTTTCTTGTCGTCGTAAGGTCGTCGTAATTAACGACGACTTTACGACGACATGAACAGTGTCATCGCTAACTCGATGGGAAATATTTACCATTAAATTAATATTCCCGCATGGGAAACGGAGAAGGTGGGGTTCGACGTAAAAACGTTGCAATCTTACATCGAATTTACGACGGGCCCACAATAATAGTCGTAAAATCGATGGAAAACATTTTCAACTTTTTCATATTCCCGCACGCGGGAAGATAAAATGTAAAATTGGGAAAACATTTTACCTCGGATTTACGACGAATCGTCGTAACATCGATGGTAAACATTTTCAACTTTTTTTATATTCCCGCACGAGGGAAGATGAAATATAAAATTGGGAAAACATTTTACCTCGGATTTACGACGAATCGTCGTAAAGTCGATGGTAACTCATATTACGGCGCCTAATATTATTTTTCGATTTCGTACGATGAAATAATTTTAAATTTTCCAACGACTTAACATCGATTCGTCTCAAAATCGTCACTAAATGTAACCCTAAACCCTAAACTCGCCCCAAACTCTTATTTCCTTAAATGGAAGTATGAAAAGCTTAAAAACTGTGAATACTTTAAGTTATAAATTGAATTTAAAACCAAAAAAAAATTACAAAACCTAATTTTTACGATATCTTGTTAGAATACATGTAAATAAACCTTATACTATGTAAAATGTTTGTAAAAACATATTTTCAATGATTTTCCATCTACAAACTTAGTTTCTATGTTTAGAAAGTCAAGTTTTGTTAGTTGGATAGCCTTACAATCGATATGAGGTGTCTCTAAAGGCATTTTAGGGTTTAGGATTTCATTTTAGGGTTTAGTAGTCGTAATTTCGATGTAATTTACGACAGATTTACATCGAACATATTTACGACGACTTTGCAACGTATTCGTAGGAAAGTCGTTGTAATTTCCATCGAATTACCATCGAATCGTCCCTAAGTCGTTGTTATTGACGAGGACTTTACGTCGAATAAAACCTGTCGGCAATGGGGCAGATTTTCCTATAAAAGGACCACCACCCCCATTGTAACAACATATCTCCCAAATATTTCTCATCTCTTTTTTAGTAGTTTATCCCGTGCAAAATGATTAAGTTTTCGAAATTATTTTCGTACGGGGTAATCACTAAGAAAGTGATAAGATAAAATTTGATGTTAAAAATTAGTAGGGAGGGTAACGACGATTGTACGAGTAAATTACAATCATTCTATGTATCGTCGTAAGTTCGATGTAATTTACGACGGATTTACATCGAACATATTTACGACGAATTTGCAATTAAATCATCGGGAAGTCGTTGCAAATTGCATCGAATGACCATCGAATAGTACCTATATTTCTGGGTAATCATTGAGAAAGTGCTAAGATAAAATTTAATGTTAACAATTAGTAGATGACAACGGAGACGCAACGAATTTGTATAATATACGGGATTCATAACTTACGGTACAATAAACATAAAATAGGGTAAAATAATTAAGGTACAATACACGGAATATCTTCTCTCAATACTCGTCTGAGTCATTTGGATCACTAAACTCGTCATCCGGTTCATCGCTTTTGGAGAATTCATCCGGAACGCTCTCTTCTTCATCGTCAACACTGGAATCATCAACTACATTTACGCGTTGTGGGTTTTGAGGATCTAATAAGAAGATAGACCCTGATGTGTTCTCCGCCGCATCTGCTATAACCGAACAATGATCTTGCTGCATTGGCGGAATATCATCCTTATCTCCAACGATTGTGCCCCTGGGAGATACTTTGACAACAGATAGCCAAGTAATCCCAGATGTTCGAACACGCGGATATGGTACGAATGTTACTTGTTCAGCTGATGTTAAAAACCGGTGCGCATCTTTATTACGCGTTTTAAACCATGTGCTCACCTAATTCAGCTGTTGTAAAAACGTCGGAAGTTTACAACGATGTACCTTCGAAAATAAAGTTACACTTAAAATAGTTGTAAATTCGATGTTCATTAACTACTTATACTATTTGTTGTGAAATCGTCGTAACTTTACCACGAATTAACGTCGATTTAAGTTATAGTGGTCACTTCGTCGTAAAATCGATGCAATTTACGACGATTTTACGACGAATTTTTTTCGTCCCAAGTTACGACGACTATACGACGAAACTTATTTTCGTCGTAAATTAGTTGCAAAATGGATGTTTTTTACCGATGATTTGGCATTCGACGCAAATGGTCGATGGAAAATGCATGTTTTGTTGTAGTGTTATTTAAATTATCCATAAATGTTTTTTATCGATTTTAAACTTTAAATTTAAGATTTTGTTATTTAGCAGACTTTTTGAGTAGACTTCACACAATTTTTGTAACATCCGCGAACCAGAAAGTTGTGTTAGAGTTGGTATCTGACGACAGTAGGGATTCGGGAGTCGATTACATACGCTCTTTGAGGTGCGAATCGAGGATTGACTGTACATGTTCTTGTTTGATTGTTGTACAGTTGGTTTAAGGTTCATTTATCTCGGAGAAAATGTGTGAAAAAGCTTCTGAATGCTTAGTGTCGATCGACACCAAGGGGTGTGTCGATCGACACCGGTTATCGTGAGCGATTCCAGGTTTAGTCGATCGAATTGAGGTTGGTTTGGTTTTGGTCGAGGGGTGTCGACCGACACCAAGGAAGGGTGTCGATCGACACCGGTTATGGTGAAATCGACCGGTTTGATTTAAGTCGGCTAGTTTTGGGCCGATTTGGGCGACGGAAGCCCTAGACTCGCGATAAAAGGTTGGTGGCTGCGCAGAAAGACACTTCTTCGTGACAGAGACTTTTCAGAGGTGATTTTGGAGTTTTGTGAGGTTTGGAGGCTTGATCTGAGGCTTTGGGTTGCTGTTCATCTTCTTTTCCTTCCTTTCAATCCGTTTCAAGGTGAGTGCGTGACTGTAGGTCCGTTATTCATTGGAGTTTGATTGATTTCGGTTATGTTGATGAGTTTTCGAGTTGTCCTTGAGTTGTGGTCGAGTTTTATTGTTGTTTCCCACGAAATTATGTGTTTATGCGATTTTTCGTAGCTTCTGGTGTCTGGGCGTCGAGCTGGTGTTGACCGACACTCGATGAGTGTCGATCGACACTCAGGAGGCTGGCGTCGATCGACACCGACCTGGGTGTCAGGAAACGTGGATGACAAACCTGTAGTCCTATTTTGTTGTGGTTGACAAGGAATTCATCGTTTTAGGGTGTTAGTCTTATTTTAATAGACAAGGAATTCATCGTTTTAGGGTGTTAGTCTTATTTTAATAATGTAGCAAACCTGGTGTTTAGGTTGCTTATTCTTTATTCTTTATTGGTTATTGGTTTAATTGTTGAACGGTTAATATTTTTTTTTTTTTTTTTAAAAAGCTTGGTTGTTTCATTTTGGTATCAGAGCGAAAACGGTTTTAGGACTGTTAGTATTGGATGAATTGGACTATGTGGTTAATTGATTATGTGAGTTAGTCAGTTAGTGGTCTAGTCTCATCCTCTCGGTCTTCCAGTTTTCCGCGGTAAGTGAGTTGGATATTTGGTGTGTTGTGTTTTGTGTTTGTGTGTTGACTTTGCTCATTTATGTACTTGGTGGTAGTGCAGAGAGATGGATGCAGGTCGTGGTCGTGGCCGTGGTCGTGGTCGCGGTGCAGCCCGTGGGGGCAGAGGAGCTGGTCGCGGTGGGCGAGCAGTGCTGGTCGTGGTGTGCCAGAGGCTGAGGTTTCAGTAGAGAGTGCAACGCCGAGTGTGGCGGCAGCGTCGGTGACACAGTCAGTTTCGTTGGCCGGTGGGGCTAACTCAGGTGCCAGTGGTGGCGCAGGAGCTGGAGCGGTTCCCGGTGGGGGCGCTGCTTTAGCTCAGGGAGAGTTGATTGTGGGGCTACTGACGCAGTTGTTGGCACGTCTTCCTCAGGCAGTTCCACAGCAGGCTCCGTTTGCACCTCCAGCGGCCGGGGCACAGGTTGGTGCCGGTTTTGTTGAGCAGCAGGAGGCTGCGGGGCAGCAGGGTGTTGCGGTTGGGTATTCGCCTTATCGTGAGATGATGAGGGAGATGCAGAGGATTGGCATGCCTATGGTTGAGGGCGGTGTTACTCCAGAGCAGGCTGACGAGTGGCGTCAGAGGTTGGAGCGGAACTTCGATTCAGTTCGTTGTCCAGAGCAATATCAGGTTGAGTTGGCAGTGCACTACATTGGAGGTGATGCACATTTGTGGTGGAGGTCTGTTAGGACCCGGAGAGAGGTTTGGACTTGGGTTGATTTCGTCGAGGAGTTCAACCACAAGTTTTTCCCTCAGGAGGCTCGTGACAGACTGCAGTTGAGGTTTTTGGACTTGACTCAGGGTGAGAGGTCTTTCGAGAGTACGATGCAAAGTTCTGCAGATTGGTGGTTCATTCTGGTGGTGAGCTGGTGAGTGAGCGGGCGTTGATGTCGATGTTTCTTCAGGGACTTCGGAGGAACATCAGGACTCAGTGCAGAGGTGGTATGTACCACACTAGAGCTGGTTTAGTGGAGTTGGCAGCTTCCATTGAGGAGGATTTGCGTGAGCCGGTGAGTTCGGCAGTGGTTCCAGTTGCAGTTGCTTCTGCTACCCATCCTCGGGGCCAGCAGCAGCATCAGCAGCGTAGAGGTTACAGTTCTGGTCATGGCAGGGGCGGCAGGCCTGCGCAGGGCCAGAAGAGGAGAGCAGAGGAGATATCTGCTAGTAGCCCGAGTACGGGTGGTTGCTTTGGGTGTGGGAGTCTGGATCACAGAGTTGCTACTTGCCCCAAGAGGGCGGGATCCAGAGAGACTTCAGTGTGCTTCTATTGCAGGGAGCCATGGCATATCAAGCCCATGTGTCCCAAGTTGCAGCAGAGGGCACTGGCAGCAGCGATTCAGCCATTGGCTATTCAGTCAGCAGCTCAGGTTGCAGCGTTGCAGTCAGGTGGTGAGCCGCGTGTTTACACTCCGGCAGAGGTGGGCCAGACCAGTCAGTCAGGTCAGATCACAGGTAAAATCTTGACTCAGACTTGTAAATTTTAAAGGTAGAATTGTTGGTGCTGTCTGTTTCTGTTATTTTACTGTGATATAGTTTAGAGGTTCTCAACACTTGTGGTGTGTGTAGGGACCTTGTTAGTTGGCGGTTTTGAGTCGCACGTGTTGTTTGACTCGGGAGCATCTAATTGCTTCATTACTCCGGAGAGAGCTGAAGGTAGTGGTATTCGGAGTAGCAGTGGAGAGAGCTGAAGGTAGTGGTATTTGTCAAGGTGGCCGGTGGTGGTTATTTGGCTACTTCGGGTAGAGCTAGAGCAGTGGATGTGCAGATTGCGGGGCAGTCTATGCCTGCGGATTTGGTCATCAGTCCGGTGGAACTGTATGACGTGATTTTGGGGATGGACTGGTTATCTTTATACCGAGTTCATCTGGATTGCTTCAGAGGTAGAGTTGTGTTTGAGCGGGATGCAGGGAAGTTGGTTTATCAGGGAGTGAGACCGACTTCAGGGAGTATAGTGATCTCAGCTATTCAGGCAGAGCAGTTGTTAGAGCGGGGCTGCGAGGCTTATTTGGCGACGATTACTATGACAGAGTCCAGTGGTGAGGTGGTTTTGCAGGATATTCAGGTTGTCCAGGATTTTGAGGATGTATTTCGGTCGCTGAAGGGATTGCCACCATCTCGGTCAGATCCTTTGAATTAGAGCCCGGGACAGCTCCGATATCGAAGACACCTTACAGGATGGCTCCAGCAGAGATGGCAGAGCTGAAGAAGCAGCTAGAGGACCTTTTGAGTAAAGGGTCCATCAGACCTAGTGTTTCGCCGTGGGGAGCGCCAGTGTTGTTTGTTAAAAAGAAGGATGGTAGTTTTCGGTTGTGTATTGATTACCGGGGATTTAATAGAGTCACAGTGAAGAACAGGTACCCACTTCCGAGGATCGATGAGTTGTTGGATCAGTTGAGAGGTGCTACTTGGTTCTTTAAGATTGACTTGGCATCGGGATATCACCAGATTCTGATAGATGAGGCAGATGTTCGGAAGACGGCTTTTCGGACGAGGTATGGGCATTTCGAGTTTGTGGTCATGCCTTTTGGTTTGACTAATGCGCCAGCAGCTTTCATGAGTGTTGGGGTCGGATTCCACCCCGAGATCGTCATTTGGATTGGACAAATGGAGGAAGACCGAGTTAGACCGCACCAGCCGAACCGCACCAAACCGGGCCGAGCCGGGCGTCAAACCAAAGGCCAGCCGGAGACTCCTTAATGGGCCGAACCAACATCCGACGAAGCGATTCGAGCCGAGGCCCATCAAAGACTTTCCTTGAACTGAAATCGGCGCGAGCCATAAAGGAAAGTTTACATTTTTGCGGAGTCGGCGCGAGCAGAAAAGGAAAGTTTACATTTTGGCGTAAAGTCGGTTGTAAAAGTCGGTTCCTATTCTCTTATAAATAGGAACCGATAGTCATTATTTAGAGGACACTTTTTGACACACCTAAAAGGCACAGGCCACACATATTATAGCTCGCTCAACAGCTAAATAAAATAACCATCATTTGGATCGACTCTTGTGTTTATTTACGAAATTCTCGGCTCTCCCTAAAAACATTAAGAATACCGTAGTGCAGTTTCGGCTCGCACAATTTGGCGCTAGAAGGAGGGGGTGTTTGAGACTAGAAAACACAAGAGCTCGACGAAATGACCGACGAAGAATTGAACAGATCCACACCAACCGGTTTGCAGAACGGGGACAGCGAAACAACAGTTCAGACGGAAGCGGAAAAGATCGCTGCCCTACAGAAGCAGACCGAAGAGCAAGAGATTTTGAACAGCTCGTTGACGCAAGAGCTCGCAACCTTGCGAGCCCAACTAAAAGAGAAAGAAGCACGGGGTATCACGCGACGTAAAAATTCCCATCCAAAAAATCTGGCTTTCGACTCCCGGGCTGATGAAGTGGACGGAGAAGAAGGGGACGACGTGGAAGAAACCCCGGAACGAGAGGAAATAGAATCCGGGTCAGATGGTTCGCCACCGCCGCTTCAGAACAAGCAAAATAAAGTCAAGAGCGCGCCGCCGACCAAACCGATAAGAATGAACTTAGGAGATCCACTCCCCAGCGAAATCACTCCCGAGGCATTGACCAAAGCCCTGAAACAGATAATGTTGGAAAGCAAAGGAACTAATAGGGCGATGGGGCAGGAAACCGGCGATTCGCCAAGCTTAGATTCTGCGGAGCTCGCCGAAGCAGTGTCGCGCCTCTTGTTGGAAACGCGAACCGAAAAGCAACCGTCCCGAGGCGTGAATACGGCAAGAAAAGACAAGGGTCAGAGCATGAGTCGCGACGAATTGGCCGAGATCCGAGCCCGTCTTGAAAAATCCGACAACGAGGCCAAATTACTTCGATCACAGATCCACAGGGCACTCAGCTCAGCACCGGAAATCGCTCAGATATGCGAAGACGCCGAACACACTCCCTTCTCGGCGAAAGTGATGGGCGCCAGAATAGTGGATCCCGGAAAACTTAGCATTCAGAAATATGACGGTTCGACCAATCCGAAAGATCACATCAATGCGTTTCGGGTCGCCTTGAGTCGAGCCAAATTCCGAAACACAGAAGAGAAAGACGCCGGCTTCTGCCTCCTATTCGCCGAATACCTGAAGGGTCCGGCTCTGGACTGGTTCCTAAGTCTCGAGCGAAACTCAATAGAAAACTTCCAACAGTTGACGGCTTCCTTTCTTAAGCAGTATTCCATGTTCATCGAGAAATCGGCCTCGGTGATTAATCTATGGAACATGTTGCAAGGTGAAGGCGAATCGCTTCGCAGTTTCATGGACCGCTTTAAAACCACCATGTCGAAAGCCGGAGCGGTCAACGATGAGATCGCCATAGATTCTCTGAAAAAAGGTTTAAGCGTCAAATCCGAGTTTCGGAAGGAGCTCGCGTACAACAAACCCAAATCGATCGCTGATGCCATCCACCGATCTGTCGTGTTCATCGAAGAAGAGGAATATATGAAGTTGCTAGCGGCCTCGCACTCCACGTTGAAGGCAGCCACCAAACAACCGCCTAACCTGCCGATAACGCATCAGCCGCCGAACCAGCACCCCAATCACCTTAACCATCGGCGCGGAAAAAACAGCTACATCCATCACGAAGGACCAAATTTCGCCGGATCGCATAACTACCAGATCGGAACGAACCAACAGACGAGCGGCGCGAACCAAGCAGGCGCCGGAAGGGGGCGAGGAGCGAAAAATTATGTTTGGACAAGGAACCAAAATTCCGCGCCACAGGACGAGAAGGTGTATTGCGAGTTCCATCAATGCTATGGCCACTCGACAGAGAGATGCCGCCATCTCGGAGCAGAACTCGCAAGAAAATTACTTAACGGTGAATTGAAAGGCGATCTGAAGCTTGAGGACCTAGAACGTCCCGAGCCAAGAGAACGACCGGAACAATCAGATCGACAACCGGGTCAACCAGCGGATCGACCAAAACGTGGGAGACGCGATGATTCAGACGAACCATCAGGATCACGACAAAAAATCTACCTCATATTGGGAGGCTCGCAATACTGTCAGGATACGGTGACATCGATCAAAGCTTTTCAACGCCGAACCGACGCGGCGGTTAACTGGTACGGACCACCCAAAATCCCAAACGTCGAGGTCACTTTCACGGAAAATGAAGTCATCGGGATCGATAGGCCGCACGATGATCCGCTCGTAATCACGCTGGCCGTCGGTAATTACGACATAGCTCGGGTCCTGATCGATACGGGTAGCACAGTCGATATAATCTACAAGAGCACGTTGATAAAAATGGGAATCGATCCGAACGACATAAAGACGACGCCAAAGCCACTGACCGGGTTCGGGGGCGAAACGACGATGTCTATGGGAAATATCATACTCCCAGTCGAAGCGGGAGGGATTACAAAGATGGTGAATTTTTCCGTCTCGGATAATCCTCCGATTTACAATATCATCATGGGCACCCCTTGGATAAATTCGATGCGAGCCGTGCCATCCACTTATCACCTTTGTCTCAAGTTCCCCACTCCGACAGGAATCAAGACCATCCTCGGCTCGCAGAAAGATTCGAGAATCTGTTTTATGACGGAACACAAACTCCGTAACCCGTTACCCAAACCAACTCCAGAAGAAAACCGAAAAAAGGTTAAGACGAACCGAGAGTCAGTGAACGGTCTAGCCAATCTCTTATAGCAATTACAGATCACCGACGAGATCGAGCCGCCCAGGAAGAAAACTGGCGAAAACGAGGATCCCGTCGTCAAAGAACCAAGCTGCGAAGCGGTAATATCCGTCTGCATAGACGAGCAGAACCCTGAAAGATGTGTGGAGATCGGAGCAAACCTAAACGAGACAATAAGAGAAGAATTGATCTCCTTCTTGAAAGAAAACGTCAACACCTTCGCTTGGACAGCCGAGGACATGCCGGGGGTAGATATCAACATCGCCTGCCACGAGCTGAATGTCGACCCGACATTCAAACCAGTAAAACAGAAGCGAAGAAGATTGGGGCACGAGCGGTTAAAGGCAGTAAACGACGAGGTGGAACGCCTGTTGAAAGTGGGCTCGATCGCCGAGGCAAAATATCCAGAATGGCTCGCCAACCCAGTAGTGGTCAAAAAGAAGAACGGAAAATGGCGGGTTTGCATAGATTTCACGGATCTGAACAAGGCGTGCCCAAAAGACAGTTTCCCGCTCCCTCATATCGACCGGCTCGTAGAAGCAACAGCGGGAAATGAACTGCTGACCTTCATGGATGCCTTCTCAGGTTATAATCAGATCCGGATGCATCCCGACGACAGAGAAAAGACGGCGTTCCAAACAGAGCGAGGCATCTATTGCTACAAAGTCATGCCGTTCGGACTCAAAAACGCAGGAGCGACATACCAACGGCTCGTAAACAAGATGTTTGCCTCGCAGCTAGGGAAGACGATGGAAGTTTATATCGACGATATGCTAGTGAAATCTCTGAAAAAGGAAGAACATGTGGCACATCTCCGCGACTGCTTCGAGCAGCTGAACTCACACGATATGAAGCTAAATCCAACGAAGTGCCGGTTCGCTGTAACATCCGGAGAATTCTTGGGATATCTGGTTACCTACAGAGGCATCGAAGCTAACCCGAAGCAAATCCAGGCTTTAATCAAAATGAGGTCGCCAGAGACAAAGAAGGAAATACAACAATTAACCGGACGTGTCGCCGCGCTCAACCGATTCATTTCACGATCCACGGATAAGTGTCTCCCTTTCTACGACACTTTGCGAGGAAACAAGAAGTTCGAATGGACAGCGAAGTGTGAAGAGGCTTTCCGCGAACTGAAGTCATATCTAGCAAACCCACCGATACTGGCGAAACCGGAAGAAGGAGAGCCATTACACCTGTATATCGCCGTATCAGTAACAGCAGTCAGTGGGGTCCTGGTTCGCGAAGACCGAGGAATCCAGAAACCCATTTTCTATGTAAGCCAAAGTTTGACTGACGCAGAGACGAGGTATCCCCAAACCGAAAAACTGGCACTAGCAGTCGTAGTGGCGGCCCGCAAACTACGCCCGTATTTCCAGTCTCACACGATCGTAGTTCTAACGGCGCTACCGTTAAGAACGATCCTGCACAGTCCGAGTCAATCCGGAAGATTAGCCAAGTGGGCAATCGAGCTGAGCGAATACGATATTGAGTATCGAAATCGAACGAGCGCAAAATCACAGGTTTTGGCTGATTTCTTGATCGAGCTGCCAATCGCCGCCAGCGAGGAACCGAATCTTTCCGCTGATTGGCTTCTCCACGTTGACGGCTCGTCGTCGAAACAAGGCGCCGGAGTCGGAATTCGACTCACCTCTCCGACAGGCGAAATCTTGGAACAATCTCTTCGCCTCAATTTCGGCGCGTCAAACAACGAGGCAGAATACGAAGCATTAATAGCTGGATTAAAGTTGGCGCTCGGAATTGGAGTTCGAAATATACATGCCTATTGCGATTCCCAGCTCGTCGCGAGCCAATTCACTGGAGAATACGCTACGAAAGACAAAAGAATGGAAGCCTACCTTGAAGTAGTCAAGAATCTAGCCGGACAGTTCGAAAAATTTGCCTTGGAGAAGATTCCGCGTGGAGACAACACCCAGGCCGACGCCTTGGCATCCCTAGCCTCAACCTCCGATCCAGACTTGAAAAGGATAATTCCCGTAGAATTTATCGAACATCCCAGTATCGATATCGACGAACCCGAAGTTCTGATGACTATCGTCACAAACGAGCCGAACGATAACAATATACTTGACGGAGATCAGCCCGCGGATATGGAAATCGAGGAAGATACGGAATACGGTTGCGACAAAGAGTGGCTCAATCCGATCCGTGTATACATAGCCGATGGAGAGGTACCAGCAGATAAGTGGGCGGCTCGCAAGCTGAAAGCTCAAGCAGCACGATACATCCTGATACGCGATGCTGTATTCCGATGGAGGTTCTCAGGACCGCTGCTCGCATGCGTAGAAGGGAAGAAAGCAAGAGAGATAATGAAGGAAGTTCACAGTGGATCATGCGGAAATCATTCCGGAGGACGAGCCCTGGCTATCAAAATAAAACGGCACGGCTACTTTTGGCCAACTATGATCAGCGACTGCGAAAAATATTCGCGGAAATGCGAGAAATGCCAGCGTCACGCTCCAACAATACATCAGCCGGCCGAGCTGCTGTCTTCCATCTCCGCACCATACCCATTCATGAGATGGTCGATGGATATTGTCGGGCCGCTGCATAAATCGAAGCAGAAAAGGTTTTTGCTGGTTCTAACCGACTACTTTTCTAAATGGGTCGAGGCCGAATCCTATGCAAGTATAAAAGACGCCCAAGTTGAACAGTTCGTTTGGAAAAACATCATCTGCCGGCACGGTGTCCCTTACGAAATCGTCACGGACAATGGCTCGCAATTCATATCGGCTCGATTTCAAAACTTCTGCGACAAATGGAAGATCCGCCTTAGCAAGTCAACGCCTCGCTACCCGCAAGGGAATGGTCAAGCCGAGGCGACTAACAAGACGATTCTCGACGGGCTCAAAAAACGGCTCGACGCCAAAAAGGGCCGCTGGGCAGACGAGCTAGAAGGAGTCCTTTGGTCTCATCGGACAACCCCGAGGCGAGCCACCGGCGAAACGCCATTCGCACTCGTCTACGGGATGGAATGTGTCATTCCCCCCGAAGTGCATTTTCCCGGCGTACGACGATGGTTGTTACCAGAACAAGCAGACTGCAACCATATGATGATGCTGGACGAGCTGGATTTGATCAACGAACGGCGCGACCAAGCACTTATCAGGATCCAGAACTATCAGCAATCCGTGGCTAAGTACTACAACTCCAATGTCCGAGCCAGGAGATTCAGAGCAGGAGACCTAGTTCTCAGAAAAGTGTTCCAAAACACCGCAGAGAGAAACGCCGGAAAGCTGGGTGCGAACTGGGAAGGTCCTTACAAAATCACCGAAACAATTCGCCCGGGAGCTTATCGGCTCGAAAACATGGCTGGCGAACCAATACCAAAGCCATGGAACGTTATGCATCTCAAGAAATATTACCAATAAGGCGCGAGGCACCATCACCTAGAACTACGCGTGACTTGATCCCCGCAAGGGGTACGTAGGCAGTTCACTTTCGAGTGGATTCAGTTGCCCCTCCCAAAAAAAAAAAGGGGGGAGTGGGGTACGTGGCTATACACTCCCATTCAAATGCAACACGGTTCGCCGTCAAAAGCATTTTATCGTCGCTAACACGGTTTACCGTTAACGCACTCTCAAAATCGATGTAACCCGATTCGCCGTTAACATAAGGCGAACGGTGAATTTTCCGTCTGTAACACGGCTCGCCGTTAAACACAACGATGAATAAATTTCGAACATCAGTTCTCTTAAATAGTTCGTTATTAACATCTCGATGAAAACTCATAAACTGCCACGAGCCGAATGTTGTTGGCCGCAACATTCGATCATCTCCAATCTCTTATTACAACTCTCACGCGCGCTATATAAATATGATCATCATCGTTTATTCTGACCCGTTAATCACTAATAGATGAGGACACGGAAAAAACTGGAATAAATCGATCAGAAACCCAACATAAACGCTTCGCAGCAAAGTTGGTCTAACTTAATTCGTCGCTATTTCGACCCGCGGCTTTCTAATCGAGTTGTCCGCGGCAAAAACCGAAAAAAGCTGACAAAAACCCAACATAAATGCCCCGTGGCAACGTTGGTATAAATTGTTATCATCATTATATTGAACACTTCACGAAAAAACGTTGATACAATATTAAAACGCCTCGCAGATATGTTTGTTTCGACTGGCAAACATTTCATCAAGCCAAACCATTCGATCAGAAAACGGTTCGATTAAATATAAATTCTAAAAGGTCTGTGGATAAAGCCATCCAGGCATCAAGTACAAAAATAAAATAAAAAGCCATCGAGGCAACATACAAAAATAAACAACAGTTTAAATAGGGGCTCGGTTCGACGATTCCTGAACATCGGGCACGGATTTCTCGGCAATATCCTTCGGCTTCGAACCCACCTCATCAACTTTGCCAGGAACGCCCAGGACTTCGGCCACGTCCTTCTCAGAAGCCTCCAAAGCTCGGTTCGATGCCTCCGGAATATCGGACGAAGCCTTCTCAACCAGACCCTCGGTTCCGGGAGGCGGTCCGCTAGCTTGAGCATGATTTATTGGGACTTGGCTCATCAATTCCAAGCTCGCACCAACTGGCCTCGCCTCGGGAATCATCACCGGTTCAACTCCACTCTGAAATATAAGGGATTCCCTATTAGTACCCCATTGATCGACAATACCGAGACCAAGACGGTCTAACCGAGTAATAGTGTCGTCCCTAAGGTGTACCTCGGGTGGTTCGACGGGATCCGGAAAGGGAACAAGCTGACCGATTACGCTGTCTAGCAGGGCACTAGCCTCTTCGGCGATCCCGGGATCCGAATCAATAAGCGCCTGAAGATCAGCAAGCTCAATATCAAGGTCCGGCGGATCGTCGCCTCGCATGTCGTTGATCAGTTCAACGTTGCCTTCTGCCTGAGCGATGCGCACGGCTCGTTCATGCATTTCATGAAGTCTCGTCAACCCAGACTTGATCGATTCGAGAAGTTTGGCGTACCGACCGTTTACTCGGCACTTCACTTTTCTAACCTCGACCAGGAAGTTGGCATCCATGGCTCGCACTTTCTCATTAAGCTCGCAGATTTTACCATGGAGAGCTTTCATTTTGATGGCATCATCAACGTTTTTGCCGGCCATCTTGGCTGCAGCCTCCCGGTGCTTGGCCGATTCCTCCCGCTCCCTGGCCAACTCAGCCTCGAGCTTAGCCGCTTTCTCCTCGGCTTGTTTAGCTTCTATGGCATGCGCCTTCGCTTCGACTTCATGCAATCTCTTCAGACTATCGGCATGCTTTTGAAGCTCTTCGAGAGCGGCCTGACTCGAGCGAGCCCTGGTCTCATAACCTTCGACGACCCTGTTGAAAGCCTCCGAAAACTGAACAAAAACGAAAAGCAATTGAGTATATATACGGAAACCTTCTTCGAAAGATAAGCGAACGGAAAAAGAACTTACCAAATGAAGACGAGAAGCCGCCTCTTCATACGCTTCCTTTTCCAAAAGCATGTCTGGGGGAGGAAGGCGAACCCCAGGAGTACTCCTGGCGAGAAAATTCGCCGCCTCGGTCTTCTGAAGAGAGCGAACCAGAATGGGATCGACAGAGGAACCCGAAGGAGCGTCCCCTTTGGCTTTCTTGGGCGCGTTCTCCTTAAGCCCTTCGATCGCAGCTCTCTTCTTGCCCGTCGCCCCAGATGGCTCGCTCGCCAACGGCTCGCTGGTAGGGTTGGAAGCCTTCTTTCGCCCCCGGTTAAGGACTAAGGCATCCGGATCCCTCGATGTGTTCGAGCGAGCCGGAGAAGGAGGTCTGGGAGAATTTCTCCGCTTCGAAACCTTGCTCTTCGCCAAAGCTTCTTGGGCTAACTTGACCGCCTTCCCAACTTCCGTAGGCGGCCTATTACCAGGGTCTTTCTTCTCTGGATTGGGTTGTACTACCCTCTTACCCTCGCTCTTCGAGGATACAGCCTCACGGCGAGCCACCGGATCAACTTCAAGACGAGCTTCCTTCGCTCGTCGTTGCTCTTTGAGTAACGCGCGTGCGGACTTTGGGGGCATTGTATTCGAGGGCTTGGGCCAATTGGGAACTTCCTCGTCCGAACTATCTGAAGAATCGAATGAGTCGTAGGCTTGTTCGCGCGCCCTCTCCACTCGCTCCAGAGTAAAGTCTCGTTCCCAATTAACTTTCAGCTCGCAGGAACGGGTAAGGAATTCGGAAAGATCTGGCGGGAATCGAAGCGCCAACCGTCGATCTGTAAAACAAGAAGACCGAGCAATATTAGATAACGGTTCGCGAGAATTTGAAATACTGATTTTTCTTCGGCTCGCACCGATTTCCTGCCAATTGTTCCTGATAAACTTCCTCCGCGTACTCCCAACCGAAGCTCCACTTATTGGAACGAAGAAGAAATATTTCTCCCAGCCATCATCCTTGTTGGGGAAGCCATCGATGATCTTCCGATTCTTCTTGTTGGAGATGTAATAGCGAAGCGACTTCCCGCTACGACGAAACTCCAAGAGATTCTGAAGGTGATGGATCCCGAGCGGAATGCCGAGCTCATAGCTCAAGACGATCAACCCAACCAGATGCCGCATGCCTCGCGGCAGAAGTTGACCAAGTGCGAGCCCGTATTTCCCTAAGAAATGAAGAATCAGGCTCGGGATGGGAAACCACAGGAAAGTCTGGTAGAAATAGCTTTCATATAACGTCAAGCATCCAGGCGGCGGATCATCGGCTCTCTGATGGCTCGCTGGAAGGAGAAGCTCAACTTCTTCAGATATGTTGAAGCAACGGCGAAGCGATTCCAAGGATGTCTCGGTACAAAGCGTTGCACCAGGAGGGTTCCGGACTGACTTTTTCGAAGAACCCTTCGGGGCTCGCGTCGATTTGGTTCGCCTCTTTGCTCCCTGGGACGAGCCGGCGCCAAATTGTGGCCGACTCGATGCTTGAGCAAAAGGAGGTACAAATGGTATGAGAATGTCGCCGATCGCCCCATCATCAAACGCTCGCTCAATTTTGATCGCCTCCGCATCATATATCGGATCAAGCGATAATGGAACGCGACCCGATTGATCATGGGAAAGCCAACGCTCTCCCATAGCCCCTTCATCTACATCAGTTGGCTCGCGTGCCTCGTTAGAACCATCACGCTGGGCAACCAGAGGCTCAGTCATCAGTCGGTCGATCTCAGCACCCCCCGTGGACCGAACCGATTGGTTTCTGACTTTCGATTGCGAGCCGCCAGAATCATCGGATGAATCTGAAAACCAACGTCGACCCGAAGTCCCCGAATCGTTGGAATTATACGAATGATCCTCAGAGTGATCTGGCCCAATAGAAGGAGTATGACTGCCTGAAGACATTCGGCTCGGAAGAAGATAGATCGGAAAGTTTGAAGATGCACCGGAGATGTGTTTTATCACGGTGGCGCGACCGAAGAACACGAAGAACTTTCAAAAAAAGAGAGAGAGAGAAAGAGAGAGCTACCTTTTACTCGGTCGAGGAGAGAGAGGCAGAATGAGAAGAATGAGCCCCGAGCTTCTTATTTATAGAAATTTTGGCGCGTGGGCGCGTCGGTTCGGGAAGATGAAACGGCGCGACCTAATCCACGCGCTGGCTCGGGAAGGCGAAACGGCATGACCTGATTCCCGCCTAAACTTTAGGGCTTCCATCGAAGGTTAGTGGGCCCGGAGACGTTTCAGATTCTAAGTTCACATACCGATAAAGCAGTCGACGTCGTTTCATCAGAAGCGATCAGCGAGCCAAACATTTTGCGAGCGAAGCAACATTTGGCGAGCCATATCCACGGAAGAATCAAATGACAATGTCTTCTCACTTTCAAATTTTAGCTCGTCACTCTTACATCGAAGACTAACGAGCTGGGGGCAAACTGTTGGGGTCGGATTCCATCCCGAGATCGTCATTTGGATTGGACAAATGGAGGAAGACCGAGTTAGACCGCACCAGCCGAACCGCACCAAACCGGGCCGAGCCGGGCGTCAAACCAAAGGCCAGCCGGAGACTCCTTAATGGGCCGAACCAACATCCGACGAAGCGATTCGAGCCGAGGCCCATCAAAGACTTTCCTTGAACTGAAATCGGCGCGAGCCATAAAGGAAAGTTTACATTTTTGCGGAGTCGGCGCGAGCAGAAAAGGAAAGTTTACATTTTGGCGTAAAGTCGGTTGTAAAAGTCGGTTCCTATTCTCTTATAAATAGGAACCGATAGTCATTATTTAGAGGACACTTTTTGACACACCTAAAAGGCACAGGCCACACATATTATAGCTCGCTCAACAGCTAAATAAAATAACCATCATTTGGATCGACTCTTGTGTTTATTTACGAAATTCTCGGCTCTCCCTAAAAACATTAAGAATACCGTAGTGCAGTTTCGGCTCGCACAATGAGATTGATGAACGACGTGTTCAGGGAGTTTCTGGATGTGTTCGTTATAATTTTCATAGATGATATTTTGGTGTATTCGAGGAGTCCAGAGGAGCATGCAACGCATTTGAGGCTTGTGTTGGAGAAGCTTGGAGAGCAGAAACTGTTTGCTAAGTTGAGCAAGTGCAGTTTTTGGCAGCGAGAGATGGGTTTTCTTGGCCATATTGTTTCTGCAGAGGGAGTTTCTGTGGATCCGGCTAAGATTGAGGCCATCAGAGATTGGCCTAGACCGAGTAGTGCTACCGAGATCAGGAGTTTTCTGGGTTTAGCATGCTACTACAGGAGGTTCGTCAAGGCTTTTGCGAGTATGTCTCAGCCGATGACGAGGTTGACTGGCAAGGATGTGCCGTTTGTGTGGTCGCATGAGTGCGAGGAGAGCTTGGTGAAGCTCAAGGAGATATTGACTAGTACACCAGTGTTGGCACTACCCGATCCGGGGAAGCCATATGTAGTGTACACAGATGCTTCAGGTGTTGGACTTGGTTGTGTTTTGATGCAGGAGGGCAGAGTGATTGCCTATGCTTCAAGGCAGTTGTAGGGCAGTGAGCGTAACCGTCCTACGCATGATCTTGAGTTGGGAGCAGTGGTTTTTGCGCTCAAGATTTGGAGGTTTTATTTGTATGGTGGTAGAGTGCAGATCTTTACAGATCACAAGAGTCTACAACATATCTTTACTCAGCCTTTGCTGAATGCGAGGCAGACGCGTTGGGTGGAGTTTCTGGCAAACTATGACCTGGATATTGTTTATCATCCGGGCAAGGCCAATTTGGTGGCAGATGCTTTGAGTCAACGGAGGGTTGATTCAGATAGAGAGCGTGGTGTTGAGGATTTGGTCAGCGAGATTAGTACATTGCGGCTTTGTGCTATTTCAGAGGAGCCTTTGGGTTTGGAGGCAGCTGATCAGGCAGATTTACGCAGTAGGATCAGAGTGGCTCAGCAGAGTGATCAGGGTTTGATCGATGCTTCGCAGGCGGTTGGTTCTGAGTATCAGGTCTCTTTGAATGGGACTATCTTGGTTCGAGGGCGAGTTTGTGTGCCCAAAGATGTGGAGTTGAGATAGGAGGTTTTGAGAGAGGCTCATTCGAGCAAGTATTCGATTCATCCGGGTGCGACCAAGATGTATCGTGACCTCAAACGTTATTATCATTGGGTTGGGATGAAGAGAGATGTGGCAGATTGGGTTGCGAGGTGCAACAATTGTTCTTTGGTCAAGGCAGAGCATCAGGTGCCTAGTGGTATTTTGCAGAGTTTGCCCATTCCCGAGTGGAAGTGGGATATGATCATTATGGATTTTGTGGTGGGATTGCCTATCTCACGGACTTTCGATGCTATTTGGGTCATTGTGGATCGCTTGACCAAGTCAGCACATTTCTTGGCCATCAAGAAGACAGATGGAGCAGCTGTATTGGCTAGGAAGTTTGTGCGAGAGATTGTGAGGCTGCATGGAGTGCCAACCAGTATTGTGTCGGATAGAGATCCGAGGTTTGCTTCAGAGTTTTGGAGGCATTTCAGACTGAGATGGGCACTAAGGTGCATATGAGTACAGCGTATCATCCGCAGACAGATGGGCAGTCAGAGAGGACTATTCAGACTTTGGAGGATCTGCTTAGGATGTGTGTTCTGGATTGGGGTGGTCATTGGGCTGATCATCTGTGTTTGGCAGAGTTTGCCTATAACAACAGTTTTCAGTCTAGTATTGGCATGACTCCATTTGAGGCTTTGTACGGGAGGCCATGCAGGACACCGTTATGCTGGACCCAAGTGGGGGAGCGCAGCATGTTTGGAGCTACTTTTGTTCAGGAGACGACGGAGAAGATCCGTGTCTTGAGGTTGAACATGAAGGAGGCTCAGGATAGACAGAGGAGTTATGCAGATAGGCGGCGACGTGAGCTTTAGTTTCAGGTGGGAGATAGAGTTTATCTCAAAATGGCTATGTTGAGGGGCCCTAACAGGTCCATAGCAGAGAACAAGCTCAGTCCGCGTTTTATGGGTCCGTTTCCAGTGGTGGAGCGAGTTGGGCCAGTGGCTTATCGGTTGGAGTTGCCACCGATTATGAGCGCCTTTCATAAGGTGTTTCATGTTTCTATGTTGAGGAGGTGTTTGCATCCTTCAGAGGAGTTAGTGGCAGAGATTCCAGAGGATCTTCAGCCAGATATGACAGTTCTGGCGGTTCCTGTGAGGATTCTTGAGAGGAGAGTCAAGGTTCTGCGGAACAAGAGGGTGCCATTGTTGAGAGTCTTGTGCGACTGTAGTGGCACAGAGGAGCAGAATTGGGAGCCAGAGGCAAAGATGAAGCTGAAGTTCGGAAAGTGGTTCAACAAGCAGGCTGTGGAGTGAGCTTCTTCATCTTTGTGGTTCTAGTCTTGTTTTTGGTTTGTTGTTGTTGGTTTTGGATTTATGTATTTTCGTTTCCGTTGTACGATATACATTTTTGGAGTTATATGAGATGGAGTTTTTGCCTCATATTTTGGTTTCGCGTTTTGGATGTTACAAGTTTCTTTGGCCGGTGGGGTCATTGAAAGTTTTTAGTCATATGTTGATACGCGTTTCAGTGTTATTACTCGTTATATCTAGAGGCGGTGGGGCTTTAGAGTAGACGGTGGGTCTACTTTTGTTGGGACGGTGGGTGCCCGGCAGACTTATATTGGGGGTCGCTACCTCGGTATGAGTTGTTTTCGTGACGGTGGGTCACGGTTTGGATACTGTGGCGGTGGGCCGCAGTATAGATATTGTGGCGGTGGGCCGCAATATGGATATCGTGACGGTGGGTTACGGTATTGAGAGTAATAATGTCTTGAAACATGCGTATAACATAGGACTAAAAAGTGAGTTTTTGAGGTCTGGGAGAGACGTTTGTGTTGGGATTCGAGGACGAATCCAGTTTAGTGGGGGAGAATTGTAACATCCGCGAACCAGAAAGTTGTGTTAGAGTTGGTATCGGACGACATTAGGGATTCGGGAGTCGATTACATACGCTCTTTGAGGTGCGAATCGAGGATTGACTATACATGTTCTTGTTTGATTGTTGTACAGTTGGTTTAAGGTTCATTTATCTCGGAGAAAATGTGTGAAAAAGCTTCTGAATGCTTAGTGTCGATCGACACCAAGGGGTGTGTCGATCGACACCGGTTATCGTGAGCGATGATGTGTGTGGGATATGCAAGTAATAAATAACCCTAAAACAAACCGTGAGTTACAAGTGCACAACAGACAATTGTAGTACTTAGGGGTCGAACCACTGAGGATTGCGGAATGTACACTTCGAGATCATGAGATGCAAACTAAGCTAGATCGACAATATGAAAAAGGGGTTTTGTGTTTTTTGGTTTTTGTAAAACATAAAGAAATTAACAATGCAAAACATAAAGCAAAAGATAAATATTGTTGAAAGGAACCATTCGCAAAGGCATGTGCCAAATCGATTGAAAAGATTGTTAAATCCGATTCATGAACTCAAAACACTAATGAAGGATTTTCCCACTTTCGTGGCTCCAATCCCCTATGTCTCTTAAACCAATGGGCTCAGCTTTCGCATGGTCATTGTAGAGTGAGACATGCATTACGGTTAGGTAATGATTGTTCACAAAACTTCTTAGGTCTACTTTCATAGCCTAAAACGATTTGCCCATCGAATATTAGATCCGGAGATATAACATGCTTTTGGAGAGTATATCAACCTTAGATCAAGTCGCTAGTTGATCATCTCTAGCAACAAGCATTAGGTTTAAATAAACATGGAGAACCACAAGGTTTCCCCTTTATTTAACAACCGAATAGCGAAGGCAATCATGTCATGTCCTCATTGAAGGATCCATAATTCAACAATAGATCTAAGAGATAGAAGGAGTCTCATGATTCCACTGAAAAGAGGCGGAGGGATAGAGATCAAACCGTGGCTCCTTCATGGAGAGAAACCTCTACTCATAGATGTATGCAAAACTTAAAGAAACATGTAAATATTTACAATGGGAAGAAAAGAAAAGGGAAGAGAGGAGATGTGACACCCGCCTCTTACGTAACCAAGACGGCATGTCCAAAGTAAAACTTTCACTCCAAGAAAACCTCTTGCTAGCTAAATACATTTTTAATCTCCAGGATCGTTCTCAAATTGTCTTACAAAAACCCTTTTCTTGAAAAAGGTAAGGATCAAATCCGATTACAATAGCCGACTTAACTTAGTGTATATATACCGATATATATAACAAAAACCTTTTTCTTCCCAAAAACCATCACCGAGCCAAGTGACTACTCTTGTATGCCCCTGCGCTCACCTGCAAGAAGGAGGGGTGAGTAATTGGGATTACTCAGTGAGTGCAGGTCCAATGGGACCTACGGCAAACAACTCAAATGAACATAACCATCACATATGAAAATCTAAAGCTAATACACGCAATAACAACAAGTCCGAAGACACTCAAGGAACAAGTAAGACTCATGACCCTAATTGGTGCATCCGCGCCCAAAACCGGCGCACACCCCGTGGCATATAGCGGCACACACGCTGTCCGTCTCTATTTCAAGACGCCTGCCTCTCTTTCAAGACACCTGGCTCGTCAAGCCACTGACGATGGACTATGGTAAGTGAATCCTCAAACTATCCCATATCCAGCACACAATCACAATACTAAGACAACACATAGGCAAAACCGCCTCATAAGTCTAAGCTTAACCCGACCTACACAAGTGATATCCCTCACACAATGCAAACACCCACAATCATTCACTTTCATACAATCATTCAACCATATTCCATTTAAAAACCTATGTCACTAGGTTCATCAAGCAACACACAATACGGCAAATAAATAATCGCTTCATGTTATATAATTAATACCAAATTTACCCAACAACCAAATACGTGTATTCAACTAGATACACGCAGGTATACACGCATTAGCAATAGACTACTCAGTCTGGAACGGTTATATGCATAAGAGGAGTATACCACGCCAGTCCTCACCTTGATTCTCGGGTTGAAACGGAGTTGATTACGGACATAAGCTATTTCACGGCAACTGAGTAATACTCCCTGTGATAAATATTGCTCCCAAATGAAGTCAACTCCACTCCACGTGCTCAACAACTTCAGAGGTGGGGGAAGAAAACTATCACAACACACACAACACCACATGCTCATCACGCAAGTCTCGGAAGAAGAAGAACAAGACATGAAGAAAAGTCAACTCAGCTTACCCACGATGGCTCACGAGGACGTAATACGCTGGACAATTAACACCAACGACGATACACGATGGAGAAGAGATCACTTGAGGCTTAAGCAACTAAAACAGCAACAATGGCGATTAACAATAACTCTCGGCAAGAAGACGCGTGAACGGAGACGGTGGAGAAACAGGTGCGAAGCTTACCGGGATGATCTGATTAACGACGAGGGTGACTCGGACCAGCAGATCCGCGGCGGTGGAGAGCTTCGTCGGTGAGATCGAGAAGGCGGCGTGACGGAATCCGTTCTCGTTGGCTCCTCCTCACAGCCACAGCACCGTGGGGGTCGCTGGCTGGCTCGGAATCACGAGCGGAGGTGACTGGGACGGCGGCAGCAGCGACGGCGGTAGAGCTCTCGAGATTTCGGCAGCGCTTGGCGGAGGAGAGAGGTTGGCGAGATTGGTCCTCACCTTGACGCGATTCAGAACAAAGAGGAGAAGAGGAGATTAGGTTTGGGCCTTGCTGGGCTTGTGAAGGGATTTGGGCCGCCTCCGAAAATAATGGGCTCGGGTCGTCACAATTCTCCCCCGCTTTAGAAGAATTCGCCCCTGAATTCAATCCGTCTTCTGAAAGTCCGCTCTTGTCCTTAAAGAGCTCGTGATAATTATCTAACATCTCCAACTCTGGCTCCCATGTCTCTTCACGTATACCATCTCTCTCCCAACAGATTTTAACAGACTTGACTTTCTTACCGTGGACTTCCGTTTCTCGCTTGTCCAAGATTTCTACCGGGTTACTCGTAACTGTCAAGTTTCGGCCCACGTCCAATGGCGGCTGAGCTAAGATCAACTCTGGTTCCCGAACCACTTTTCTCAAAACTGACACATGAAACACATCATGAAAATCTGATAATTCTTGTGGTAAGTCCAACCGATAGGCAACAGCCCCTATCCTCTCTATGATTTTATACGGCCCCATGAACCTTGGCTTCAACTTTTTCAACTTGCGATTCTTGTCGGCTCCTCGAAGCGTCCTCATTTTTAAGTACACATCATCACCAAATGCAAACTCTAAATCTTTTCTATGCTGGTCCGCATAACTTTTCTGACGGTCATGCGCCTCTTTAAGCCTTTCTTTCAACAACTCTACTTGTTGTACTGTTTCTTGAATCATCTCAGGCTCTAGGTCTCGTCTCTCCCCAACTTCAGTCCAACAGAGCGGGGTTCGACACGGTCTCCCATACAAAGCCTCATATGGAGCCATTCCGATACTGGAGTGAAAACTATTGTTATAAGCAAATTCCACCAAGGAGAGGTACTTCCCCCATTTTCCTTCCCACTCTAGCACACAAGCTCTCAACATATCCTCAAGTGTCTGAATCGTCCGCTCAGATTGTCCGTCGGTCTGCGGATGATAAGCCGTACTGAGATGCACCTTTGTGCCCAACGCCTTTTGAAAGGCTTGCCAAAATATTGATGTGAACTTCGGGTCACGGTCTGACACAATGCTCACAGGCACTCCGTGTAGCCGCACTATCACATCCAAATATTGTTGCGCTAGCTGATCTGCCCCATCCGTTTTCTTGATGGCTAGAAAGTGAGCTGATTTGGTGAGTCGATCCACGATTACCCAAATCGCGTCTTTGTTTCCGGTCGTCTTTGGTAGCCCGGTAACAAAATCCATAGTTACCATGTCCCATTTCCATTCGGGCATTGGTAAGTCCTGCAGTAACCCACTTGGTACTCTGCGTTCCGCTTTAACCATCTGGCATGTCTGGCACTGAGAAACCCACACGGCGATGTCTCGCTTCATCCCGTCCCAATGGTAGTAACGCTTCAAATCCCGATACATTTTCGTATTTCCCGGGTGAATAGAAAATGTCGAAGTATGAGCCTGACGCAAGATCTCATTCTTCAAATCCTTATTGTCTGGCACACTTACTCGATTCCTGAACAAGTAAGTCCCATTTGCAGCAGTGCGGTATCCGACAACTCCCTTGTCAATCAATTTCCTCAACTTCTCATCCTTTTGCTGCGCTTCTCGGATCCTCCAAAGTAAATCCGCTTGATCTAATGCTTCCAACCCAAGTGATTCCCCATTGATAGACATATCACACAGCCTCAAACTAGACAAAGTAGCAACGAGTTCATGCAACTCTTTTCCCTCTGAAACATCTGCCTTTCGCCTGCTAAGAGCGTCCGCTACTTGGTTAGCCTTCCCGGGGTGATAAAGTATCTCCAAATCGTAATCGGCCAACAACTCAGTCCATCTCCGCTGCCTCAAATTCAACTCTCCCTGAGTGAAGATATACTTTAAGCTTTTGTGGTCCGTAAAAATTTGTACCTTTTCTCCGTACAAATACGAACGCCAAATTTTGAGAGCAAAAACCACAGCAGCTAATTGAAGGTCGTGCGTCGGATAATTAGTCTCATTCGGCCTCAACTGCCTTGACGCGTAAGCAATCACCTTTCCTTCCTGCATAAGAACACATCCTAAACCTGTTCGAGATGCATCTGTATACACGACATACGGTATTCCTGGCCTCGGTAGCACAAGCACAGGAGTTCGGGTCAAGTGATCCTTCAGGTTCTCAAAACTCTTCGCACACTCGTCCGACCAAACAAACTTGACGTCCTTCCCGGTCAGCCTTGTCATCGGTTTAGCCATGCTAGCAAATCCCTTCACGAACTTCCGATAATAACCCGCCAATCCCAAGAAACTACGAACCTCAGTAGCACTTTTTGGAGTCGGCCAATTGGTAATGGCGGTTATCTTTTCTGGGTCGACAGCGACTCCCGCTTCTGACACAACATGACCCAAGAACCCGATCTTCCTCTGCCAAAAGCTACACTTACTCACTTTCGCATACAACTTCTGCTCTCTCAGCTTATTCAACACCACTCGCAGATGCCACTCATGCTCTTCCTTACTCTTCGAGTAAATCAGGATGTCATCGATGAATACTATAACGCACTTGTCCAAGTACTCCCGAAAAACATTATTCATCAACTTCATGAAGGCCGCTGGCGCATTGGTCAATCCAAAGGGCATAACCACGAACTCGTAATGACCATAGCGCGTCCGGAAGGCTGTCTTCCTCACATCATCCTCGGCAATCGGAATCTGGTGGTAACCCGAGGCCAAATCTATCTTGGAAAACCACGATGCTCCTTGTAGTTGGTCCAATAACTCATCAATCCTTGGTAACGGGTACCGATTCTTTATCGTCACCTTGTTCAGTCCTCGGTAGTCGATACAAAGTCTGAAACTTCCGTCCTTTTTCTTAACGAACAACACTGGCGCTCCCCATGGTGAACTGCTCGGTCGAATGAAACCTTTGTCAGCTAACTCTTCTAACTGCTTCTTGAGCTCGGCCATTTCTGCTGGCGCCAAACGATATGGTGCCTTCGATATAGGTGCTGTTCCGGGCTCCAGCTCTATCGTGAATGCATCACCTCGGTGAGGCGGTGGTCCTTTCAACGGTTCGAACACGTCCTCGTATTCTGCCACAACTGGTATTGTAATCAACTCCGGTGTCGACTCTTTCTCGTTCATAGTAATGGTGGCGAGATATGCCTCATATCCTTTCATCAATAGCTCCTCTGCCTGCAACATTGAGATAATGGGGATTCCTGTAAGTTTCTTGATCCCTTGGAATACCAACTTTCCTTCCGCCCTGGGAATATGTACTCGAGCTCGCGGGCAATCCAACACAACTCGGTGCTTGGTTAACCAATCCATTCCAAGAATTACCTCGTAGTGATTCAACTCCATCTTCACAAGATTTTCGTGCATCTCCACATTTTCAAGCACTATCGGCACTTCTTCATAAACCCCGGTAGACTTCATTTTCTCATCTCCGGCTGTCTCGATCTCCTTCATCTTTGAAACAAAAACGCCTTCAAAGGTCCAATACTTTGTGAGAGCCGGAGACACAAAGCTATGCGTAGCTCCTGTGTCAAACAATGTATGGGCGGAAACTCCCCCAACTAAAACCGATCCTACACGGTTGATACTACGCTAAGCATGCTATTCAAATTCCACACAAGACTCTTAATGAATAATCACGAAAGTCAAGAAGGAATGACATACCCGCGATCGGTTCAACGCCTCCGTGTTCCCCCACTACATTGACTCGAGGTCTTGCTCCTTGCCCTGCTGGTGGCGGTGGCAACGGCAACTGCTCACGATTCTGTCCTCTTGGCTGCTGTCCCTGAAGCGGAACCATACAATTCCTTGCAAAGTGGCCGCTCTGTCCACAACGGAAACATGTGCTTCTCATAGGCTGGACGGCTCTAGGCTGAGGCACTTTCTGAACATTGCCCACAGTGCAATCCTTCTTGACATGTCCACGCTGGTTACACTTAAAGCAAATCAGATTCTTAGCATAATCTCCTCGTACTTGAGACGAATTAGCGGTATCCCAATTCCTCTTGTGACTATCTCCCTTCCCAGTCTTGGCTTGAAACCCTTTAGACAACTTTAGCTCCTCCTGGAATCCCTGTTCTTGCACGGCTGCGGTTTCAACCAGATCCAATAGACTGTCGTATTTCCTGATAGAACAACGATTTTTGAGGTAAAGTCTCAGTCCCTTCATGAATTTGCGGATCTGATCAGCCTCACTCAGATGCTTCGTTGAGAATCTCCTCAAACGATTGAACTCTTCCTTGTACTCTCGAACAGTTCGGTTACCCTGGCGTAGATCCTCAAAAGCATTCTCCATCTTATCCATGGCCTCTGGCGGAAAGTACTCCCTAGTGAACCCTTCTCTGAAATCAGCCCAAGTCAACTCATAACGCCCTCGCGCGGCCTCTACCACGCCATCCCACCAAAACATAGCATCATCCTTCAGGTAGTGCACCGCTAAGTCGAGACGATACTCTTGTGGGCACCTGATTGCATCCAAATTCTTTTCCAGCTTTTTCCTCCAGTTATCGGCAACAACAGCACTTGACTTCCCATCAAAATAATCCATCTGCATATTCCTCATGTGCCCCATAAGTTCCCAATACGACGGCCCTTGGGTCTGCACCTGCACGACCGGCGGTGGAGGTGGCGGTGGATACTGTACTCTCTGGTTCTGATCATTCAACGGTGCAGCCTGCTGTTGCACATTTCCCACTCCCGGATCATTACGCATCTGATCCCCAAAACGGTCACGGTACCTCTGCAACTCTTCCATCATAGCCGCATACGCAGCAGTCTGGTCAACTCCTTGGGCCGCCCCTGCTGGGTCTGCACCCACTGGCTCATGCTCGATGGTATTCCCATGAACACTTTCTGATGAAGCAACTGGACTCTCAACCCTAGCTGCGGGTCGCACAACTCTTTTAGGTCTCACAACCTTGGCTTTCTTTGGCGGCATCCTCTAAACAGAAGGAACAAGCGATCAAACACTTTCACAAGCCGAGTACCTGTCACGAGAAGCAATACACAGATTAAGTCAGACTTGGTGATGTTTACAATTTTCTTTTGAAAATACCCCATTCCCGAAAAGTTTTTTTTTTTTTTTTTTTTGAAATGCGACTATTTCGGAAATACTTTATTAAATCCAAAAATAATTTTTGAAAGTTCTTGAAACCATTTGAAAAATTTTTTCTTTGTCACAATCCGCCTCCCGGGTCAGGACCGGTTTGGCAAACCTAGGCTCTGATACCAAATTGTGACACCCGCCTCTTACGTAACCAAGACGGCATGTCCAAAGTAAAACTTTCACTCCAAGAAAACCTCTTGCTAGCTAAATACATTTTTAATCTCCAGGATCGTTCTCAAATTGTCTTACAAAAACCCTTTTCTTGAAAAAGGTAAGGATCAAATCCGATTACAATAGCCGACTTAACTTAGTGTATATATACCGATATATATAACAAAAACTTTTTTCTTCCCAAAAACCATCACCGAGCCAAGTGACTACTCTTGTATGCCCCTGCGCTCACCTGCAAGAAGGAGGGGTGAGTAATTGGGATTACTCATTGAGTGCAGGTCCAACGGGACCTACGGCAAACAACTCAAATGAACATAACCATCACATATGAAAATCTAAAGCTAATACACGCAATAACAACAAGTCCGAAGACACTCAAGGAACAAGTAAGACTCATGACCCTAATTGGTGCATCCGCGCCCAAAACCGGCGCACACCCCGTGGCATATAGCGGCACACACGCTGTCCGTCTCTATTTCAAGACGCCTGCCTCTCTTTCAAGACACCTGGCTCGTCAAGCCACTGACGATGGACTATGGTAAGTGAATCCTCAAACTATCCCATATCCAGCACACAATCACAATACTAAGACAACACATAGGCAAAACCGCCTCATAAGTCTAAGCTTAACCCGACCTACACAAGTGATATCCCTCACACAATGCAAACACCCACAATCATTCACTTTCATACAATCATTCAACCATATTCCATTTAAAAACCTATGTCACTAGGTTCATCAAGCAACACACAATACGGCAAATAAATAATCGCTTCATGTTATATAATTAATACCAAATTTACCCAACAACCAAATACGTGTATTCAACTAGATACACGCAGGTATACACGCATTAGCAATAGACTACTTAGTCTGGAACGGTTATATGCATAAGAGGAGTATACCACGCCAGTCCTCACCTTGATTCTCGGGTTGAAACGGAGTTGATTACGGACATAAGCTATTTCACGGCAACTGAGTAATACTCCCTGTGATAAATATTGCTCCCAAATGAAGTCAACTCCACTCCACGTGCTCAACAACTTCAGAGGTGGGGGAAGAAAACTATCACAACACACCAGCAACACACACAACACCACATGCTCATCACGCAAGTCTCGGAAGAAGAAGAACAAGACATGAAGAAAAGTCAACTCAGCTTACCCACGATGGCTCACGAGGACGTAATACGCTGGACAATTAACACCAACGACGATACACGATGGAGAAGAGATCACTTGAGGCTTAAGCAACTAAAACAGCAACAATGGCGATTAACAATAACTCTCGGCAAGAAGACGCGTGAACGGAGACGGAGGAGAAACAGGTCCGAAGCTTACCGGGATGATCTGATTAACGACGAGGGTGACTCGAACCAGCCGATCCGCGGCGGTGGAGAGCTTCGTCGGTGAGATCGAGAAGGCGGCATGACGGAATCCGTTCTCGTTGGCTCCTCCTCACAGCCACAGCACCGTGGGGGTCGCTGGCTGGCTCGGAATCACGAGCGGAGGTGACTGGGACGGCGGCAGCAGCGACGGCGGTAGAGCTCTCGAGATTTCGGCAGCGCTTGGTGGAGGAGAGAGGTTGGCGAGATTGGTCCTCACCTTGACGCGATTCAGAACAAAGAGGAGAAGAGGAGATTAGGTTTGGGCCTTGCTGGGCTTGTGAAGGGATTTGGGCCGCCTCCGAAAATAATGGGCTCGGGTCGTCACAGGAGACCACCCAAGTGGCTCCGAAATTTATTAAGAGATTCAAGGAATTGTAGGATGATTGATACAAGAGGCTAAAAGCAAGTATATATAGGTGAGGAGGAGTCTAGGTCGGCTGAGTTAAGGCGCGGACAAGAAGAGGAAAGTTTCCTTTTCTTCTTCTCCTTTGAGCTTGCTCACCAAGTCTTGAGAGAGGCGCGGCCGCCGCCTCAAAATCGTGTGTAAGGATGTGGGCTTGAGTCCTGATGAATTTTAGGCTTGGCCCGAAGTGGTCCCGGTCCATTTCGCTTATCCAAGCTCCATGGGCTTCACTTACTCGCCAGACGGACATGTCTTGGGAGAAAAAGCTCCTAGGCCGCATTCCTACTCCAAATGGCCCAATTCCACTTCGCCTGGACGCATGACTCATTTATATATCTTTCCATATAAAGATCTCATGATTTGGACGTCGGAAAGCCCCTTTTCCGCGGTCATCTTTCGGATGCTTCGATTCTGTCCGAATGTGGAATTTGGACTTTTGGAGTTTTATTGAAGCTCTTGACTTGGAAACTTGTATGGATCATTGTTTGAAGTTCTTTTGCTCCATTTTGCCTCCTTTTTGCCATTTTGACCTGTTGGTACCTCAAAACCACAATATACAAGAAAACTACCTCTTGGACACAAAAATCTTATTATTTATGTTATAAAATATATTAAAAACCATAGTAAAAACATGTAAAATATGGATATATCAACTCCCCCAGACTTAGCCTTTTGCTTGTCCTCAAGCAAACTAAGCATGAAAGAGAGGTTTGAAAACATGAGAACTCTCAAATCTTTTGGACATCCAAGTTGACCTTTATCTTAGTAATCCACATAAAACAGCAATGGCATTGAGAATTAAGAACAAGGAAGTACATACCATGAGATTTGTAATCATCCCAAATCAATCCACTTCTCTTTAGGCCATCCAAATTCGCCACCTTCGACTCCTTTAGTTTCTAAAGGTGTGGTCTCAACTAGGGAATATCGATCAAAGGGGTTATAGACTCTTACCCATCCTCTTTTTATAGAACACATGTCTTGGCTCTTGTTTCACCTCTCTCTCTTCTCACTTCTTAAGTCGACTGATCCCTTTTTTAGGGTAGCAAGGTATTTTTTTATTCGACTTCTTCTCCTCTTTGTGGAGGTTTTTGATGGATCTTCCATAGACGCGAGTATTGACGGTTGTAGCCACCTAATCCCCGGTTACTTGGATCAAAAGGTCTTCCATAGACGCGTGTATTGATGGTGGTTGCCACCTAATCCCCGGTTACTTGGACCTTGGTGCTTTTTCTTAAATTTGAAGGGGAGAGAAAGGAAAACCGAACTCACACAGACTTTTCACTTGGTAGTGAGGATGAGGAGTCATGCCCTTTGTAATGCCAAGCCCCTAGATGAGAAGATTAAGTTCATTAAGGTGTGGAGTCAAAGATGGATCCTTCTTATGCCCTTAGAGATGTGGATGCTTCTGGTAGATCAATCCACTCATGGTGCACATATGATGAAGTGTACTGCCAATAACTGATCAATGGTCACTTAAACATAGGCACAACAACGGTTAGGTCCAAGATAAGGTCATAATTCTCGACAAAATTTTTGACTCAATAAAAACGACTCAATAAAAAGAAAAATGATGCAAGATGAAATGCCAAAATGAACAAACTTATTAGTATAATCCCCCCAGACTTAACTTGCACCGTCCCGGTGTAAGAAAAATCAGATTAAGAGAGGTAAGATATTTAATAAATTTGAAAAGGGAAAGTTTAGGATGATGTTACCAAGTGATGACCAATTGAAATGAAGATCAGTGTCGGATAACTGAATAGGCCTCCTCTTTAGACATGATTGGTCGGTGAGTTTTGAATTTCCTGGCCTGATTCTCGCCGGTTTGCATTTTGGTCGAGTATGGCTCATTTGGTCGACCCGAAATGAGTGCTATGAACCACAGAACAAACCGTTAAGAATTTCATGTACCATATGGAAATTTTACCGTCCAAGTTGATGTTTTAGATCTCCTCGTGAAGTTTGAGGTCAAACGAACGAGCGGTTTGGGAGATTCGTCATTTGGTGGTCCATTCGGTCGACCGGATGATAGTGCAATAGACCACAGCTCGAATGATGAAGAATTCTATGACCTATCTTGAAATTCCATCGACCAACCCCATATTTTATGACCACTGGTGAAGTTGGAGGTCAAACGAACGAGTGGATTGGGAGATCCTTCAAAAAGTGGTCAATGTGGCTCCGGGAAAAGTTTCTTGACCATCCTTGAACTTGGCTCGTTCGTTTGTTGAATCTCTTCTGGAATAGTGATATTTAAGCTCCAAGGATTCATCTCCAGCTGGTCGGCGTACCTATGCCGTGATTTGGTTTTTGTCGGCCATTGGTTGCCTGCTATCGACGGAATGTGGCATCTGTGCTTATCTCCTCATCCGTTCACATTCCTCCGTCCTATCTTTTGTATTCACCAACCAATAAGGTGTTGTGTAGCCGCCTGTGAAGTTTGGTGGACATCGGTCACGTGGTTTGGGAGATGGTTGATGTTTGTCCTCCTTTGCACCCGTTTGGCCGAGAGAATCTCGCCGCATGGGATATCTTAAAATCTACTCGACCGTTTTGTGATTTTCTTCGACCGAAGTGATTCTTGTATCCTCCATTATCATTTCCAGGTCGTACCCACCTTGTTTCTTGTGCCTTGTTGTGATCCTCCATTGAAACCGCCTTTAAACCGCCATGTGGTTTGTAGTTTTGGTCGGTTACAGCATCTCTCCTTGATATCCCTCCTGTCAAATAGTTAAGTCCTTACAAAACACTTGAAATCACTGTTAAGTCCGGTCTTAGATTGAGATCCCCAAGTAACCAACTTGAAGTTCACAATCTAAGAGAATATGATATAAACTATAAAAACATGTTGGGTCTTGGTTAGGGATCCCAAAGTTCTGAAATAGTTTTATCATCAGTGAAATAAATGTATAATTCAGTTTGACAAGTCAAGATTCATTCTCATTCATTAACCATCAATATTAAGCAATTTAAACCATTAAATGTAACTAATGAAGTTCAAGGTTCAAATGCTTATCAAGTGAGGATCAAAGATGGTTTTTAATGAATGCATGAGGAGCATTTACTTACCTTGATTGGAGATTTCGCCTTCTACAAGGGTGGGAACAAAGGGTGGGTCACTTTCTTGTTTTGGTCTCCTTTTGGTTCTTCATCCTAAAAACATTTTTTTGTATTTTTATGCAATTTTAAAAACTCCTGAAAAATAAAACTAAGCAGTTATGCATGCAATAATGATATGAAAATTTAAAATGAAAATAAAAACCATGTGGGTTGCCTCCCACAAAGCGCTTTGTTTTAAGTCATTTAGCTTGACTCCTTTTTTTTTTCTTTTTAGGTGCGGGGAAGATCAACTAAAGGGTTTGGGATCCCTTTAGCTTCTCCATTCTCTGGTTCAGGGAGCTCATGTGGTTGTTTGGGCTCTCCATAATGATCTCCCATGCCGTCCTTGAAGACAAATGAACTCGGGAAAAGTTTTAAGGTGTACCCGAGTTTCTCCTTTGCATACGCTTAGAAACCGCTATGGACTCCATTGTTTCTTGTGGTTTTGAAACCATTGTAATCCTTCTTTTGACAACTTTATTTGTGCATCCACAGCAAGTGGTCCTTACATCTTTCATGTCAAACATTGAAGCTCTTGCAAAAACACTAGAAATCACTTGTCAAAGCATTCTTAAATCGAGATCCTCAAGTAGTCAACTTGAAGTTCTTTATCTAAGATAAAATAGTATAAACTATAAAAACATTGTGGACCTTGACTAGAGATCCCAAAGTTCTAGAAATAGTTTAATCTTAAGTGAAATCAATGCAGAAAATGAGTAAGACATAGAAATCAATATTCATTCATTCAAAGACCACCAATTTTAAGCAATTTAAACCACCAAATATAATCAATTAAGTGTATGGTTCAAATGCTTATAAAAGGGAAAGATAGTATTGATTGAATGATATAGAAGGAAGTACTTACCTTGGATGGCGGAATCAAGGTATTCATGTTTTGGTCATGCCTAAGCTTAGGCTTCAAGATCCGGGGCATGACCATAAAACCTTTGATGCTTTAGTGATGAATCTCCTAGCTATTGATGAATACAGCCATGATCTCATCTTGTAGAGAGACTCCCAAAAGTCTTCATTAAGATCATACCTTAGAAACTCCAACTTTGATCCAAGATCTCGGTTAGATTGTCTTTGGCTTTCCACGAACTCTTCTAGCATAGCTTCGAGATTGGTACCTCTAGGCTCATTAGGGACGTAGTCATGGTATTGATGAGGGTCCAGGCGTGAGTAGTGATTCATCTTTAGGTACCTATCAAACACAAAAACACTAAAATAAAAATTTAGAAAGCATGAAAATAAAAGATCTAGTCTTAGCTTTTATCAAGAAAACTCGAAGGTACAAAGCAATCCCCGGCAACGGCGCCAAAAACTTGATGTGTGTGGGATATGCAAGTAATAAATAACCCTAAAACAAACCGTGAGTTGCAAGTGCACAACAGACAATTGTAGTACTTAGGGGTCGAACCACTGAGGATTGCGGAATGTACACTTCAAGATCATGAGATGCAAACTAAGCTAGATCGACAATATGAAAAAGGGGTTTTGTGTTTTTTGGTTTTTGTAAAACAGAAAGATATTAACAATGCAAAACATAAAGCAAAAGATAAATATTGTTGAAAGGAACCATTCGCAAAGGCATGTGCCAAATCGATTGAAAAGATTGTTAAATCCGATTCATGAACTCAAAACACTAATGAAGGATTTTCCCACTTTCGTGGCTCCAATCCCCTATGTCTCTTAAACCAATGGGCTCAGCTTTCGCATGGTCATTGTAGAGTGAGACATGCATTACGGTTAGGTAATGATTGTTCACAAAACTTCTTAGGTCTACTTTCATAGCCTAAAACGATTTGCCCATCGAATATTAGATCCGGAGATATAACATGCTTTTGGAGAGTATATCAACCTTAGATCAAGTCGCTAGTTGATCATCTCTAGCAAAAAGAATTAGGTTTAAATAAAGATGGAGAACCACAAGGTTTCCCCTTTATTTAACAACCGAATAGCGAAGACAATCATGTCATGTCCTCATTGAAGGATCCATAATTCAACAATAGATCTAAGAGATAGAAGGAGTCTCATGATTCCACTGAAAAGAGGCGGAGGGATAGAGATCAAACCGTGGCTCCTTCATGGAGAGAAACCTCTACTCATAGATGTATGCAAAACGTAAAGAAACATGTAAATATTTACAATGGGAAGAAAAGAAAAGGGAAGAGAGGAGACCACCCAAGTGGCTCCGAAATTTATTAAGAGATTCAAGGAATTGTAGGATGATTGATACAAGAGGCTAAAATCAAGTATATATAGGTGAGGAGGAGTCTAGGTCGGCTGAGTTAAGGCGCGGACAAGAAGAGGAAAGTTTCCTTTTCTTCTTCTCCTTTGAGCTTGCTCACCAAGTCTTGAGAGAGGCGCGGCCGCCGCCTCCAAATCGTGTGTAAGGATGTGGGCTTGAGTCCTGATGAATTTTAGGCTTGGCCCGAAGTGGTCCCGGTCCATTTCGCTTATCCAAGCTCCATGGGCTTCACTTACTCGCCAGACGGACATGTCTTGGGAGAAAAAGCTCCTAGGCCGCATTCCTACTCCAAATGGCCCAATTCCACTTCGCCTCGACGCATGACTCATTTATATATCTTTCCATATAAATCTCTCATGATTTGGACGTCGGAAAGCCCCTTTGCCGCGGTCATCTTTCGGATGCTTCGATTCTGTCCGAATGTGGAATTTGGACTTTTGGAGTTTTATTGAAGCTCTTGACTTGGAAACTTGTATGGATCATTGTTTGAAGTTCTTTTGCTCCATTTTGCCTCCTTTTTGCCATTTTGACCTGTTGGTACCTCAAAACCACAATATACAAGAAAACTACCTCTTGGACACAAAAATCTTATTATTTATGTTATAAAATATATTAAAAACCATAGTAAAAACATGTAAAATATGGATATATCAAGCGATTCCGGGTTTAGTCGATCGAATTGAGGTTGGTTTGGTTTTGGTCGAGGGGTGTCGACCGACACCAAGGAAGGGTGTCGATCGACACCGGTTATGGTGAAATCGACCGGTTTGATTTAAGTCGGCTGGTTTTGGGCCGGTTTGGGCGAGGGAAGCCCTAGACTCGCGATAAAAGGTTGGTGGACGCGCAGAAAGTCACTTTTTCGTGACAGAGACTTTTCAGAGGTGATTTTGGAGTTTTGTGAGGTTTGGAGGCTTGATCTGAGGCTTTGGGTTGCTGTTCATCTTCTTTTCCTTCCTTTCAATACGTTTCAAGGTGAGTGCGTGACTGTAGGTCCGTTATTCATTGGAGTTTGATTGATTTCGGTTTTGTTGATGAGTTTTCGAGTTGTTCTTGAGTTGTGGTCGAGTTTTATTGTTGTTTGATCGATGTGGGGGTTGAATCCCACGAAATTATGTGTTTATGCGATTTTTCGTAGCTTCTGGTGTCTGGGCGTCGAGCTGGTGTCGACCGACACTCGATGAGTGTCGATCGACACTCAGGAGGCTGGCGTCGATCGACACCATAGAGGTGTCGGTCGACACCGACCTGGGTGTCAGGAAACGTGGATGTTTCCTGACAGGGAGTTGTTGTTGTTGAGCATTGTTCTTGTTGTTGATTATTGTTGTTGTATTGTCTAGTGTTTGACATACTTGGCCTGTAGGCAGGATGATCCACTCACTAAGTATTTATGATAATACTTACGCATCTCTATTCCAATGTGATGCAGATAACAGCAATGTTCTTCCGCGGAAAGAGACCGAGAGAAGAGGATGATGAGATTAGGAATTTGATATTGGCTATTTTGTTGTGGCTGACAAGGAATTCATCGTTTTAGGGTGTTAGTCTTATTTTAATAATGTAGCAAACCTGGTGTTTAGGTTGCTTATTCTTTATTCCTTATTGGTTATTGGTTTAATTGTTGAACGGTTAATATTTTATAAAAAAAAAAAAAAAGCTTGGTTGTTTCAATTTTTTTTTGGTTTTAACATAAGGGGGGATTTCATTTTTTGTACTCAAACATTTTTTTTTTTAAAAAAACTATACCCAATATCACTCTTTAACCAAAAGTATACCCCAAGGGGTGTAAAATGACCATTTGCTCTTTTATGAACAAACAATAAACGAGTGTCGAAATGACCATTTTACCCATGGTGGCGAAGTCTACATAAGAAGTTTACGTAAAGTAGACTTCTAAACGAAGTCTACAACACCTTAAAATCTTAAATTTAAATTATAAAATTAAAGAAAAATATTTAAACCAAACAAATTATACATAAATAAGACATTAAAGTTTGACATAACCAAACAAATTATACATAAATAAGACATTAAAGTTTGACAACTTTTAAAAATAATTTTGCTTATAAATGAATTACCCTAAGTACAACAAAGACAAAGTAAGCCACAAATCTAGAAATCTGAAGAGAAGTCTACACATGAAGTCTACTAAATTACAAAATCTTAAATTTTAATTTTAAAATTTATTAAAAATAATTGAAATAAATAAATTTATGGATAATTTAAATAAACAGAAGTCCTATCTATGTAAAATAAAATTTTGTGAAAATGAATCAATTTATAAGTTTCATGAGTAAACCAATCACCAAACTTAGTGTTTGAGGTTTAATGTATAGGGTTTATGATTGTTATTGTTAGGGTTTAAAGAATTCTGACATAAAAAAATGTTTGCGGTTCGTTTAACGATTTAGAACTCATGAATTCGTACTTTATAATGTTAATTGTGATTATGTAAACATAACTAACGTTTACTATAAGTTTTTACTTAAAAATTCGATTTAGGGTTTAGGGTTAGTCAGACTTCATTAGTAGACTTCATAGTTAGACTTCATTTTGAAGTCTGAAACTAAAAAAAAAACAGAGCGGGAAACGAAATATTTCGGGAGATTTGGCGGGAACCAGAACAAATTTCTGATTAATTATACCATAAAATTGGTTTGGGAGACTTCATGCGTAGACTTCGTGGGTAGACTTCGTCATGAAGTCTGTAACTTAAAATAAATCGAGAGGGAAACGAAATATTTTGGGAGAATTGGCGGGAACCGGATTATCTTGGAATAAATTTATGATACAATGTAGTCGGTTTGGGAGACTTTCATAGTAGACTTCTCTTGTAAACTTCATGATGAAGTCTATTTAACTAAACCTAACCGGAATTTTTTTACCTAACCGGAAAATAAACCCAGGTATATAAAGAAGTAACCCTAATTATGTGGAAAAAAAATCTGTAAATCGTGCACAGCCTCTCTCTCTCTCTCTCTCTCATCTCTCCGTGAACCTCCGTCGCTTTTTCTCGCCTGAGCAAAGCCACTCGCCGTTAACGTTTGCCACCTCTCCCTCGCCATTAACCACCGCCTCGTCTCCCTTCTCTGCCTCTCTCTGTCCCTCAGATCTCTTCTCCGCCACTGTCGAGTCTAGTCCCTCGCAACAGACAATCAGATCTGAGTCGCGTACAGTCCCTAGAGGTAAGCCTAGTTCTTCCTCTTCTTTCTCCGTCTTCATCTCTCTATTCCGTCTAGGTGACGCCGCCGGATCCGGCGATTTCCAGTTCAGAGAAGACGTTAGAGTGAGAGAGAGAGAGAGAGAGAGAGAGAGAGAGAGAGAGAGAGAGAGAGAGAGAGAGAGAGAGAGAGAGAGAGAGAGAGAGAGAGAGAGAGAGAGAGAGAGAGAGAGAGAGAGAGAGAGAGAGAGTGTTGAATCGAGAGCTCTTCACCACAACAATGGATTCAGAGAAATAGGTTAGCTTGTTTGTAAGTTTTGTCTTGTTTGTTTTATTCAAGAAATAGGTTAACTTTTTGATTCATGATTGTTTCTATGTTTATAAAGTTAAAAAAGACAAGATTTTTTGGCTGAAACCTACTTAATTGTGTTGCAGGGAGTGTATTTGTATTGAGCTGAATGGGTCTTCTTCTTCCTCCCTCTAACGAAGCAGCTTTGGTTATCTCAGGTGCTCGATCTTTGTCCTCCTCCCTCTTCGCTCTTTCAATTTTCTTGCTGGAGATTGTAGAGTTTTCAATGCTTTGATTAGTTTACGCAGCTCATTAGTTTGTTTCTGATACACAGCTTTTTCTCTGTAGCTCTCAATTGATTCAAAGGTTCTCTTAAGTTATCTTTTCAGGTATTGACTTGAGAGTTTTGTGAAGATGCTCTTACTATTCAAGACACTGGGAGGTTTTGCCCTCTTTAATCTTAAAAATGAAGCAAAGTTGGCTAGCGTTGAGGTGAATTATATTTATTCTTATATGGTTTGTCGATTGAGTGTGTTTGTGGTGATAATAATGTCAACTGAAGTTCCTAATCTATTTTTTTTCTTCAGCATAGAGAGCACGCCTTGTAACTTTGCTTCTCTTTAATCCGCTAGTTGAATGGTTTGCTTGTTGTTCCACTATCTTTTCTAATACTTATATTGTTTTTGTTGTTCGTTCTCACACTTTGGTGATAATGTCTTAAATTTGTTTTGGATTTGTTCAGGTTTTAGTTGTGATCAAGATGTTGACAAATTCTTATTGCTTGTCGGATTATGTGTTTTGGCTTTAACTATTGAGTTTTTGGCTTGGTGTGTTAATGTTCTCGTGTTGCTTGTCTTATTTTGTGTTTTGTGTTTCAACTTGAGTTTTCTCTGTTATCTACGTGTTTGTTGGGTCTTTTACTTTCCTTAAATCTGTTTTAATTGTTTGAAAGACATTGATCTTTTTGTTGGTCGTCATCACCTGTTTTAATTAACCATAACTTGATGCATTATGTTGATTTGTGAGGCTATTCCCATGATACTTTTGAGGGTCTGGAAATTTTGGTGCTTTTTTATTGGGTTGATATTGGTTTTTTGTTTTAGATTGCAGCTATTGTCAATGTACTTCAAAGCAAAACAGATGAGGATTAGTATAAGAGCTATATTCGTCGAAGCCATTAATGGTGGTTATCTTGAAGAGATTTGATGAGGAGAAGCCCATAGTTTCTCCACGGCTTGTCTCTGATGTGATGAGGATGAGGAGAATGAGCGGCATTGTAGAAGTAGATGCTAAGTGTTGTAAAACCAATTAAAATTTAATGATATACATATTGTATATTGTACTAGAACGGACCAAGTTCGAAACAATAATTATACTTTATTTGTAGATTTCATTAATAGACTTTTCATGTAGACTTCACATTTTTTTTATAAAAATCTCAAATTTAAGTTTTTTCATGCATTTTACCTAGCTAAAATGGACTAAAAAATACAAATTCAAGCTCATCATGTGTACAACCATCCCTCAAAGGATAGACTAATCTTGTTTATATCTTAAACATGTTACAAACTTCCTATGGAGACTTAGCCATCTTTATCTTTAAAAACTTACGTACTAAAAGAAGAAAATTTGTCTAAGACCTGATATTAGGAATCAAGCTAAGTATAAGAAAAAAAATTCTAGTCAACCCCATAATCATCTTTTGCCATTTCAACAAGCTCGACATGGGTACAACCATCTTTTTTGACCCATTTTCCATAAACGGCAGCTACGTACACCTTTTTCGAAAAAGAAGACATAACACGTTATTAGTTGAGATATCGAGTAAGTAGACATCAGTAAGAAGTCTACAACATAATCACCTACTTTCCAACAAAAACAAGAAAACTGATTTCCTTCTAAATATAATGATTAAGCATGTCAAGCTGAAACACAGGCAAGTAAACAGGTTAACACAACTTATTGTCTAAGAAAATTTTAACAATTAGCTAGTCATTAGGCACAAATATCGAATTTAAAAAACAACAACAGAGTAAACTTCCTATGTAAAGTCTAAATGTAGACATCATAAGGAAGTCTACTGTAGGGTATAGATTTGCAATTGACCAAATCACGACTTTTTCGAGAAGTCTACAACTGAAGTCTACTGATCAAGGGGTATAGATTTGCAATTGACCAAAGTCACTTTTTAGAAGTAGACTTCTTTTACCAAAGTAGACTTCAATATGAAGTCTACTTTATGGAGTAGACTTCAATATGAAGTCTACAGATGAAGTCTACCCATCAGGGGTATAGATTTGCAATTGACCAAAGTCAACTTTTTCCGAGTAGACTTCACGATGAAGTCTACTCGAGAAAGTAGACTTCATGAAGAAGTCTACATACACAAAAGAAGTCTACTTCGAAAAAGTTGACTTTGGTCAATTGCAAATCTATACCCCTGATGAGTAGACTTCATCTGTAGACTTCACAGACAAAAGTCTTCGTGTGGTCAATTGCAAATCTAGACATTTTTCGAAGAGTAGACTTCTTAGGGAAGTCTACAAACGGGACCCACACTTTTTTGTTGTCAAAGGAAAAATGTAGACTTCTTAAAGAAGTCTACAAGCCCGAAATGTCGAAAAGTCAATTGCAAAACTATACCCTGCGTTGACAAGTAGACTTCTTCAAGAAGTCTACTTCTCGCCGGAGCTTTGAAATTCGCGAAAAACGAACGAAAAGTCACCTTAGAGAGCTCTTCGGTGTCGTCTACGGCGGATTGCTTCTATCTGAAGCTTCAATAGAGAAGCCCAGCCGTCGCCGTGAGCTTGGTGACCAGAAATGGTATCATACAATAACTTGAAATTTTGAGAGATGGATTATAGAGTTTTTTGTGATGAAATTGGAGAGAATAAGGTAGATAAGAAGGTTAGAAGTGAATAGAATGAGATTTAAGTGGTGTAAATGGGAAGAAGAAGCATTAAAAGCTTGATTATGGTTGAAAATGGTTGTTGGATGAATTGAAGTGGATGGCATTTTCGTGAATGAGTGTAGGAGATGAGGTTGGTTTGGACATTATCATTTAAAGTAGACTTCATAAAGAAGTCTACTTAATGGCATTTTTGTGATTATGTTAGAAGGGTAAGGTTGATATAGGAAAAATGGGGTGTAAGTATTTTAAAAAGTGAGAGGGGTGGAGATCTGCAATTCCCGAAATGTTTAAGTGTAGTTTTGAAATCACCCCTTAACATAATGTGTCTTACTTGATTTAAACTGATTAATTTATTTGCAAATTTATTTTACATGGATTGTGTAAATATTTTTATCAAAATATTTTTTATAAATTTTATACTTTAAATCTAAGGTTTTATTATTTAGTAGACTTCACACGGTAAATAGGTTACAAACATAATTTATCTTAGTTGACTTATATGGATTCATTTTTATGCAATTTTATTTTTCATAGATGCTAAATGTTTACATCTTATTTATGAATAAATTTTTTTAATCAAAAGAATTTGTTATAATTTTATAATTTAAATTTAAATTATGATTAGGAAGTCTACTATATAGTTGACTCTATGAGTAGACTTTATACAGGGTAAAACAGTCATTATGACTAGCATTTTTTCTTTGTTCATAATGGTGAGGTTTGTAATTTGACTACCCAAAAAACTAATTTTGACATAAGTGCAATAGAGGGTGTAGTTTTGCATTTCAAACCAAATTATGGTCTGAGGCAATTCCCCCTAAATTAAATGGAAGAAAATATTTTATTTTTGAATATTTTGTATACTTTAGCTGCAAGTCACATTTATGTGCACGTGTGTAGAAGAGCGCTCTATGGACTAGATTTCATCTCTCTAGCTTTCATATCTTATAGCGTGTTTCATAGGAGTATATATCTCATCAAAGTTTCTTTAAGGGAAATTGTAAAGAATAACCCTGGATAATTGAGAAATTAGTTGCCGGTCACTGTCAACTGTTCGACTAACACTGTTTACAGCAGAAAATCGAATATATATACCCTTACATGCGAGTGAGATTGAGAAATATGCGTGTGGTGAGATTGAAACAACCAGTCCTTTTTTTTTTTTTTTAAACAATACTCAGCGGAAGTCTTAAACCGGATTAAAATTAATTAATTACAATAAGCAGATTAAACCATACCAAACTGATATCAGACCGTCGGTGTCGACCGACACCCGCTTGGTGTCGCTCGACACCCGCTTGGTGTCGCTTGACACCTGGTCGATTGGTGTCGACCGACACCGGCTCGGTGTCGATCGATGCCCAACTCGATTTTTCCAACACAAAAACACCAAAATACTCAATCCACGACATCAAACAAGATCAAACTCATCAATCATCACATAAACATCACGAAGAACACACAAAACTCAACCATTAATTACAGCAAACACACAACCAATGGGATTCAACCCCCCATATACGATTAAATATACAAATAACTCAAGAACACAACAAAAACCTCATCTACAAACGAATCTCTAGTGATTCACGAGCCTACGGTCACACACTCACCTCGGCAACGGATTGAACAAAGAGGAAAGAGAGAAAACGATGAACAGTAATCCCGATGAACAGTAATCCCGATGAACAGTACGCGATGAACATTAATCTCGATGAACAGTACGCGATGAACAGTAATCCCGATGAACAGTGTTTCTGAAATTCTCCCAAAATCAACTCTTTTCTCTCTGGAAACTCCAACCTCAAAAAATTGAGCTTCAACTCGCGGCTGCGCCTCTTTTAAATCGAGAAATAGGGTTTCCTTCCCTAAACCGACCAAAACCAGCGACTTAAATCGAACCGACTCGATTCACAATAACCGGTGTCGCTCGACACCCTTGTCGAACCAACAAATCGATTTAACCCGAAATCGATTTCTCAAACCGGTGTCGATCGACACCCTCCTGGTGTTGCTCGACTCCAACTAACCAGAAGTCGTTTTACACATTTTTCTACACAATGCTTGAACCTTTAGACCGACTGCACAACAATTAAACAAGAACATGCACAGCCAACCCGAGATTCACACCGTATAGAGTATATGCAACTACTCCCGATCACTTGGTGTCGTCCGACACCACTTCCAAAACAGCACTTCAGGTTTACGTATGTTACAATTCTCCCCCACTAAACTGGATTCGAGGAGGATTCGTCCTCGAATCCCAACACAACACGTCTACCACAGACGGCAAAAACCGGCCCACATGGCCCAACATTAGAGATCTTCCACTAATCTCAGAAATTTACATCTAATCCAATGTTATACACATGTTCCCAGACATTATTACTCCTCAACTCAACACCACAACTCTAAAAACCAAAACATGAGACCCACCCGTCTCCTCGAGAGATCCACCCGTCCCTCGATACCGCTATTGTGACCCACACGTCACAATAGTAACCACAAAAACCACTTATACTGAGGTAGCGACCCTCACATATAAGTCCGCAAGATATCAACCCATCTCCTCTAAAGACCCACCCGTCTCTACTAAAGACCCACCCGTCTCTTCTAAAGACCCACCGTCTCTAGAACTGTATCGAGTAATAATTTGAAACGCGTATAACACATCCGACTAGAAATAACTCACGACCCAAACTGGTCAACATACTTGTAACCTCCGAAACACAACCAAAATACGAGGCAACTCCATCTCATATAATTCAAAAATGTATATCGTACCACCAACGATAATACATATCCACAAAACACCAAACACCTCAAACCAACTGGAGATACCCACGATCTCCCCACCTCAAACTCGAACTCTCGTTCCCGCTTAACGGTGTATCCTTCCTTCTTGTCCAGCCTCAAACACGGATCTTCTCCGTCGTTTTCCTGAACAAAATAGCTGCATAAATGCTGCGCTCCCCCACTTGGGTCCAGCATACAGGCATCCTGCATGGCCTCCCATGCAAAGCCTCACAAAACACTCTTAGGTAAAACGACTCTCCGTCGACTCAACTCCACGCCATTAACCGCTCTAACACATACGTAGCCGAAATCCTCCACCGACCACCTTGGTCAAAACTCAAAAGCTCAACAACGCTGCTCCGGATGCCGATACACTTGGCACGCTCCGGAGTAAGGAAACATTTAATGTTCCCGAGTCAAACACCTTTGAGACTCCACACCGCCCACTAACAATGTTCTTACACAATTCCACCAATTGTGCAAAAGATTCCTAAACTTTATCACCGCAAAAAAAAGAAACAAACAACAACACTAAAAATCTACCACTAAGGTAATACACCGCTAGCTCAACCCGGTACTCCTCTAGACACCTGACTGAACCGAAGTTCCGCTCCAGTCTCTGCCGCCACTAATCGGCCTGCTCGGGCTCACTTCTGCCCTCAAAGAATGGTGTACCAATCCTCTGCATCTCCCTCATTAACTCTAGATAAGGCGGATGCCCAAACAACGCAGCCCCATGCTGCCCAAAGAAACCCGCAGCCCCATCCTGCTCGACAAAACCGGCACCCACCTGTGCCCCGGCCACTGGAGGTGCACCCGGAGCCTGCTGTGGAACCGCCTGCGGAAGACGTGCCAACAGCTGCGTCAGTAGCCCCACTATCAAGTGATATATCCATATTTTACATGTTTTTACCTTGGTTTTGATGGCATGCATGGGTGTGGTATGTATGCAAGTTATAAAAACCCTAAGCAAAACATAGTTGCAAGTGCACAACATGTTGTTGTAGTACTTAGGGGTCGATCCACAAGAGAATGCGAATTACACACTACACATTTGTAAAGATTTGGTTAAGCTAAATCAACAATATGCAAGAGGTTTTGTGTTTTGTTTTATAAGGAAGAATAAACAACAATGCAAACTATACAAACACCATTATTGAACAAAAGACAATCCGCAAAAGACATAAGCCAAGTCGATTGAAAAGTTTGCTAAATCCGATTTCTATGAACTCAAAACACTAAGTTGTGGCCATCCCACTTTCGTGGCTCCGACCACCTATGTTTCTTAAACCAATGGACTCAGATTTCACATGGTCATTGTAGAGTGAAACATGCATTACAATTAGGTAGTGATTGTTCACAAAACTCCTTAGGTCTACTTTCATAGCCTAAGACGATTTGCCCATCAAATATTAGGACCGGAGATATAACAAGCTTTTGGAGAGTATATCAACCTTAGATCAGGCCGCTAGTTAGCTACTCTAGCAACAAGCTTTAGGTATGAATAAAGATGGTGAACCATAAGGTTTCCCTTTCTTTAACAACCGATTCTCGATGGCTTATCATGTCATGTCTTCTATGAAAGATCCATGATTCAATAACGAGTCTAAAGGAGAAGAGAGGATCTCATGGTCCTATTGGGAAGGGGCGGAGTGATAGAGATCAAACATCGGCTCCCCCATAGAGAGAAACCTCTAAAACCCTAGACTTAAGCTAAAACATGCGAGTATGTACAAGATGCAAAAGGAAAAAGAAAGAACAAGGAGACCACCTAAGTGGCTCAAGTTTATTGACTGAAAAGATGAAGGGAGTTGTGTTCTATGATTCTCTGATGTAGATACAAGAGGCTAAAAGCAAGTATATATAGGTGAGGGGAGGCTAGGTCGGCTGAGTTAAGGCGCAAGAGAGAAGAGGAAAATTTCCATTTCTTCTCCTCGCTTGAACTTGCTCACCAAGTCTTGAGTGAAGCGCGGCTGCCACCTTCTGATCGCGTGAAATGGTGTGGGCTTGAGTCTTGATGAAGTCCAGGCTCGGCCCGCGGTGATCCCGGTCCATTTTGCTCATCCAAGCTCCATGGGCTTCACTAACTCGCCAGACGGACATGTCTTGGGAGAAAAAGACCATGATTTGGACGTCGGAAAGACCCTTTGCCGCGGTCATCTTTCAGATGCTTTGATTCTGTCCGAATGTGGAAATCGGCTTGGGAACTTGCATGGATCATTGTTTGAAGTCCTTTTGCACCATTTTGCCTTCTTTTTGCCATTTTGAACTGTTTGCTTCTCAAAACCACAATATACAAGAAAACTACCTCTTGGATACAAAATCATTATTATTAAGTGAGAAAATATAAAAAAAACCAAGGTAAAAACATGTAAAATATGGATATATCAACTCCCCCAGACTTAGCCTTTTGCTTGTCCTCAAGCGAACTAAGAAAGGAAAAGAGGTTTGAAAACGTGAGAACTCTCAATGCATTTTGAAAATCCATGTTAGCTTATGTTTTAGTAATCCACATGAAAAACGGTTTTGGCTTTATGATGAGGAACATAAGTACTTACATTGAGTTTAGCAGTCATTCCAAAGTAACCCACACTCCATATGACCATCCGGGCTCACCTCCTTTGACTCCTTTAGTTTTTAAAGGTGTGGTCTCAACTAGGGGATATCGATCAAAGGGTTTATGATCTCTTTCTCATCCTCTTGTGTTTAAACACTTGTCTTGGCCCTTGTTTCACCTCTCTCTCTTCTCACTCCTTAAGTCGATTGATCCCTTTTTTAGGGTAGCAAGGTATTTTTTTATTCGACTTCTTCTCCTCTTTGTGGAGGTTTTTGATGGATCTTCCATAGACGCGAGTATTGATGGTTGTAGCCGGTTACTTGGATCAAAAGGTCTTCCATATACGCGAGTATTGATGGTTGTAGCCACCTAATCCCCAGTTACTTGGACCTTGATGCTTTTTCTTAAAATTGGAGGGGAGAAAGGGGGGAAACCGAACTCACATAGACTTTCACTATTTGGTGAGGATGAGGAGTCGTGCCCTTTGTAAAACTAAGCCCCTAGCTGAGAAGGTTAAGTTCATTTAGGTGCGGAGTCAAAGATGGATCCTCCATCGGCTTTTTGGAAATGTGGCCATTTTTGGTAGACCGATCTGCTCAAAGTGTACATTGAATGAATGTGTTGCCAAATGCTGTTTCAATGGTCACTTAAACATTAGTGTAACATGGTTAGTTTCAAAGAAAAGGTCATAATTCTCGGACAAAATTTTGACTCAAAGAAAAATGAAAAAAAAAGAAAAGTAAAAAAGAACAAACTTGTTAGTAATCCCCCCAGACTTAACTTGCACCGTCCTGGTGGAAGCAAATCCAATTAAGAGGGGTTAAAAAGAAAAGTGAATTTGATGCGAATGTGTCTTGGATTTTTGTTACCAAAGTGTGACCATAGGTCATGAAGAGCGGTTTTGCTTTGTTGAGGGACTCCATGTGTAATATCACGGCATCAAATCATTCCTTAGATGGATTTGGTCGGCGAGTTTTGAATCATAAGGTTTGATTCCGGCCGGTTTGCAGTGTGGTCGTGTAAGGCCCATTTTGTCGACCAAAATTGAGTGCTGTGAACCATAGAACAAACCGTTAAGAATTTTATGAACGGGATTGAAAATTTACCATCCAATATGATGTTTTAGAGCCGCTGGTGAAGTTTCAGGTGATTTGGTCGAGCGGTTTTGAAAATGCTGCATCGGGTGGATCCTTCGGTTGGCCGGAAGGTGATGTGAGGGACCACAGCGTGAAACGTGAACATTTCGCTGACCGACCTTGAAATTCCACCGACCAATCATATAGTTTAGGAGCAGTGGCGAAATTTGAGGCCGAACGAACGAGCGGTTTGAGATAACCGTCACTTGGTGCTTCATCCGAACGATCCGAAGAGAGTGCAATAGACCACAGCCCAAATGAGGAAGAATTATCCGACCAAGCTTGAAATTTCGTCGACCAACCTCATATTTTATGACCACTGGAGAAGTTTGAGGTCAAACGGACGAGCGGTTGGAGAGTTCCTTCACAAAGTGGCCAATTCGGCTCCGGGAAGAGTTTTCTTGATTGCTTTGTGATTTGCTCGTTCGTCCCTTGAGTTTCTTCTGGTATAATGATGTTGAAGCTCCAAGGATCCATCTCCAGCTGGTGGTATCTCCGTGCCGTGATTTTGGTTTGGCCGGCCTTTTGGTGCACCGCGACGACCGGAATAGGCATCTCGGCATATCTCCGTTTCCGTCAACATTTCTCCGTCCTATCTTTTGGATTTGCCGACCAACATGGTGTTGTTTGGTCGCCTGTGAAGTTTGGTGGACTTTGGTCAAGCCGTTTGTGAGATGGTCGATTGGGGGCTCCTCCTCACTCGTGTGGGCGGGAAAATGGTACCGGAATAGATATCTCCCATTTGACTCGACCGTGGAGTGACTTTCTTCGACCGATTTGTCTCCTTAATCCTCCTTTAGCATCCCAAGGTCTTGACCGCATTGTTCTTGTTCCTTGGTTGCCCCTTTCTGTGAAACTTCCTTGAAACCGCCGGGTGGGATGAATGGGTGGGTGCAAAACTCCTTTGATAGTCTTCTTTGGCACTTAATCCTAAAACATGCTTTTTTTTTTTTTGTGGATTTTATAAAATTCCCAAAAAATTCAAGTTAATAATAAAATCAAAACAAAAGTTAAAAAAGAAAAAATATGGGTTGCCTCCCATAAGCACTAGTTTTAAGTCTTTATAGCTCGACTCCTTGTGTTCCTTAGGTGTTAGGCAAGGGTGGAGGCTGTAGGAAGCTCCTAGTACTGGATGGCTCCAAGTGCATCTTGTCTTGTAACACTTCCTTGATCAAGTAGCCTTGTTGTGAGCCTTCTCCTCCACTTGTGTACCGAAATCTTTTAGATGAGAAACCAGGAGGTGCAGCAACATAATAGGTGTCCTTGTCAACATTGGCTAGTAAGATTCTCCTGTTTGGCCAATCCATGATTGCTCCAGCTGTTGCTAAGAAAGATCTCCCAAGTAGAAGGGCTTGGTCTTCCGGATCCTCCATAGTAACAACATAGAAATCGGCTGGAATGATGCAATCTTCAAAGGAAAGTTGAACATCTTTTACCTTGCCAGGTGGTTTGAATGAAGAGTTGTTGGCAAGCTTTATGCCCATGTTGGTCCGCTCCATGGACTCAATCAATCCCAAACTTCTTGCTATCACAGCCGGCATGAATTTCACACTTGAACCGGAATCGCATAGTGCATCATCAAAGAATTTGCCATTGATGGAGCAATGAATAAGAAAGTAACTTGGGTCATGAAGCTTATGTAGTGTCCTTGGCGCAGGCATTTCCTCTTGTGCTTCATTATACATCTTCTCCACCTCGGCTAAACTCCAATCATGAGTCCATACATAGTGTTGAAGGTAAGGGCTCTTGTTGCAAGCGACATCAAAGGGCATATTGCTAGGGAACCTTTTTGCCATGAAGTTGAAGTCATCAATGGTTTAGTCCATTGATGAGCTCGCCTTCCTTTTCTCCTTAGGGACGGGTGGCTGTGAAGACCTTGGAGAAAGTGGTGTTCCCTCCGGCAACCTTCTTCCTCTTATCCTTGCTGTACGCTTGCCTTGTCTCCTCTCATCCTCATCCCAAACCACTCTTGGATTGGTGTCTTCATAGTAGGATTTTACTACGAATTAACCTATTAACACTATCATGTCGATGCAGTGTAAGAAGGTGTCAAATCCAAATGGGCGAGATGCTATGCAATCAGGACGTGATCGAGTGAAGGTAAGTCAAGCCAAATGCAAGGGTGTGAATTCTAAACTATCAACCTAAACACAGAAATGGAAAATGCAAATACAAATGCAATGGTACTTCACGGCGTCCAGACGCGACGCTATCAAGTTAACAAAGGTAAAATGTAAAATGATAAACTATAAACCATAAGCTAGAATGAACAAATGCAACAAGATAAAAAGGACAGAAGCTTTAAGATTTAAAATGAAGATCAAAATAAAATTAAACAAAGATCCTAAGAATGGGTGTTATGGATCAATGAAATTCCATGGTCAACACTATGATGTTCAACAGAACTCAGACAGAGCTGTTCCCTTGGCTGCGAACTCGATAGCAAGCTAATCCACTCTCGTGGCAGAAGCTATCGAGTTGGTGTGTGTTCCTGACCCACTCTCATGGCGAAATCCACACCAACAAGCATTAGGAATCAGTTCGCAAATGCTAAAGTGCAATAAAAAACGCTAGTATCCTAGGTATGATATGCAAATTTCTTGTAAAAGCTGGTTCAGGCATTTCATCAAACACCTTCTGGGTGCTGAAATGCCTAGCTTCGGATTCCAAATGATCAAGAAGGAATCAGCATTAAGAATACTAATCAAGAAGGGAAACTATGAAATCAAGGCTTAAACACTCTAGGTAACCATGGTTCTTCACTAATCTAACCCATCCTTAAGAATCTAAGAAAACTACTCAGAAACCGACTTCATCAAGTCAAACTCGGAAAGCTGTGAAACTAGCATCAGAAGATAGACAGAAAGGAAGCAATTAAGTTCAAAGAAGGAAGCAAGCACAAATTGATTAAAACTTAGAAGGAATCTGGAATGCAAATCAAGAACACTACAGAGGCGATTTTGTGTTTTCTGAAAGTTAAAAGCAGGAATAAAAATTCGACCCAGTGCAAAAGTGACATCACAGGGTTTTTATACTAAGTTGCAGAAAAAGGTAAAATAGGTCACGCGCGTGTGGACTCGATGTTCCACTCGACGTGTATGTGTGGAATTCGTCGAGTGCTTCTAAAGGTTGCACCTTTGGCTCCGACTCGACTACCAACTCGACGTGTATGTCTGGTTCACGTCGAGTTCGTGTAAAGGCAGCTCCTTTATTCTGGACTCGATGTGCAACTCGACGTGCATGTCTGGACCCCGTCGAGTGCGTATATGGACCCCGTCGAGTGCGTATATGGACCCCGTCAAGTGCGCTTCCTTTTCTCCCAAGCAACAGGTTCTGGACTCCACTTCACCTCTCTGGTTCAGGCACTAATCCTCCTCCTTCAAAACAACCTCCAATGCTCCAAATATACCTGAAAACAACTCCAAAAGCGACGAAACATGCAATGCTAATGCAAATGCTATGAAGTGTGGTAAGTGGATGCAAATGGAGATGAAACGTGACGAAGTGGTGTGATATGTATGCAAAAATGATGAATAAAGGATGCTGAAACAAGGCTAAATATGTGTACATCAACACCCCCAAACTTATCTTTTGCTTGCCCTCAAGCAAACAAACAAGAATAGTGAAATGGATGAGGTTTGAAAACGAACTGATACAACCAAAAATAACAAGCAAAAACGATTTGATATATGTCTAAGTTCACGGTTCTAAAATGCAGCAAGGTGAGAGCTACTTCATTGAAAATCAGTTTCATGTTTAACAAGATCTATCCAACTTCACAGTCACTCAAACAATGCATTCTTATCAGCAAATCCCTTTAACATTTATTAAGGTGAACAATGAATCATAAACATGCAAATTAGCAACTCATTTGGCTCAAGGTAAAGGTCAAGAGAAAAAGATGGTTTCTTAAAGTCATAAAACGGTTTAAAGAACAGGGATCTCTCATAAAATGACAATGCTTTGGCAGAATGCTAAGAGTCATAACCAAGGATGATGCAAGAGCAGAACCTCTAGCTACCTAGCATCGACTTGACAGCGTCAACACCCGAACCCCATTAGAAACCAAGAACAACTCCTAACTATCCTTTGGGCTTTGCGCCCTTATGTGGAGCAATTTGCTCTTTTCTTCTTTTTCTTTTGTAAACTAGCCAAGGGAGAGGTGATCTTTTGGTAACATCTAGCGGTTTGGGAATTCTATCACTAAGGGAACAATTTTCTTTTTTTTTAACTAATTGAGGCAATTGCGGTTTGGGAGCGGTGACCAGAGCTTCTTTGATCAGGTTAAAAGCTTTTAGACAGTCTTCTTTTCTTTCACACTTAGAACCATTTTTCTTTTCTTAAATAGTTCCCAAACCTTTACTAGACCCTTTTGAAACACAAACCAACTCCCTTGCTTTAAAACAAAAACTTTTCTTTTCCCGCTTTTCGAATATGACACCGTAGCGTTCAAAACGTCACCCCCAAACTTAGCCTGAAAATAAACCCAAGATCGAACTAGATACCTAGACAACCTACTCTTGCCGGTTTAAACTCAACACGTTCTGCTAAGCATGATCGAAACAAGGCCTCACAAGCACACACAAGAGTAATGCGGGTTTGAAGGAAAAGGCAATAGTGTTCAGGGTGTGGGGAAAAAAAAACTACCTGGACAAACAAAGAAGATAAACAGATGGGAAAAGATTGTCCAAATATGTATGCTATCCATGAGTTGCTTTCAATGCATGCAATGATAGTTAAAAGTCAAGATTAAGGTTCAGATAAACAGGGATAGGCCTCCATTCGCAGCAGTGATCAAGTGAGATGTGCATGTCATGATGTGATCAAGTTAAACACAGTTTCTTTTTAAATGCTTCAATCTCACCCAAATGCATCAGAGAATCAAGAACCAAGGCACATATCATATCGCATGAGATGGTTATTTTACAAGGCTATATCAACAATGCAGCATGATTGTGAAGCTATGTGATGCAACGGAGGCTTAATCTAATAAATGTGAATGCAACTACATGAATATTTTTGGATTTTTCGAAAAAATTTCAAATTTTTATGGTTTTTTTTTTCTATGCCTTACATGATGCAAAAATTTGATTTAAGAAAATAGAAAACAAAGTCAAATACATCTCAACCCCTCCCCCAAACTTGAATTACACAGTCCCTTGTGTAATAAAAGAAAGGAGAAGAGTTCAAGAAGCAAAAACCAACAAAGCAGAAATGAAATGGTATATACAATGGTTTGGAGTTGATACCTCAATGCTGAGAGAAGAAGGAGTCTACTGACGCCTCCATATTCTCACGTGTGATAGCTGGGAGCGAGGGTTGGTCGTGTGTGCTCCTTGAGCTCTGTCCTGCTCCGGTTCCCAACTCGATGTGTGGGTCAACTCTGTAGCTCGAGCCTGCGCCAACGTCAGTCTGAAGCGGCACAGCTCTCCTTTTCCTGCTGGCTTGTCTAGGCTCAAAGGAAGATGCTCGTGGAGGCTCTGTTGGATGGTGTTGTCTCATGTCTTGGATAAGAGAGCGGCTTCTCTCTACGCAATATCCTCTCTGTTGCTCTTAATCGTGGTTCGCGCGAGTCGCCTGGCCACTTGCTCCGTTGTAGGGCGCTTAGGCTTCTTTTTCCTGAAACGTTGACAAAGGAAAAATAAGTCGCCATAGTACACACTCGACAGCGTCACTCAAAATTCAAGTCGAGTTTATTGAATAATATGCCGTGGAATAGCAAACTCGACCGAGTGTAGCCATCGAGTTAGAAAAAGAAAGAGAACAAGATAATCAATTTGAAATAGAGAGTGCAAATCAATAAGCCTAATAATCAGACGCTATCAAGTTGCACACAGCAAGAACAGTTGGACTAACTCGACAGCTTTACTATCACAATATAAACTCGATTAAATGCATATCAGCAGCTCCTAATCAGTTCAATTCAGCTTAAATAACTAGAACAGAGCAAGGGTAGCACACCCGACTCGACATCGTTTAACTAACAACTCGACAGCACGTTTATGTTAACTCGACAGCACGTTTAACTCAACTCGACAGCACATATATCTCAACTCGACAGCGTCCAACAAGGGAATACAAGCAAAACCGAAAACCAAACTCAAGGGCTGAAATTGAAAGCTTACGCTGCATTTTTCCAAAAACGTTCCAATTTGTCAATCATCTTCACAAAATTGCAAAGAAAAGAGGGGTTAAAATCGAGTGAGTTTGAAATGAAATCGATCGAGTTTGAAGCTGAATTCGATCGAGTGGAGGTCGATATCGAAGAGAGGAGAAAGTTTCAGAGAGAAAGATAAGATTGAGTGATGAAGTTATGAGTGATGGGTAAGCGAGAGTGATAAGCGAGAGTGATGAAGTCGTGAAATGCAAAGGATTAAAGATAAAGGATGAGTGGTGGAGAAGAGCTGCGGTTTTACTAAAGGAAAGGGAAGGGTTAAAACCGCATAGGCAAAAGAGGAGACAAAAGTTGCTGTAATTTCTGAACAAAGAGCAGTGAAAAGGATAAAGGAGAAAGCTTAATTAAACACCACATGCTCCAGGGAGAGTGAAATTCACACACTAACCTTGAAAAATCAAAAGTTTAAATTTCATCCTAAACCTGGTCAACTCGACGGCGTTCGTCGAGTTAGCACGTCAAGTGTGTCCTGAATCCTTTCTTGCTTTGTTTCCCGAATCACAACATGCTCATACTCCTTTTTTTTTTTTTTTTTCTGCCACCATAAACACTAGAAAGCAAAAACATAACCAAGTGAGCTTGTTTTAGGTCTCTAAGCTTGACCGCTTTACCGTTCAGGCTTGGGGTGGTTCATAGAGAGGAATTGAGACCCCCTCTGGTATGGTCTGATCAGCCATGTAGCGTTTAACCCTCTGACCATTCACAGTGAATTCAACCCCATCGTTTCTGACTAAAGTGACAGCTCCGTAGGGCATAACCTCTCTGATCTTGAATGGTCCAGACCAACGTGATTTCAGCTTGCCCGGGAACAACTTAAGTCTCGAGTTAAAAAGCAACACATCATCACCAGACTTGAGCTCTCTTTGCAGGATCTTCTTGTCATGAAAGACTTTTGTTCTCTCCTTATAGATCCTGGAGTTTTCAAACGCATCAAGTCTGATCTCCTCTAACTCATGCATGTCTGTCAATCTCTTCTCCTGAGCTGTCTTCAGATCAAAGTTCAGAAACCGTGTAGCCCAGACTGCCTTGTACTCTATCTCCACTGGTAAGTGGCAAGATTTTCCATACAGCAGCTGAAACGGGGTCCGTCCTATAGGAGTCTTATACGCGGTTCTGTAAGCCCATAGAGCTTCATCAAGCTTGACTGCCCAGTCTCTCCTTGAAACTCCTACAACCTTGTTCAAGATAGCCTTTATCTGCTTGTTAGAGACTTCAACCTGTCCACTTGTCTGCGGATGATAGGGTGTGGCTACCTTGTGCTTAACACCATACTTCTTGAGTAGGCTCTCAAAAACCTTGTTGATGAAGTGAGATCCACCGTCGCTTATCACAACTCTGGGCACTCCATAGCGTGGAAATATTATGTTCTTAAAGAGCTTGATCACCGGCTTGTGATCGTTGGTTACGCACGCTATAGCTTCCACCCACTTCGAAACATAGTCCACAGCCACTAAGATGTAACTGTTCCCATGTGAAGCTGGGTTAAAAGGTCCCATGAAATCAACGCCCCAGACATCAAATATTTCAACTTCAAAAATGGGGTTCTGAGGCATTTCATTCCTCTTGCTGATGTTCCCCATTCGCTGGCATGAATCACACTTTGATATAAACGCTTGAGCATCCTTGAAGAGACTCGGCCACCATAACCCAGCTTGAAGTATCTTATGAACTGTCTTGAAGGCTGCAAAATGCCCTCCATAAGCAGAACCGTGGCATTGCTCTAGCACACCATTGACCTCTTCTTCAGCTATGCATCTCCTAAAGAGACCATCATACCCTCTCTTGTACAGGTAGGGTTCATCCCAAAAGTAGTGTGAGGCTTCTCTGAAGAGTTTCTTCTTTTTGTAAGGATCCAGATCCTTTGGCACATCCCCACACACTAAGTAGTTCACCATGTCAGTATACCAAGGCAAACCGTCAACCTGCAGAGCACTGACTTCATCGAGTCGGGCCTTCACTTCGTAGCTTTCGCGCAGAACCTTGACTGCCATGAGCTGCTCTTCAGGCATTGAGTCATCAATTGGTACATGATCATCAATCCTCATTCTGGACAGATGGTCAGCTACTCCATTCTCAACACCCTTCTTGTCAACAATCTCCATGTCAAACTCTTGGAGAAGAAGTATCCACCTAAGTAGTCTAGGCTTGGTGTCCTTCTTAGCATAAATGTGCCTAAGAGCTGCATGATCAGTGTACACAATGACTTTTCAACCCACCAAGTAACTCCTGAACTTCTCAAAGGCAAAAACCACAGCTAGTAATTCCTTTTCTGTTGTAGCATACTTCACCTGAGCATCATCCAGCGTGCGACTAGCGTAGTATATGACATTTAGTCGTTTATCAATCTTCTGACCAAGTACCGCACCCATAGCGTAATCACTGGCGTCGCACATTATCTCGAAGGGGTGATCCCAGTTCGGTGCTTGCACTATTGGAGCGGTGACCAGAGCTTCTTTGTTCAGGTTAAAAGCTTTTAGACAGTCTTCTTTTCTTTCACACTTAGAACCATTTTTCTTTTCTTAAACAGTTCCCAAACCTTTACTAGACCCTTTTGAAACACAAACCAACTCCCTTGCTTTAAAACAAAAACTTTTCTTTTCCCGCTTTTCGAATATGACACCGTAGCGTTCAAAACGTCACCCCCAAACTTAGCCTGAAAATAAACCCAAGATCGAACTAGATACCTAGACAACCTACTCTTGCCGGTTTAAACTCAACACGTTCTGCTAAGCATGATCAAAACAAGGCCTCACAAGCACACACAAGAGTAATGCGGGTTTGAAGGAAAAGGCTATAGTGTTCAGGGTGTGGGGAAAAAAAAACTACCTGGACAAACAAAGAAGATAAACAGATGGGAAAAGATTGTCCAGATATGTATGCTATCCATGAGTTGCTTTCAATGCATGCAATGATATTTAAAAGTCAAGATTAAGGTTCAAATAAACAGGGATAGGCCTCAATTCGCAGCAGTGATCAAGTGAGATGTGCATGTCATGATGTGATCAAGTTAAACACAGTTTCTTTTTAAATGCTTCAATCTCACCCAAATGCATCAGAGAATCAAGAACCAAGGCACATATCATATCGCATGAGATGGTTATTTTACAAGGCTATATCAACAATGCAGCATGATTGTGAAGCTATGTGATGCAACGGAGACTTAATCTAACAAATGTGAATGCAACTACATGAATATTTTTGGATTTTTCGAAAAATTTTCAAATTTTTATGGTTTTTTTTTTCTATGCCTTACATGATGCAAAAATTTGATTTAAGAAAATAGAAAACAAAGTCAAATACATCTCAACCCCTCCCCCAAACTTGAATTACACACAGTCCCTTGTGTAATAAAAGAAAGGAGAAGAGTTCAAGAAGCAAAAACCAACAAAGCAGAAATGAAATGGTATATACAATGGTTTGGAGTTGATACCTCAATGCTGAGAGAAGAAGGAGTCTACTGACGCCTCCATACTCTCACGTGTGATAGCTGGGAGCGAGGGTTGGTCGTGTGTGCTCCTTGAGCTCTGTCCTGCTCCGGTTCCCAACTCGATGTGTGGGTCAACTCTGTAGCTCGAGCCTGCGCCAACGTCAGTCTGAAGCGGCACAGCTCTCCTTTTCCTGCTGGCTTGTCTAGGCTCAAAGGAAGATGCTCGTGGAGGCTCTGTTGGATGGTGTTGTCTCATGTCTTGGATAAGAGAGCGGCTTCTCTCTACGCAATATCCTCTCTGTTGCTCTTAATCGTGGTTCGCGCGAGTCGCCTGGCCACTTGCTCCGTTGTAGGGCGCTTAGGCTTCTTTTTCCTGAAACGTTGACAAAGGAAAAATAAGTCGCCATAGTACACACTCGACAGCGTCACTCAAAATTCAAGTCGAGTTTATTGAATAATATGCCGTGGAATAGCAAACTCGACCGAGTGTAGCCATCGAGTTAGAAAAAGAAAGAGAACAAGATAATCAATTTGAAATAGAGAGTGCAAATCAATAAGCCTAATAATCAGACGCTATCAAGTTGCACACAGCAAGAACAGTTGGACTAACTCGACAGCTTTACTATCACAATATAAACTCGATTAAATGCATATCAGCAGCTCCTAATCAGTTCAATTCAGCTTAAATAACTAGAACAGAGCAAGGGTAGCACACCCGACTCGACATCGTTTAACTAACAACTCGACAGCACGTTTATGTTAACTCGACAGCACGTTTAACTCAACTCGACAGCACATATATCTCAACTCGACAGCGTCCAACAAGGGAATACAAGCAAAACCGAAAACCAAACTCAAGGGCTGAAATTGAAAGCTTACGCTGCATTTTTCCAAAAACGTTCCAATTTGTCAATCATCTTCACAAAATTGCAAAGAAAAGAGGGGTTAAAATCGAGTGAGTTTGAAATGAAATCGATCGAGTTTGAAGCTGAATTCGATCGAGTGGAGGTCGATATCGAAGAGAGGAGAAAGTTTCAGAGAGAAAGATAAGATTGAGTGATGAAGTTATGAGTGATGGGTAAGCGAGAGTGATAAGCGAGAGTGATGAAGTCGTGAAATGCAAAGGATTAAAGATAAAGGATGAGTGGTGGAGAAGAGCTGCGGTTTTACTAAAGGAAAGGGAAGGGTTAAAACCGCATAGGCAAAAGAGGAGACAAAAGTTGCTGTAATTTCTGAACAAAGAGCAGTGAAAAGGATAAAGGAGAAAGCTTAATTAAACACCACATGCTCCAGGGAGAGTGAAATTCACACACTAACCTTGAAAAATCAAAAGTTTAAATTTCATCCTAAACCTGGTCAACTCGACGGCGTTCGTCGAGTTAGCACGTCAAGTGTGTCCTGAATCCTTTCTTGCTTTGTTTCCCGAATCACAACATGCTCATACTCCTTTTTTTTTTTTTTTTTCCTGCCACCATAAACACTAGAAAGCAAAAACATAACCAAGTGAGCTTGTTTTAGGTCTCTAAGCTTGACCGCTTTACCGTTCAGGCTTGGGGTGGTTCATAGAGAGGAATTGAGACCCCCTCTGGTATGGTCTGATCAGCCATGTAGCGTTTAACCCTCTGACCATTCACAGTGAATTCAACCCCATCGTTTCTGACTAAAGTGACAGCTCCGTAGGGCATAACCTCTCTGATCTTGAATGGTCCAGACCAACGTGATTTCAGCTTGCCCGGGAACAACTTAAGTCTCGAGTTAAAAAGCAACACATCATCACCAGACTTGAGCTCTCTTTGCAGGATCTTCTTGTCATGAAAGACTTTTGTTCTCTCCTTATAGATCCTGGAGTTTTCAAACGCATCAAGTCTGATCTCCTCTAACTCATGCATGTCTGTCAATCTCTTCTCCTGAGCTGTCTTCAGATCAAAGTTCAGAAACCGTGTAGCCCAGACTGCCTTGTACTCTATCTCCACTGGTAAGTGGCAAGATTTTCCATACAGCAGCTGAAACGGGGTCCGTCCTATAGGAGTCTTATACGCGGTTCTGTAAGCCCATAGAGCTTCATCAAGCTTGACTGCCCAGTCTCTCCTTGAAACTCCTACAACCTTGTTCAAGATAGCCTTTATCTGCTTGTTAGAGACTTCAACCTGTCCACTTGTCTGCGGATGATAGGGTGTGGCTACCTTGTGCTTAACACCATACTTCTTGAGTAGGCTCTCAAAAACCTTGTTGATGAAGTGAGATCCACCGTCGCTTATCACAACTCTGGGCACTCCATAGCGTGGAAATATTATGTTCTTAAAGAGCTTGATCACCGGCTTGTGATCGTTGGTTACGCACGCTATAGCTTCCACCCACTTCGAAACATAGTCCACAGCCACTAAGATGTAACTGTTCCCATGTGAAGCTGGGTTAAAAGGTCCCATGAAATCAACGCCCCAGACATCAAATATTTCAACTTCAAAAATGGGGTTCTGAGGCATTTCATTCCTCTTGCTGATGTTCCCCATTCGCTGGCATGAATCACACTTTGATATAAACGCTTGAGCATCCTTGAAGAGACTCGGCCACCATAACCCAGCTTGAAGTATCTTATGAACTGTCTTGAAGGCTGCAAAATGCCCTCCATAAGCAGAACCGTGGCATTGCTCTAGCACACCATTGACCTCTTCTTCAGCTATGCATCTCCTAAAGAGACCATCATACCCTCTCTTGTACAGGTAGGGTTCATCCCAAAAGTAGTGTGAGGCTTCTCTGAAGAGTTTCTTCTTTTTGTAAGGATCCAGATCCTTTGGCACATCCCCACACACTAAGTAGTTCACCATGTCAGTATACCAAGGCAAACCGTCAACCTGCAGAGCACTGACTTCATCGAGTCGGGCCTTCACTTCGTAGCTTTCGCGCAGAACCTTGACTGCCATGAGCTGCTCTTCAGGCATTGAGTCATCAATTGGTACATGATCATCAATCCTCATTCTGGACAGATGGTCAGCTACTCCATTCTCAACACCCTTCTTGTCAACAATCTCCATGTCAAACTCTTGGAGAAGAAGTATCCACCTAAGTAGTCTAGGCTTGGTGTCCTTCTTAGCATAAATGTGCCTAAGAGCTGCATGATCAGTGTACACAATGACTTTTGAACCCACCAAGTAACTCCTGAACTTCTCAAAGGCAAAAACCACAGCTAGTAATTCCTTTTCTGTTGTAGCATACTTCACCTAAGCATCATCCAGCGTGCGACTAGCGTAGTATATGACATTTAGTCGTTTATCAATCTTCTGACCAAGTACCGCACCCACAGCGTAATCACTGGCGTCGCACATTATCTCGAAGGGGTGATCCCAGTTCGGTGCTTGCACTATTGGAGCGGTGACCAGAGCTTCTTTGATCAGGTTAAAAGCTTTTAGACAGTCTTCATCAAACAATAACTCTGTCTCATTGCACAACAGGCGCGTTAGGGGTCGAGCTATCTTCGAGAAGTCCTTGATAAATCTTCTGTAGAACCCAGCATGTCCCAAGAAACTCCTTATATCCCTGACTGACTTTGGTGGTGCCAGCTGAACCATCACCTCAATCTTAGCTTGATCCACTTCTATGCCTTTCTCTGATATCAAATGTCCCAACACGATCCCCTTTTGTACCATGAAATGGCATTTCTCCCAGTTGAGGACGAGGCTGGTCTCTTCGCAGCGCTTAAGGACCCTGCGCAAGTTTGACAAACAAGAAACAAAAGAGCCACCATATACAGAGAAATCATCCATAAAGACGTCAACAGTGTCCTCAATCAAGTCAGAGAATATAGAGGTCATGCATCTTTGAAATGTGGCGGGAGCGTTACAAAGGCCAAATGGCATGCGCCTATATGCAAAAGTGCCGTAAGGACAAGTAAACGTTGTCTTCTCCTGATCGTTAGGGTGAATGGGGATCTGGAAAAAGCCACTATATCCATCTAGAAAACAATAGTATGGATGGTTTGCAAGTCGTTCCAGCATTTGGTCGATAAAAGGAAGCGGGAAATGATCTTTGCGGGATGCTGCATTTAACTTCCTATAGTCTATGCACATCCTATGTCCTGTGATAGTTCTAGTGGGGATGAGTTCATCTTTATCATTTTTAATCACAGTAATCCCCCCTTTCTTTGGGACGCAATGAACTGGAGATATCCAAGTGCTGTCACTAATAGGATAGATAATCCCAGCATCTAGCAACTTAAGTATCTCCTTCTTCACTACTTCCTTCAGATTGGGGTTAAGCATCCTCTGAGGTTCAATGCTAGACTTAGTCTCATCATCTAAATGAATTCTATGCATGCACATATTAGGTGAAATTCCCTTAATGTCATCCAGAGAATACCCTATAGCCTTTCTAAACTTTTTCAATTCAATCAAGAGTGAATGCAATTCATCAGGGCTAAGGGATGCGTTTATGATGACGGGATATGTCGAATTAGGACCAAGAAACGCGTACCTGAGACCTTCTGGCAATGGCTTAAGGTCCACCATTGGCGCTTTGAGCTCAGACCAATCATCGGGTTCAGCACTGCTCAGCTCTATAGCTCTGTCTAGCAACTTGATAGCGTCTGCGTTTCCGGATTGGAGAATGTGCTGACTCGACTTGTACGTAGAGTCCGACGTCGAGTCCGTCAAGTTCTCAGCTGAAACTGGACTACTTGACGCCATAACCTCCGTTCCTGACCATTCCAGCTCTTCAAACGGTTTAGACTCTGTCACTGCCACATGTGAGTCTAAAAGTTGCACATAACCCAGACTCTCTTCATTTAGCAAACCAGATTCTCCACTCTTTTTTTCCAAAGCAATCTGAAGGTTATATGTAAGAGCTAACTCTTCCAGCAACTCATCAGCGAGCTGATCCATTTCCTCTATGTAGAAGATCTGACCCTCAATCATTGGTTTCCTCATGGCGTCTTTAATGTCGAATTTCATGGTGAAATCCTTACCAAGATTCAGGTCAATCTTCCCCTTTCTGACATCAATCACTGCACCAGCCGTGGCTAAGAAAGGTCTGCCCAGAATTAACGGGTCTTTCGGTTCTTCGTCCATCTCGAGCACTATGAAGTCCGTCGGTACCTCTACATTGCCTATCCTGATAGGTAAGTCTTCTAACAGCCCAGTTGGCAACCTCACCGATCTGTCTGCTAGAACCAGAGAAATTTTGCACGGTTTGAACTTCCCAAATCCCAGCCTCTTAGCAACAGAAAGTGGCATCAGGCTAACTGACGCTCCAAGATCACACAAACAGTTGTTAAAAGCCAGGGATCCCAATGAACATGGTTGGGTGAAGCTACCAGGATCTCCAAGTTTCTCTTGTATCACCTTTGTCTGTATAATGGCACTACACTCATGTGATAAGACCACCATCCCCTGTAGCTCCTTGGTTCTTTCCATTACCGCATCCTTCAGAAATTTCTGGTAGGGGGGTACTAGCATGAAGGCATCAATGATAGGCATTCGCACCTCTATCTCCTTCATTTGCTTGTCGAACAGCGCTTTATACTTCTCAATTAGCTGCTTCTTGAACCTGCCTGGGAAAGGAAGTGGCGGTTTGTAAGGAGGTGGGACAAACAGTGTCTCTTTCCTCCTGGTTTCTACTGGCTTGATGGGGTTCGTCTGACCAACTCGACCACGTGGCACATCTGCACGTCGAGTCTGCTCATCGAGTTCATCTTCTGGGCGAGTTTCCTTAGTCAAGTCTTCAGTGTAATCCTCCCCTTCTTGACACGCAATGTCCTCATTGACTGTTTGTTTACCTGAGCGACCTGGCAACTCTTTCCCACTTCGCAAAGTAATAGCATGGGCGTACTCCTTCGGGTTTTGGACAGCTTTCCCTGGAAGTTGTCCCTGCTGTGCAGAAGAAGTAGGAGTGGCATTGCTTTCCACGTGTTGGACTCTGGAGCTCAGCGTCTCAATTTTGTGGTTCATGTGCGCCAGCTTCTTACTCAACTCCATAACACCATTCGCTTGACCTTGAAGAAGCTGTTGTAACATCGCCTTCATGTCGGGTTCCTGAAGCTGTGGCGCTTGTACCTGCTGAGGAGCAAACCCTGGTGGCGCTCCCTGCTGCTGTCTAGGTGGATAGCCGCCCTGTTGGCTCACAAACTGCCCTCGCGGAACGAACACTTGTTGCTGCTGTGGTTGACTCTGCTGCTGCGTAGACTGACTCTGCGGTGTCTGTGGAGGATAGACCTGATCCTGAGGATTGGCGACATTCGTACTTCTGTAGGACAGATTCGGGTTGGCTTTGTACGTGTAATAGCCTTTGTTGTAGCCACCCTGGTTGTTTTGGATGTAACTGATCTCCTCAGTTTGCTGGTCAACCTCCCCTTCTTGGACAGGAACAAATTCGTCTTCAGAGATGAAATGAACATGCTTCATAGTGGACTGAGCCTGAAGTAGCTTATCCAACTTTTCATTCAAGCCCTTCACTTCCTTTTTCAACTTATCATCAGACTCGACAGAGCTGCGGTTCGTGCGGTCGTACTCTTCGTTGTTGTTGCCATCTGATCGAGCTATGTTCTCCACAAGCTGCCAGCCGTCCTCAACGTCTTGGTTCAGGAAATCTCCGTTGCTCGCGGTATCGAGCATCTGCCTGTACTTCGGGAGAACACCTCTATAAATAGTGCTGAGCAGGGACTCATTACTGAAACCGTGGTGTGGGCACTGACTCGTATAGCACTTGAAACGTTCCCAAGCCTCAGAAAACGTTTCACCGTTCTTCTGGTGGAAGCTCGAGATGTCGCTACGGAGCTTAGCTGTCATTCCCGTGGAGAAAAACTTCACAAGGAACTCCTTCTTGCAGTCGTTCCAGGTTGTGATAGAGTTGTGGGGCAAGTTCTTCTCCCACTGGTGTGCCTTCTCCCCAAGTGATAGAGGGAAGAGGCGCAACTTGATGGCGTCCTCAGAAACACCATTAACCCGAGACAGGTTACAAAGCCGGTCGAACTCATCGAGGTGGTCTATAGGATCTTCGCAGGGCAAACCATGGAACATCTTATTCTGCACCAAATTGATCATTCCGAGCTTGATCTCGAAATTGTTGTTCTGCACCGGTGGAGGAACAATCCCCTGCCTCTGCGTATGTGCGTTTGGAGCATCACCCGCTCCAATGGGTCTGACCGCTCGAGCGTCAGCCCCGCCATTACCCTGATGGTCATCCATGGCGTCTCTACACTGCACAGATTCTGTATGTTCTGCCTGATTCTCTGTTCTGACCCGTTCACGTAGGACCCTTTCAATACTGTTTCGACGGTTGATGTTTTCAATCAAAGGAAACAAGCTGTCACTGCCTTGCGATCGAGTTCGCATACAACCAGAGACTACCAACTCGACGTGGTACAGAGTCTGTCACGTCGAGTTCACACTGTAAAGTACCTGAGAAAACAGAGACAAAGGCAGAGAGAATAGGCAATTTTAATATATGGGAAACTGGAAACGAACTTGATCTTAAGTTAGTCGAAATCCTAAATGTAGCAAACTAACACCCAATCGGCAACGGCGCCAAATTGATAGTAGGATTTTACTACGAATTAACCTATTAACACTATCATGTCGATGCAGTGTAAGAAGGTGTCAAATCCAAATGGGCGAGATGCTATGCAATCAGGACGTGATCGAGTGAAGGTATGTCAAGCCAAATGCAAGGATGTGAATTCTAAACTATCAACCTAAACACAGAAATGGAAAATGCAAATACAAATGCAATGGTACTTCACGGCGTCCAGACGCGACGCTATCAAATTAACAAAGGTAAAATGTAAAATGATAAACTATAAACCATAAGCTAGAATGAACAAATGCAACAAGATAAAAAGGACAGAAGCTTTAAGATTTAAAATCAAGATCAAAATCAAATTAAACAAAGATCCTAAGAATGGGTGTTATGGATCAATGAAATTCCATGGTCAACACTATGGTGTTCAACAGAACTCAGACAGAGCTGTTCCCTTGGCTGCGAACTCGATAGCAAGCTAATCCACTCTCGTGGCAGAAGCTATCGAGTTGGTGTGTGTTCCTGACCCACTCTCATGGCGAAATCCACACCAACAAGCATTAGGAATCAGTTCGCAAATGCTAAAGTGCAATAAAAACGCTAGTATCCTAGGTATGATATGCAAATTTCTTGTAAAAGCTGGTTCAGGCATTTCATCAAACACCTTCTGGGTGCTGAAATGCCTAGCTTCGGATTCCAAATGATCAAGAAGGAATCAGCATTAAGAATACTAATCAAGAAGGGAAACTATGAAATCAAGGCTTAAACACTCTAGGTAACCATGGTTCTTCACTAATCTAACCCATCCTTAAGAATCTAAGAAAACTACTCAGAAACCGACTTCATCAAGTCAAACTCGGAAAGCTGTAAAACTAGCATCAGAAGATAGACAGAAAGGAAGCAATCAAGTTCAAAGAAGGAAGCAAGCACAAATTGATTAAAACTTAGAAGGAATCTGGAATGCAAATCAAGAACACTACAGAGGCGATTTTGTGTTTTCTGAAAGTTAAAAGCAGGAATAAAAATTCGACCCAGTGCAAAAGTGACATCACAGGGTTTTTATACTAAGTTGCAGAAAAAGGTAAAATAGGTCACGCGCGTGTGGACTCGACGTTCCACTCGACGTGTATGTGTGGAATTCGTCGAGTGCTTCTAAAGGTTGCACCTTTGGCTCCGACTCGACTACCAACTCGACGTGTATGTCTGGTTCACGTCGAGTTCGTGTAAAGGCAGCTCCTTTATTCTGGACTCGATGTGCAACTCGACGTGCATGTCTGGACCCCGTCGAGTGCGTATATGGACCCCGTCAAGTGCGCTTCCTTTTCTCCCAAGCAACAGGTTCTGGACTCCACTTCACCTCTCTGGTTCAGGCACTAATCCTCCACCTTCAAAACAACCTCCAATGCTCCAAATATACCTGAAAACAACTCCAAAAGCGATGAAACATGCAATGCTAATGCAAATGCTATGAAGTGTGGTAAGTGGATGCAAATGGAGATGAAACGTGACGAAGTGGTGTGATATGTATGCAAAAATGATGAATAAAGGATGCTGAAACAAGGCTAAATATGTGTACATCATTTCTCTAACACCAAAAGCAACCAAAGCATTGTTAGGCTTTGAGTTGGCCGCTTTTGTGTCTTTTGAAGCTCGGACTCTTTCTTCCATATCCTCCAAGCGTTTGGTGAGGTCTTTGACTCCCTTAGAAACTCCTCCGGTTGTATCTTGCCATAGTGTGGTCTTCTCAAGTAGCTCTTTGTATCTCTCTTCCACAAGACGTTTCAAGTCATTGATTGATACCTTGAATTGTTTTTGCCCTTCCACCAACATCACCATAGTTGAGTAAAGCTCCTTCTCTCTTTGGTTGACCTCCGATGCTCTCTTCTTGGCTTGGTGAGCCACAAGTGAGATTGAGTTGAGGCTCAGGGTTGTGCCATTGAGGTTGTCTTCTAGGCCGGTGATCTTCTCATCAAGGTGGCTATCCATCTCTTTTGAATTGAGGTTCAAGTCTCGGATTGCCTTGGTGTTGTCTCCGACGGTTGCGGCTTGTTTCCTTAGCTCCCCTTCCACTTCAACACACCTTGATTCGACTCTCTCTACCTGGTCAGAGAGGTTTCCGAACTTCCTATCAAGGTCATGCCTTAGAAATTCTAACCTTGTCTCAAGACTTTGGCTAGACTTTCTTTGGATTTCCATGAAGTCTTCTATCATGGCTTTGAGATTGTCATCTCTCCGCCTATTAAGCGCGTGCTCTTGGTATGTGGGAAGGTTGGGGCGTGGTCCGTGATGATGATGAGGTGGCTGGTGAGGTCGGCCTTGATAAACCGGTGATCGGTTTTGATGATAGTGATGATGTTCTTCTCGGCTAGTCTCGGCAAAGAGCGGGTGGCGGAAATTTGGTGGGATTGGCATTGGGATGAAGTCTCCGGCCGGATTTTGATCATGTGGCCGCCTTTGGACTTCATGGGGAAGTGGTTTTCTTCCTTCAAAGTGGTTACTCATGCTCGAGTAGTGGCTCATCCTTAAAGTACCTAAGAATCACAAGAAAACAAAAGTTAGAAAGTTAGTAAACATGAAACAAAAGATCTAGTCTTAACTTTTAATCTTATAAACGTGTAAGTGCAATGCATTCCCCGGCAACGGCGCCAAAAACTTGATGGCATGCATGGGTGTGGTATGTATGCAAGTTATAAAAACCCTAAGCAAAACATAGTTGCAAGTGCACAACATGTTGTTGTAGTACTTAGGGGTCGATCCACAAGAGTGCAAATTACACACTACACATTTGTAAAGATTTGGTTAAGCTAAATCAACAATATGCAAGAGGTTTTGTGTTTTGTTTTATAAGGAAGAATAAATAACAATGCAAACTATACAAACACAATTATTGAACAAAAGACAATCCGCAAAAGACATAAGCCAAGTCGATTGAAAAGTTTGTTAAATCCGATTTCTATGAACTCAAAACACTAAGTTGTGGCCATCCCACTTTCGTGGCACCGACCACCTATGTTTCTTAAACAAATGGACTCAGCTTTCACATGGTCATTGTAGAGTGAAACATGCATTACAATTAGGTAGTGATTGTTCACAAAACTCCTTAGGTCTACTTCAGAATATCATAGAATACAACTCGAAACTCTCTTCATCTTTTCAGTCAATAAACCGGAGCCACTTAGGTGGTCTCCTTGTTCTTTCTTTTCCCATTTGCATCTTGTACATACTCGCATGTTTTAGTTTAAGTCTAGGTCTAGAGGTTTCTCTCTATGGGGGAGCCACGGTTTGATCTCTATCACTCCGCCTCCTTCCATTAGAACCATGAGATCCTCTCTACTCCTTTAGACTCGTTATTGAATCATGGATCTTTCAAAGAAGACATGACATGATAAGCCTTCGAGAATCGGTTGTTAAAGAAAGGGAAACCTTATGGTTCACCATCTTTATTCATACCTAAAGCTTGTTGCTAGAGTAGCTAACTAGCGGCCTGATATAAGGTTGATATACTCTCCAAAAGCTTGTTATATCTCCGGTCCTAATATTTGATGGGCATTTCGTCTTAGGCTATGAAAGTAGACCTAAGGAGTTTTGTGAGCAATCATTACCTAATTGTAATGCATGTTTCACTCTACAATGACCATGCGAAAACTGAGCCCATTGGTTTAAGAAACATAGGTGGTCGGAGCCACGAAAGTGGGATGACCACATCTTAGTGTTTTGAGTTCATAGAAATCGGATTTAACAAACTTTTCAATCGACTTGGCTTATGTCTTTTGCGGATTGTCTTTTGTTCAATAATGTTGTTTGTATAGTTTGCATTGTTATTTACTTCTTTCCATTACAAAAACAAAGCACGAAACCTTGCATATTGATGATTTAGCTTAACCAAATCTTTACAAATGTGTAGTGTGCAATTCGCATTCTCTTGTGGATCGACCCCTAAGTACTACAACAACATGTTGTGCACTTGCAACCATGTTTTTCTTAGGGTTTTTATTACTTGTATACATCCCACACCCACGCATGCATCAAGTTTTTGGCGCCGTTGCCGGGGAATGCATTGCACTTACACGTTTATGAGATTAAAAGTTAAGACTAGATATTTTGTTTCATGTTTACTAACTTTCTAACTTTTGTTTTCTTGTGTTTCTTAGGTACTTTAAGGATGAGCCACTACTCAAGCATGAGTAACCACTTTGAAGGAAGAAAACCGCTTCCCCATGAAGTCCAAAGGCGGCCACATGATCCAAATCCGGCCGGAGACTTCATCCCAATGCTGATCCCACCAAAATTTCGCCATCCACTCTTTGCCGAGACTAGCCGAGAAGAACATCATCACTATCATCAAAACCGATCACCGGTTTATCAAGGCCGACCTCACCAACCACCTCATCACCATCACCGTCCACGCCCTAACCTTCCCACATACCAAGAGCATGCGCTTAATAGGCGGAGAGATGACAATCTCAAAGCCATGATAGAAGACTTCATGGAAATCCAAAGAAAGTCTAACCAAAGTCTTAACACAAGGTTAGAGTTTCTAAGGCATGACCTTGATAGGAAGTTCAGAAACCTCTCTGACCAAGTAGAGAGAGTCGAATCAAGGCGTATTGAAGTGGAAGGAGAGCTAAGGAAACAAGCCGCAACCGTCGGAGACAACACCAAGGCGATCCGAGACTTGAACCTCAATTCAAAGGAGATGGATAGACACCTGGAAGAGAAGATCAGCGGCCTAGAAGACAACCTCAATGGCACAACCCTGAGCCTCAACTCAATCTCACTTGTGGCTCACCAAGCCAAGAAGAGAGCATCGAAGGTTAAACAAAGAGAGAAAGAGCTTTACTCAACTATGTTGATGTTGGTGGAAGGACAAGAACAATTCAAGGTATCAATCAATGACTTGAAGCATCTTGTGGAAGAGAGATACAAAGAGCTACTTGAGAGGACCACACTATGGCAAGATACAACCGGAGGAGTTTCCAAAGGAGTCAAAGACCTCACCAAACGCTTGGAAGATATGGAAGAAAGAGACCAAGCTTCAAAGGACACAAAGCGGCCGACTCAAAGCCTCACAATGCTTTGGTTGCTTTTGGTGTTAGAGAGACCAATCCAAGAGTGGTTTGGGATGAGGATGAGAGGAGACAAGGCAAGCGTACAGCAAGGATAAGAGGAAGAAAGTTGCCGGAAGGAACACCACTTTCTCCAAGATATTCACAGCCACCAGCCCCTAAGGAGAAAAGGAAGGAGAGCTCATCAATGGACTACACCATTGATGATTTCAACTTCATGGCAAGAAGGTTCCCTAGCAATTTTCCCTTTGATGTCGCTTGCAACAAGAGCCCTTACCTTCAAGACTTTGTATGGACACATGATTGGAGTTTAGCCGAGGTGGAGAGGATGTATAATGATGCACGAGAGGAAATGCCTACGCCAAGGACACTACACAAGCTTCATGACCCAAGTTACTTTCTTATACATTGCTCCATCAATGACAAATTCTTTGATGATGCACTATGCGATTCCGGTTCAAGTGTGAACCTCATGCCGGCTGTGATAGCAAGAAGTTTGGGATTGATTGAGTCCATGGAACGGACCAACATGGGCATAAAGCTTGCCAACAGCTCTTCATTCAAACCACTTGGCAAGGTAAAAGATGTTCAACTTTCCTTTGAAGATTGCATCATTCCAGCCGATTTCTATGTGGTTACTATGGAGGAACCGGAAGACCAAGCCCTTCTACTTGGGAGATCCTTCTTAGCAACAGCTGGAGCAATCATGGATTGGCCAAACAGGAGGATCTCACTAGCCAATGTTGACAAGGACACCTATTATGTTGCTGCACCTCCCGGTTTCTCATCCAAAAGATTTCGATACACAAGTGGACGAGAAGGCTCACAACAAGGTTACTTGATCAAGGAAGTGTTACAAGACAAGATGCACTTGGAGCCATCCAGTACTAGGAGCTTCCTACAGCCTCCACACTTGCCAAACACCTAAGGAACACAAGGAATCGAGCTATAAAGACTTAAAACTAGCGCTTATGGGAGGCAACCCATATTTTTCATTTCTTTTTACCTTTTGTTTTGGTTTTATTATTAACTTGAATTTTTTGGGAATTTTATAAAATCCACAAAAAATTAGCATGTTTTAGGATTAAGTGCCAAAGAAGACTATCAAAGGAGTTTTGCACACTTTATGAGCCGGTCCAACCCACCCATTCATCCCACCCGGCGGTTTCAAGAAAGTTTCACAAAAAGGGGCAACCAAGGAACAAGAACAATGCGGTCAAGACCTTGGGATGCTAAAGGAGGATTAAGGAGACAAATCGGTCGACGAAAATCACTCAACGGTCGAGTCAAATGGGAGATATCAAGTCCGGTACCATTTTCCCGCCCACACGAGTGAGGATGAGCCCCCCATACCGACCATCTCGCAAACGGCTCGACCAAAGTCCACCAAACTTCACAGGCGACCAAACAACACCATGTTGGTCGGCAAATCCAAAAGATAGGACGGAGAAATGTTGACGGATCAGGAGATATGCAAAGATGTCTCATCCGGTCGCTAGCGGTGCACCCAAAGGCCGGCACAGCCAAAATCACGGCATGGAGATACCACCAGCTGGAGATGGATCCTTGAAGCTTAAACATCATTATTCCAGAACAAAATCAAGGGACGAACGAGCAAATCACAACGAAGTCGACAAAACTCTTCCCGGAGTCGAATTGACCACTTTGTGAAGGAACTCCCAAACCGCTCGTCCGTTTGACCTCAAACTTCTCCAGTAGTCATAAAATATGAGGTTGGTCGACGGAATTTCAAGCTTGGTCGGAGAATTCGTCCTCATTTGAGCTGTGGTCTATTGCACTCTCTCCGGATCATTCAGATGAAGCACCAAGTGACGGCTCTCTCAAACCGCTCGTTCGTTTGGCCCCAAACTTTGCCACAGCTCTAAAAATATATGCTTGGTCGGTGGAATTTACATATCGGTCAGCGAAATGTTCACGGTTCACGCTGAGGTCCATCACATCACCTTCCGGCCGACCGAAGGATCCACCCGATGCAGAATTTTCAAAACCACTCGACCAAATCACCTGAAACTTCACCAGCGGCTCTAAAACATCATATTGGACGGTAAATTTTCAATCCCGTTCATAAAATTCATAACGGTTTGTTATGTGGTTCACAGCCCTCATTCTTGGTCGACAAATGAGCCTTACACGACCAAACTGCAAACCGGCCGGAATCATACCTTAAGATTGAAAACTCACCGACCAAATCCATCTAAGGAATGATTTGATGCTGTCATATCACACTTGGAGTCCCTCAACAAAGCAAAACCGCTCTTCATGACCTATGGTCACACTTTGGTAACACAATCCAAAACACATTCCCATCAAATTCACTTTTCTTTTCAACCCCTCTTAATTGGATTTGCTTTCACCGGGACGGTGCAAGTTAAGTCTGGGGGGATTCCTAACAAGTTTGTTCTTTTTGACTCTTTGTTTTTCATTTTTCTTTGAGTCGTTTTATTGAGTCAAAACCTTGTCCGAGAATTATGACCTTTTCTTTGAAACTAACCATGTTACACTAATGTTTAAGTGACCATTGAAACAGTATTTGGCAACACATTCATTCAATGTACACTTTGAGCAGATCGGTCTACCAAAAATGGCCACATTTCCAAAAAGCCGATGGAGGATCCATCTTTGACTCCGCACCTAAATGAACTTAACCTTCTCAGCTAGGGGCTTGGTTTTACAAAGGGTACGACTCCTCATCCTCACCAAATAGTGAAAGTCTATGTGAGTTCGGTTTCCCCTCTCTCTCCCCTCCAATTTTAAGAAAAAGCATCAAGATCCAAGTAACCGGGGATTAGGTGGCAACCACCATCAATACTCGCGTATATGGAAGACCTTTTGATCCAAGTAACCGGGGATTAGGTGGCTACAACCTGATGGGGCGTGGGTTTAGCTTCAAGTTTTAATATTTATAACCCAACCAAAATGAGCTGCAAGTGCACAGCTGTGTTGTAGTCGGGGTCGAACACAAGGAGGGTGTGATCTCGCTTCAAACTTGTGGTGATTGATGAGTAGCTAGAACAGAAAATATGTTGTTGTGGTGAACCGAAAATCGAAAGAAAACAAAGACAAGTAAGTAAAAGAGGTTGTTAACAATTAAGAGAAAGAGTTAGGCAAAGGATAATCTTTGAAAACATGTAATGAAGTGATGATTGCATTGGTATTTCATTATGAACTATCTTGAACACAAAACACTAAGGTATGTTCTTTCCACTTTCGTGGCTCCGAACACTATGTTTAAACAACCTAATAGACTCAACTTTCGATGGTTATTACAAGCTGTAAACATGCATTAATGGCTCAAGTAATGATAGAGTTCACTAGACTCCTTAGGTCAGCTTTCGTTGCCTAAGACACGTAGCTCACCAAATACTAGTTTCGGGAACTAGATGCAACACTTTCGAGGTTCTATTTCCCTAAGATGAGATTGCTAGATGTACGGTAAAGCAATCATGCATTAAACTCAAGTTAATGTGAAGATCAGTTCATGAATAAAAGTCCCAATTGCAACCGCCAATCACATCATACAAGTTTCATTGATTTACCTCGCCTAACAAATGAATCTACTCGGACATGGTGCAATCAAACAAGCAAAGCATGATTGAAAGCATAATCACAAGTATAAGTAAGAGATAAGGGATGGAAGAAGCTTCTCTGTTGAAGAACAAGTCGAAATCTCCCTTGATAACTCTTGAATCCAATACAAAACTTAGAAGAGAAAAGGAAAAGAAACAAAAATGTAAAGAACAAGATTTTGTGCAAGTGCAAGACTTGAGCGGCGCCTCCTTCTCCTCTTCCTTGATGGCGAGTGATATATCCATATTTTACATGTTTTTACCTTGGTTTTCTTTATATTTTCTTACCCAATAATAATGATTTTGTATCCAAGAGGTAGTTTTCTTGTATATTGTGGTTTTGGGAAGCAAACAGGTCAAAATGGCAAAAAGAAGGCAAAAGAGCTTAAAACAATGATCCATGCAAGTTCCCAAGTCAAGAGCTTCAACAAAACTCAAGTTAGCCGGTTTCCGCATTCGGACAGAATCGAAGCGCCCGAAAGATGACCGCGGCAAAGGGTCTTTCCTACGTCCAAATCATGAGATCTTTATATGGAAAGATAGATAAATGAGTCATGCGTCGCGACGAAGTGGAATTAGGCTATTTGGAGCAGAAATGCGGCCTAGGATCTTTTTCTCCCAAGACATGTCCGTCTGGCGAGTAAGTGAAGCCCATGGAGCTTGGATGAGCAAAATGGACTGGGATCACTTCGGGCCAAGCCTAAACCTCATCATGACTCAAGCCCACATCTCTACATGCGAAAAGGAGCTGGAAGCCGCGCCTCACTCAAGACTTGGAGAGCAAGTTCACGCGTGGAGAAGAAATGGAAAGTTTCCTCTTCTCCTTTGCGCATTAACTCAGCCGACCTAGCCTCCCCTCTCCTATATATACTCGCTTTTAGCCTCTTGTATCATCATCAGAGACACACCAGAACACACCTTGAAACTCTTTCAATAAACCGGAGCCACTTAGGTGGTCTCCTTGTTCTTTCTTCTTCTTCTTTTGCATCTTGTACATACTCGCATGTTTAGATAGTTTTAGGTCTAGGTTTAGAGGTTTCCCTCTATGGAAGAGCCACGGTTTGATCCATATCACTCCGCCTCTCTCCATTAGAATCATGGGATCCTCTCTACTCCCTTAGACTCATTATTGAATCATAGATCTTTCAAAGAAGACATGATATGATAAGCCATCAAGAATCGGTTGTTAAAGAAAGGGAAACCTTATGGTTCACCATCTTTATTCATACCTAAAGCTTGTTGCTAGAGTAGCTAACTAGCGACTTGATCCAAGGTTGATATACTCTCCAAAAGCTTGTTATATCTCCGGTCCTAATATTTGATGGGCAAATCGTCTTAGGCTATGAAAGTAGACCTAAGGAGTTTTGTGAACAATCACTACCCGATTTTATTGCATGTTTCACTCTTCAATGACCATGTGAAAGCTGAGTCCATTGGTTTAAGAAACATAGGTGGTCGGAGCCACGAAAGTGGGATGACCATGTCTTAGTGTTTTGAGTTCATAGAAATCGGATTTAACAAACTTTTCAATTGATTTGGCTTATGTCTTTTGCGGATTGTCCTTTGTTCAATAATGGTGTTTGTATAGTTTGCATTTGTTATTTGAATTTCCTTTATAAAACAAAAATACAAAACCCCCTTGCATATTATTGATTTAGCTTAACCAAATCTTTACAAATGTGTAATGTGTAATTCGCATTCTCTTGTGGATCGACCCCTAAGTACTACAACAACATGTTGTGCACTTGCAACCATGTTTAGCTTAGGGTTTTTATTACTTGCATATATACCACACCCTTGTTTGGCACACATCAAGTTTTTGGCGCCGTTGCCGGGGAATGCATTGCACTTACACGTTTATGAGATTAAAAGTTAAGACTAGATCTTTTGTTTCATGTTTACTAACTTTTGCAATTTTGTTTCACTTATGTTCCTTAGGTACTTTAAGGATGAACCATCACTCCAGCACGAGTAACAACTTTGAAAGAAGAAAACCGTCTCCTCATGAAGTCCAAAGGCGGCCACATGATTCAAATCCGGCCGGAGATTTCATCCCCATGCCAATCCCACCAAATTTCCACCATCCGCTCTTTGCCGAGACTAGCCGAGAAGAACATCATCACTATCATCAAAACCGATCACCGGTTTATCAAGGCCGACTTCACCAGCCGCCTCATCATCACCACCGTCCACGCCCCGACCTTCCCACATACCAAGAGCACGCGCTTAACCGGCGGAGAGATGACAAACTCAAAGCCATGATGGAAGATTTCATGGAACTCCAAAGAAGATCTAACCAACGTCTTGAGACAAGGTTAGAGTTTCTGAGGTATGACCTTGATGGGAAGTTTGAAACCCTCTCTGACCAAGTGGAGAGAGTTGAATCAAGGTGTATTGAAGTGGAGGAGGAACTAAAGAAGCAAACCGCAACCGTCGGAGACAACACCAAGGCAATCCGTGACATGAGCCTCAATTCAAAAGAGATGGATGGCCACTTGGATGAAAAGATCACCAGCCTAGAAGATGACCTCAATGGCACAACCGAGAGCCTCAACTCAATCGCACTTATAGCTCACCAAGCTAAGAAGAGAGCCTCGGAGGTTAACCAAAAGGAGCAAGAGCTTTATTCAACTATGTTAGTATTGGTGGAAGGACAAAAACAATTCAAGGTGTTGCTCGATGACTTGAAGAACCATGTGGAGGAGAGACACAAGACCCTACTTGAGAAGACCACATTATGGCAAGATAGAACCGGAGGAGTCTCCAAGGGAATCGAAGACCTCACCAAACGCTTGAAGGACATGGATGAGAAGATCCGAGCTTTGAAAGACACAAAGGCGGCCGATTCAAAACCAGACAAAGCCCTAGCTGCCTTTGGTGTTAAAGAAACCAATTCAAGAGTCGTTTGGGATGAGGATGAAAAGAGACAAGGAAAGCGGACAGCAAGGATAAGAGGAAGAAAGTTGCCGGAAGGAACACCACTCTCTCCAAGATCATCACTACCACCCGTCCCTAAAGAGAAAAGGAAAGCGAGCTCATCAAATGATTACACCATTGATGACTTCAATTTCATGGCAAAAAGGTTCCCTAGCAATATGCCCTTTGATGTCGCTTGCAACAAGAGCCCTTACCTTCAAGATTTTGTATGGACTCACGATTGGAGCTTAGCCGAGGTGGAGAAGATGTATAATGAAGCAAGAGAGGAAATGCCTGCTCCAAGGACAATACACAAGCTTCATGACCCAGGTTACTTCCTTATACATTGCTCTATCAACGGAAAATTCTTTGATGATGCATTGTGTGATTCCGGTTCAAGCGTGAACCTCATGCCGGCTGTGATAGCAAGAACTTTGGGGTTGATCGAGACCATGGAGCGGACCAACATGGGCATAAAACTTGCCAACAACTCTTCATTCAAACCACTTGGCAAGGTAAGAGATGTTCAACTTTCCTTTGAAGATTGCATCATCCCGGCCGATTTCTATATTGTCACTATGGAGGATCCGGACGACCAAGCCCTTCTACTTGGGAGGTCCTTCTTAGCAACAGCCGGAGCAATTATGGATTGGCCAAACAGGAGAATCTCTCTAGCCAATGTTGACAAAGATACCTATTATGTTGCTGCACCTCCCGGTTTCTCATCCAAAAGATTTCGGTACACAAGTGGAGGAGAAGGCGCACAACAAGGTTACTTGATCAAAGAAGTGTTACAAGACAAGATGCACTTGGAGCCATCCAGTACTAGGAGCTTTCTACAGCCTCCACACTTGCCTAACACCTAAGGAACACAAGGAGTCGAGCTACAAGACTTTAAACTAGCGCTTATGGGAGGCAACCCATATTTTTCTTCCCTTTTTAATTTTTGTTTTCATTTACTATTAACTTGAATTTTTTGGGAATTTTATAAAATCTACGAAAACACAAAAACACATGTTTTATGATTAAGTGCCAAAGAAGACCATCAAAGGAGTTTTGCATACGCCGGCCAATTCCCACCCAATCATCCCGCCCTTGTTCCGGAGCACCAACATAGCGGTCAACCTATTGGAATCCTAGAGGAGGATCACGGAGATCAATCGGTGGAAGAAATTCGCAAAACGGTCGAGTCATATGGAAGATATCACGTCCGGCAGCATTTTCCCGGCCAAACGGGTAACACGGAGGACCCAATCGACCCATCTCACAAACGGCTCAACCAAAGTCCACCAAACTTCACAGGCGACCAGACAACACCATGTTGGTCGGCAAATCCAAAAGATAGGACGAAGAAAAGTCGACGGTTCAGGAGATATGCTTGGAAGCCCTAATCCGGTCGATGGCGGGCACCAAATGGTCGACAAAACCCAAATCACGACATAGGTGCGGCAACCAGCTGGGAATGACTTATTGGAGCCTCACTAACACTTTTCCAGAAGAAGATCCAAGATCGAACGAGCCAATTCCAAAAGAAGTCAAGCAAACCCTTCCCGGAGCCGTATTGACCACTTTGTGAAGGAAATCTCAAACCGCCCGTCCGTTTGCCCTCAAATTTCTCCAGTGGTCATAAAATATAAGGTTGGTCGACGGATTTTCAAGCACGGTCGAGGAATTCATCATCGTTTGGGCTGTGGACTATTGCACCCTCTCCGGATCGTCCGGCTGGCCACCAAATGATGAATCTCCCAAACCGCTCGTTTGTTTGACCTGAAACTCCACCACGGCTCCTAAAATATATGATTGGTCGGTGGAATTTCAAGATCGGTCAGAGAATTGTTCACGGTTCAGGCTGCGGTCATCTACATCACCTTCCGGCCCGCCGATGAATCCACCCGATGACGAATTCTCAAATCCGCTCGTTCGTTTGACCTCACACTTCACCAGCGGCTCTAAACCATCATATTGGACGGTAAATTTTCAATCCCGTTCATAAAATTCTTAACGGTTTATCATGTGGTCCACAGCCTTCATTTTTGGCCGACACACGGGCATTACACGACCACACTGCACACCGGACGGAATCACACCCTCAGATTGAAAACTCACCGGCCAAATTCATCTGAGGAATGATTTGATGTTGTCATATCGCACCAGGAGTCGCTCAACGAAGCACAACCGCTCTTCATATTCTATGGTCGCACTTTGGTAACAAAATCAGAAACACTTTCCCAACAAATTCAACTTTCTTTTTCACCCCTCTTAATTGGATTTGCTTCCACCGGGACGGTGCAAGTTAAGTCTGGGGGGATTACTAACACGTTTGTTCTTTTTGTTTTTTCTTTTCATTTTTCCCTTTTCCCTTTGAGTCGTTTTATTGAGTCAAAATTTTGTCCGAGAATTATGACCTTTTTCTTTGAAACTAACCATGTTACACTAATGTTTAAGTGACCATTGAAACAGTATTTGGCAACATTCACTCAATGTACACTTTGAGCAGATCGGTTTACCAAAAATGGCCACATTTCCAAAAGGCCAATGGAGGATCCACCTTTGACTCCGCACCTTAATGAACTTAACCTTCTCAGCTAGGGGCTTGGTTTTACAAAGGGTACGACTCCTCATCCTCATCAAATAGTGAAAGTCTACGTGAGTTCGGTTTCCCCTCTCTCTCCCCTTCAATTTAAGAAAAAGCACCAAGGTCCAAGTAACCGGGGATTAGGTGGCTACCACCATCAATACTCGCGTCTATGGAAGACCCCTTGATCCAAGTAACCGGGGATTAGGTGGCTACAACCATCAATACTCGCGTCTATGAAAGATCCATCAAAAACCTCCACAAAGAGGAGAAGAAGTCGGATAAAAAAATACCTTGCTACCCTAAAAAAAAGGGATGAACCGACTTAAGAAGCGAGAAGAGAGAGAGGTGAAGCAAGAGCCAAGACATGTGTTTTAAAAAAAAAAAAAAAAAAAAGAGGATGGGTAAGAGCCTATAACCCCTTTGATCGATATCCCCTAGTTGAGACCGAACCTTTAAAAACTAAAGGAGTCGAAGGAGGTGAGCCCGGATGGTCATATGGAGTGTGGGTTACTTTGGGATGACTGCTAAACTCAATGTAAGTACTTATGTTCCTCATCATAAAGCCAAAACCGTTTTTCATGTGGATTACTAAAACATAAGCTAAACGTGGATTTTCAAAATGCATTGAGAGTTCTCATGTTTTCAAACCTCTTTTCCTTTCTTAGTTTGCTTGAGGACAAGCAAAAGGCTAAGTCTGGGGGAGTTGATATATCCATATTTTACATGTTTTTACCTTGGTTTTCTTTATATTTTCTTACCCAATAATAATGATTTTGTATCCAAGAGGTAGTTCTCTTGTATATTGTGGTTTTGGGAAGCAAACAGGTCAAAATGGCAAAAAGAAGGCAAAAGAGCTTAAAACAATGATCCATGCAAGTTCCCAAGTCAAGAGCTTCAACAAAACTCAAGTTAGCCGGTTTCCGCATTCGGACAGAATCGAAGCGCCCGAAAGATGACCGCGGCAAAGGGTCTTTCCTACGTCCAAATCATGAGATCTTTATATGGAAAGATAGATAAATGAGTCATGCGTCGCGACGAAGTGGAATTAGGCTATTTGGAGCAGAAATGCGGCCTAGGATCTTTTTCTCCCAAGACATGTCCGTCTGGCGAGTAAGTGAAGCCCATGGAGCTTGGATGAGCAAAATGGACTGGGATCACTTCGGGCCAAGCCTAAACCTCATCATGACTCAAGCCCACATCTCTACATGCGAAAAGGAGCTGGAAGCCGCGCCTCACTCAAGACTTGGAGAGCAAGTTCACGCGTGGAGAAGAAATGGAAAGTTTCCTCTTCTCCTTTGCGCATTAACTCAGCTGACCTAGCCTCCCCTCTCCTATATATACTCGATTTTAGCCTCTTGTATCATCATCAGAGACACACCAGAACACACCTTGAAACTCTTTCAATAAACCGGAGCCACTTAGGTGGTCTCCTTGTTCTTTCTTCTTCTTCTTTTGCATCTTGTACATACTCGCATGCTTAGATAGTTTTAGGTCTAGGTTTAGAGGTTTCCCTCTATGGAAGAGCCACGGTTTGATCCATATCACTCCGCCTCTCTCCATTAGAATCATGGGATCCTCTCTACTCCCTTAGACTCATTATTGAATCATAGATCTTTCAAAGAAGACATGATATGATAAGCCATCAAGAATCGGTTGTTAAAGAAAGGGAAACCTTATGGTTCACCATCTTTATTCATACCTAAAGCTTGTTGCTAGAGTAGCTAACTAGCGACTTGATCCAAGGTTGATATACTCTCCAAAAGCTTGTTATATCTCCGGTCCTAATATTTGATGGGCAAATCGTCTTAGGCTATGAAAGTAGACCTAAGGAGTTTTGTGAACAATCACTACCCGATTTTATTGCATGTTTCACTCTTCAATGACCATGTGAAAGCTGAGTCCATTGGTTTAAGAAACATAGGTGGTCGGAGCCACGAAAGTGGGATGACCATGTCTTAGTGTTTTGAGTTCATAGAAATCGGATTTAACAAACTTTTCAATTGATTTGGCTTATGTCTTTTGCGGATTGTCCTTTGTTCAATAATGGTGTTTGTATAGTTTGCATTTGTTATTTGAATTTCCTTTATAAAACAAAAATACAAAACCCCCTTGCATATTATTGATTTAGCTTAACCAAATCTTTACAAATGTGTAATGTGTAATTCGCATTCTCTTGTGGATCGACCCCTAAGTACTACAACAACATGTTGTGCACTTGCAACCATGTTTAGCTTAGGGTTTTTATTACTTGCATATATACCACACCCTTGTTTGGCACACATCAGCGAGCTCCTAGGGCTTCTCCCTCTCTCTGACGGCCACTCTCCTCTTGCACGAGACTCTCCTTAGGTCGAGGCTAAAAGCTTGTATTTATAGGTTGAGAAGTCGCTAGGTTTTTGAAGTGCCGGAAAAGGAAACTTTCCGATGAGTTGGAAATGAAGTTTTACGACTTGAATGGGCCGGGATAAGGCCAAGGAAACCACCAGAAATAGGGTAGGCCTATGTTAAGTCGAGACAGGGTCCATGCCGTGGAATCCCGGGCCGTTTGTGGCACCAAGTCTCCATGGGCTTCATTTCCTCGCCTGGCGGACACGTCTTGGGAGAAAACGAGTTTCTCCGTGATGGTTGATCCAAATGGCTTGAATACACTTCGCCGTGATGGTTGATCCAAATGGATTGAATCGACTTCGCCGTGATGCATGACTAAAATATCTATCCAGAAAGACCAAGATCATGATTTGTTGACGTCGGGAATACCCCTTTCCGCGGTCATCTTTCGGATGCTCCGGTTCTGTCCAAATGCGAGAATCGGACATATGGAGTTATATTGATGCTCTTGACTTGGAAACTTGCATGGATCATGGTTTGAGGTTCTTTTGCTCCTTTTTGAATCCTTTTTGATGTTTTAACCTGTTAAGACTCCAAAACCAACAAATACAAGAAAACTACTTCTAAAGGCATAAAACCTTATTGAAAATACTTGAAAACATAGATAAATACTAAGTAAAATCATACAAAATATGGATATATCAACTCCCCCAGACTTATCTTTTGCTTGTCCCCAAGCAAACTAAGCATGGAAAAGAGGTTTGAAAACATGAGAACTCTTAAATCTTTTTGGAAATCCATGTTGACATTTATCTTAGTGATCCACATAAAACAGCAATGGCATTTAGAGTTAAGAACAAGAAAGTACATACCATGAGTTTTGCAATCATCCCAAAGCAATCCACTTCTCTTTAGTCCATCCAAATTCTCCACCTTTTACTCCTTTAGTTTCTAAAGGTGTGGTCTCAACTAGGGAATATCGATCAAAGGGGTTATAGACTCTTACCCATCCTCTTTTTATAAAACACATGTCTTGGCTCTTTTTTCACCTCTCTCTCTTCTCACTTCTTAAGTCGATTCATCCATTTTTTAGGGTAGCAAGGTATTTTTTTATTCGACTTCTTCTCCTCTTTGTGGAGGTTTTTGATGGATCTTCCATAGACGCGAGTATTGATGGTAGTAACCACCTAATCCCCGGTTACTTTGGATCAAAAGGTCTTCCATAGACGCGAGTATTGATGGTGGTTTCCACCTAATCCCCGGTTACTTGGTCCTTGGTGCTTTTTCTTAAGTTTGATGGGGAGAGAGAGGGGAAACCGAACTCACATAGACTTTCACTATTTGGTGAGGATGAGGAGTCGTGCCCTTTGTAAAACCAAGCCCCTAGCCAAGAAGGTTAAGTTCATTAAGGTGCGGAGTCAAAGGTGTATCCTTCTTAAGCCCTTGGAGATGTGGACATTTTTGGTAGATCGATCCACTCATGGTGCACATGTGATGAAGTAAACTGCCAAATACTGATCACTTAAACACAGGCACAACAATGGTTAGGTCCAAGATAAAGTCATAATTCTCGACAAAAGTTTTGACTCAATAAAAACGACTCGATGAAAAGAAAAATGATGCAAGATGAAATGCCAAAATGAACAAACTTATTAGTATAATCCCCCCAGACCTAACTTGCACCGTCCCGGTGTAAGAAAAATCAGATTAAGAGAGGTAAAGATGGAATGAAATGGAAAAGGGAAAAGTTAGGATGATGTTACCAAGTGTTGACCAGTTGTGATGAAGATCAGGATTAGATAACGGATTGGGGCTCCTCTGTAGGCATGATTGGTCGGTGAAGTTTGAATTACCAGGTCTGAATCTCGCCGGTTTGCATTTTGGTCGAGTATGGCTCATTTGGTCGACCCGAAATGAGTCTATGAACCACAGAACAAACCGTTAAGAATTTCATGTACCATATTGAAATTTTACCGTCCAAGTTGATGTTTTAGGGCTCCTCGTGAAGTTTGAGGTCAAACGAACGAGCGGTTTGTGAGATTCTTCATTTGGTGGTCCATTCGGTCGACCGGATGATAGTGCAATAGACCACAGCGCAAATGATGAAGAATTCTTCTACCTATCTTGAAATTCCATCGACCAACATCATATTTTATGGACACTGGTGAAAGTTGGGGCCAAACGAACGAGCGGATTGAGAGTTCCTTCACAAAGTGGTCAATCGGCTCCGGGAAGAGTTTTCTTGACTTCTTTGTGATTGGCTCGTTCGTTCCTTGATTTTCTTCTGGAATAATGATTTTGAACCTCCAAGGATCCATCTCCAGCTGGTGGTGTCTCCATGCCGTGATTTCGGTTTTGCCGGCCTTTGGGTGCACCGCTATCGACCGAATGAGGCATCTTTGCATATCTCCTGATCCGTCAACATTCTTCCGTCCTGTGTTTTGGATTTGCCGACCAACATGGTGTTGTGTAGCCGCCTGTGAAGTTTGGTGGACATCGGTCACGTGGTTTGGGAGATGGTTGATGTTTGTCCTCCTTTGCACCCGTTTGGCCGAGAGAATCTTGCCGGATGGGATATTTTGAAATATACTCGACCGTTTTGTGATTTTCTTCGACCGAAGTGATTATTGTATCCTCCATTATCATTTCCAGGTCGTGACCACCTTGTTTCTTGTGCCTTGTTGTGATCCTCAATTGAAACCGCCTTTTAACCGCCATATGGATTGTAGTTTTGGTCGGTTACAGCATCTCTCCTTTGTGTCCGTCCTGTTAAAGATTGAAGTCCTTGCAAAATACTTGAAACCACTGTTAAGTCCGGTCTTAGATTGAGATCTCCAAGTAACCAACTTGAAGTTCACAATCTAAGAGAATATGGTATAAACTATAAAAACATGTTGGGTCTTGGTTAGGGATCCCAAAGTTCTGAAATAGTTTTATCATCAGTGAAATCTGTTGGCATAAGCTTGAAGATAGCTTGAGCAATAAGCTATACCAAGAGACATTAGGAAAAGTGTTATATTTAGGAGTTATCTAAATATGTAAAATTTCCTTTTAAGATTAGGAAACTCTTCTCTATATAAGAAGATGCTAAGTTGTGACATAACTTATGAGTTTTAGAGAGAATTAAGAGTTAGAACTACGTGTTTGGCTTGATCCCTTCTAAAGGGTACGTAGGCAATCTTCTTTAGAAGGTGCAGCCTTTCAATAATTGGTAGCAGAGCATAACGATCCTGGAGATCTCGGAGAGGAGAAACAATCGGCGGACAACACGATTCAATCTCGGCGTTGAGATCCAGATCTTTTGGTGAACACGAAGAATCAAGAGTAGTTGATTCAAAACCCTAAAGAGAATCACGTCTAGGAGGAGCTTGCCGTGACATAAAAAAAAAAAAAGGATCTTCTTGAGAAGAAGAGAATCGTTGAAGTCAAAGAACGGAGGAGAAACCAATCTGGACCGGTGGAAGAACAAGGTGATCACGTTAGCTTAGGTTGAAGCTGATTGTGACCTTGTAGAAGCAGAGGAAGGAGCTGCTCGTGGTAACTTGGAGAACAAGCAACGATTACTTAAGAAAGAAAAAAAAAACTAATCGTTGAAGATGAAGGAGACCAAGCTGATCGTGATCTAGTGGAGGACTGATTGGACAAGAAGTAAGCGATCACTTGTGTTAGAAGCCGATCGTGAAGTCCTCTGAAGCCTTTAATAAAAACAATCAAGGAGAAGGATGACAGATCTGTGGTTAAAAGCTCAAGAGGAGCTTGATCATTAAACCTAATCACGACAAGGAGCAAGCTTGGCGTGAGAAAGAAGAAAAGGTCTTCTTCTTAGAACGAAGAGAGGAAACAATCACAAGTGAGTTGTGATCACAAATATAATAAATAAATAAAAAAGGTGCACGATTTTTTAAAGGCAAAGGAAACGTGTCAAAGGAAAGGCTCAAGCTTATCAGATTCTTTGAAGGTTTTACGGTAAAGGAGCAAACTTTACATAGAAAGTTTCAAACTTTGTGAAGAAAGTCAACGATCGTGTAAAACCCATATCTGATGAAAGCACAAAAGAGAAGAAGTATGCTCAGGTAATGGGTTCTAAGTTTCTGAATCTAGTGAGCAAAGTAAAGCGAGAGGATGAGTTAAGGTTTGAGACGGACGTGGGTTTTAACGAAGGAAGCTCGTTGGAACTTTGAGGCTCGAGACGCAGAGATCCAGAGGAATAAGGATTCGGTAGAGACCTTGGTCTTCTCAGAAAAAGTTTGTCGGAGTTGGACAAACGGAGATGACAAGGGATTAGAAGTTGAGAGATTTATTCAAAGTAGAAGCTTGTGTGGGTTCTCGGGAACAAGGGAAAAGCGAGAAACGGAGAAAGCTTCTGAAGGGGCTTTGGTTTTTTCTCTGTACTTGTAACTTCGGTGATTAAGTAGATTTCGGGAGACGTCGTGGAAACGGAGACGGCACCGGAAGAAGATCTATAAGCATCGGTCTATTTCATCTTTTTGAAATCGAGTCGGAGATGTTACCAAAAGGAGTCTTGGTGGTTACAGTCTCGGTGACAGAAGAGACTTTAGAAGCAACGACCGCAGAGTCACCAGAAATCTGCACAGATGGTGATTTGAGTTTGCAGTCAGGAAGAGTCGTGGTGGGAGAAGCTCACCGGTCAAGGTCGTGACGGTTTGAGCGTGAGTTCCAGCGATTAACAGTGAAATCGCCGGGGATGGAGTCACCACAGTGAGTGTCGCCGGAAATCGAAAATGATGTTAAAATCAATGTGAAAATGTGGAGGAAGAAGCTCCGAGGCCGACGACGGAAGCTTCACCGACGGCAGTAGAGACTCGCCGGCACCGGAGGTTGCTCTAGTAGAAATCGTTTGGTCGATTTCGAAGTCGGAGGAGTCATATCTTGGTGTCGCCGTCGTGAAGAGAAAGGAGAAAGAAAAGCTCGTGATGTATTTTTCCTTGTCTGATGGGCCAATATGGGCCTGATCTTCTTGAAAGAAATTTTGCAGTCGTGGGCTAAGTTTGTTTATGTTCAAACGACTAAAGCTTTTCTCGATAACTATGAAAGTTTTTTGTCGGAAGTCGCAGAAGAACATCGGCGGTTGGTTTTGAAGATAGTCGAGAGCTCGCTGAAGGGCCTTGGAGAAGATGACATGAGAAATGATGGGTAACAGGAATCTCACCAGTTAAGGTTAGTTCAAACCTTGGAGGAACAAGAACAAAGTCAACAATGGAACTTGGAGTGTTGTTGTTTATCTAAAGTCAAGAGAGGTAGGTGTTGGAGTTGATGCAGGTTTATGAAGAGAGGGATTCGATCAAGAATAGGTTTGATTTGCAGTATGAGGAATTGAATCGAGTGATAAGAATGAGATGGATCAAAAGGATGATGAGCTGACGCGTTTCATCTCTGTGCTGCAAAACGATTGTGATGGTCAAGATAAGACTAAAAAACTTAGCTGCGAAGTTGGAAAGCTAAGCAATGCGCTTGAGCAGATGGCGCTCGAGAGAGAAAAGGATGATAAGGCGCTTGATGTAGAGAAGAGACATGGAGAGGAACTTAAGGCTTGCGTTTTAAAATCAGAAAAGATGATTGTGTTGGATATCAATCCAAGTCCCACATCGAAAGTTTAGACAAAGAAGTGTCTAATATATAAGTAGTGTCCAACCAAACTAGTATGAGGCCTTTTGGGAAAGAGCCCAAAGATAAATCCGTGAGGGCTAAGATACATGGGCCCAAAGCGGACAATATCATACTATTAGAGAGTTGGACACGGGCTTAAAAAGCCCTAGAATTGGTATCAGAGCCGAGGTTCAAAGATGTGGACCTGGATAAATGGATGTGGGAACAAAGCCCTCAAGGTGACCATGCGATAAGGTAGCCCAGATTCTTGTGGAGAGTTTCGTAGAGTGAGTACGGCATACACAAGAAGGGATCCAAGTTTCGCTGAAGGTGGAGAAGCCACAAGATTATGTGGTCCTTGGCTTGAAGGGGAGAATGTTGGATATCAATCCAAGTCCCACATTGGAAGTGATATGATCATGGACGAGGTTGCCATGGACTTGTACCAGAAAGGAGATGGAGAGCTTGAAGCAGAGGAGCCTATGCCCATCCCAACCGGACCAGTGACGCGTTCCCAGACTAAGGCATTCAACCATGGAGTTGGTCGGATCCTTAGCCGTTTGAGTCGGCAAGTCCCTGAGGTTAAGCATTCCACCTTGGTCTGCTTAACGGCCGAATGACTTTGGTAATGGGACAAGTGAGAATGGTGTGCTCTTTTTCCCTGACATGGTTTTGTCCCACTGGGTTTTCCATGTTAGGTTTTTAACGAGGCCCATGTCTCACTTCCGCATCCTCCCGTTGCTATATGTTCGATTCGGTCCGGCCCGTTTGCATTTGAATATTTGGGCGCCTATCGTTATGTCTTTATTTATGTTGTGGTTTGAATACATTTAATGTTTTGCTTGTTTTCAAGGTGGGCTGGAGCGTGTTCCAGCCACCCCCTCGCCTTCCTTCCTTTATGTTTGGCGAGAAACACTTCTTTTCATTTTATCAAACATTTTATTTCTAAAACTCTCTCTTACTTTGTTTGATCTTCTTAGTGCGTTATATCTAAGAGAACCCTTTGATCTTGTTGTGCGTTATATCAACAAGGCTGAAGGTGGTGTTGGAAATCCTTTGCCATCGGATTTCTGTTATAAACCATTCGATCCATCGTTATCCCGCCGTTCCATTTTCGCTATCGATCCACTCTCATACCGCCGATTCATTCTCGCCTTCGTTCCATCGATCGCCGGTCCATTCCTTATCATCGTGCCATCTCATACCGCTGATCCTCCCCGCTGGATCTTCCCTCCGGTTCATCCCTCGCCGAATCATTCCATTCACCGATCCTTTTCATCTTCCGCCGACCATACACTTTCACTATCGCCTTACGCTCATCCCATTTTCATTCCATCTCGTTTAAACCTTGCTTCAAAGTGACGATCTCTATCAAGGGTCATATTAAGTGGTATCAGAGCCACTTTGAAGCTAAGTGTTCTCCGCCTTTGCTGAAAAATCTTTTGTTTCGATTTGTTTGTTTATTTGACCGTTCATCTCCCGCTCATCATAGATCCGAAATTCCTTTGCATATTTTTGAATATTCCCTTGCATAATTTCATCATTTCAAACATTCCTTGTACCGACTGGCATCATTTTAATTATTTGCATAATTTTAAAAATATTCTCATAATTATTTATGAGCATTGTTGCATAGATCGATCGCATCCCGTGTGTTTACAAGTTGTTAAAAATTATTTGTTTAATTTTTACGGTTTGTTTTCATGCCCCTTTGAACTATTGACTGCCGTGGCTTTGATTATATTTTTCAGGTACTATGGTGTCCGATAAAGAAGAAGAATCAAGCCGAGAGTCTCAGTCATCCCTCAGTCCAGCCGTGATCGAGCATCTTCAGAAACTAATGGAAACGGCTTACGAAAAGTGGGAAAAGCGGTTAGACATCCGAATGGGCAAACAAAAGGCCGATGTTGGTCCCATCCATGTCTCGGATGAGGAACAACCTAAGGAGCAGCCTACAACCAAGAAACCATCGGTTGATATCCGGGCCAAAGAGTATTATAGCAGTGCCGGTCATTCCTCGCACAGCAGCCGCCGACGTTACCGCAGAACAAGAGAGGAACCGGATCATTTGGTCGAGAATTTGGGAGGATACAAACTGAAGATCCCTCCGTTCTATGGCCGAAGCAATCCCGATGAGTATATGGATTGGGAGAAGAAGTGTGAGTTTAACTTCAATCTGCACAACATCCTCAACGTGAACCGAGTTAAGTTGGCCGTGTCTGAGTTCAACGACTATGCCTTGAGATGGTGGGAGCAGATTACGACAGCCAGAGCTTATGGTGGAGCTTATGAGATTACCACATGGGAAGAAATGAAGAGAGTGATGCGGCAACGGTTTGTCCCCGGTCATTACCAGCGAGAGCTACATGCTAAGCTCCGGAAGCTTATTCAGGGTACTAAGTCCGTGGATGAATATTACCAAGATATGGAAGTCATGAAACTCCGAGCCAATGTTGAGGAAAGTCAAGAAGCTACTATGTCACGATTTCTAGGAGGGCTAAACCGTGAGATTCATGATATCGTGGAGATGCAGGATTGTGACAGTTTAGAGGAGTTGTTGCATAAATCCATTCTGGCCGAGCAACAACTCAAGAGGAAAATATCTGGCCGGTACAACACCGAATCTCGCCGACCGTCCTATCCGAGAGAGAGTCAAACGAAATCTGCACCGCGTGCCGAACCTAAAGGACAGCCGAACAGTTTTGATAAAGAGAAGGGCAGTTCAGGTGCTACTCCGACTATTAGAGCTCGTGAGCTCAAGTGCTTTAAGTGTCAAGGCTTCAGACACTATGCCCATGAGTGTAGAAACAAACGGGTTATGTTCATCAGGGACAATGGCGAAGTAGAATCCGAAGATGAGGAGATTGTCTATCAGCCAGCACGTGAACCAGCACTTGAAGAAGATGAAGCCGCGCCGGTATCTGGTAAACTTCTGGTCGCTAGAAGGCTATTGAGTACTCAGATCCGAACCGAGAAAGAAGAACAGAGAGAGAATCTCTTCCACTCTCGTTGCCTTGTCAAGGAGAAAGTGTGCAGCCTTATTATAGATGGGGGCAGTTGCACCAACGTGGCTAGTGAGACTATGGTACAGAAGTTAGGACTTGAAACCAAGAAGCATCCTAAGCCTTACCAGCTGCAGTGGATTAACGAGACTGGAGACATGAGAGTAACAGAACAAGTGGTTGTGCCACTTTCGATTGGTCCTTACGAGGATGAGGTCCTATGCGATGTCTTACCCATGGACGCAGGACACATCATATTGGGTCGACCTTGGCAGTCAGATAGACGTGTGCTACACGATGGATTAACCAACCGGTACACCTTTGTGCATAAAGGCCGAAAGACCACTCTTACCCCTCTGTCGCCACAAGAGGTTTATGAAGACCAAGTCCAGTTGATTGGTCAAAAGACTAAGTCTCGACCAGAGAAGGATCCAGTCAAGCCGACCAAGCCATCCAACTATCTGATCAAATCCAAAAAGGTTAAAGGTTCTAACTCTTCTGAAAAACCTTTCCTTCTATTTATTTTCAAGGAAACACTTAATCTTTTGGCTAACATTGCACCGGCTATTCCGAGTGAGATTACCAAGCTTTTGCAGGAATTTAAAGACGTGTTTCCAGATGATTGTCCACAGGGATTGCCACCAGTTCGCGGCATTGAGCACCAGATAGATTTTGTTCTTGGATCGTCTCTGCCGAACCGACCAGCCTACAGAACCAATCCCGTTGAGACCAAGGAACTACAGCGCCAAATTGACGAGCTAATGGACAAAGGACACATTCGGGAAAGCATGAGTCCTTGTGCTGTTCCAGTCCTTCTCGTGCCCAAGAAAGACGGTAGCTGGCGCATGTGTGTTGATTGCCGCGCAATCAACAATATCACTGTAAAGTATCGCCACCCCATTCCTAGACTTGATGATATGTTAGACGAATTGCATGGTTCTTGCATTTTCTCTAAGATAGATTTGAAAAGTGGATATCACCAGATTAGGATGAAGGAGGGTGATGAATGGAAAACTGCATTTAAGACTAAACATGGATTATATGAATGGCTTGTCATGCCATTTGGATTAACCAATGCACCTAGTACATTCATGCGATTGATGAACCATGTTCTTAGATCATTTATTGGGCGTTTTGTTGTTGTCTATTTTGATGATATTTTGATCTATAGTAAGAACATGGCCGAGCATATAGAGCACCTCACTTCTGTTTTGCATGTTCTTAGAAAGGAGAAATTATTTGCAAATATCAAGAAGTGCACCTTTGGCACAGATAACGTTGTATTTTTAGGTTTTGTTGTGAGTGCAGATGGTGTTCAGGTGGACGAGGAAAAGGTTGCAGCCATCCGTGATTGGCCCAGTCCAACCACCGTCGGAGAAGTCAGGAGCTTCCACGGTCTAGCCGGATTTTATAGACGATTTGTCCGTGATTTCAGTACCTTAGCCGCACCGTTAACCGAAGTTATCAAAAAGGAAGTTGGGTTCAAGTGGGAGAAGGCTCAAGAGGATGCGTTCCAAGCGCTTAAAGACCGCCTTACCAATGCCCCTGTTCTTGTTTTGCCTAACTTTTTAAAAACTTTTGAGATTGAATGTGATGCTTCAGGTGTTGGCATAGGAGCCGTTTTGATGCAGGACAGGAAGCCAATCGCTTTCTTTAGCGAGAAACTTGGTGGTGCCACTCTCAACTACCCCACTTACGACAAGGAGCTGTACGCCTTAGTCCGTGCCTTGCAAACTTGGCAACACTACCTCTGGCCGAAAGAGTTTGTCATTCATACTGACCACGAATCACTGAAACATCTTAAGGGTCAGCAGAAATTGAACAAGAGGCACGCCAGGTGGGTTGAGTTCATCGAAACCTTTCCATACGTCATCAAGTATAAAAAAGGTAAGGACAATGTCGTGGCCGACGCATTGTCCCGGAGGTATACGCTTCTTTCAACCCTTGATGCTAAATTGTTAGGTTTTGAGCAAATAAAAGACTTGTATGAATCTGATTCTGACTTTGCTGAAATTTATAAGTCTTGCTCTAAGTTTGCCACAGGACGATATTCTAGGCAAGATGGGTTTCTCTTTTATGAGAACCGTCTCTGCGTACCTAACTGTTCTTTGAGAGATCTTTTTGTTAGGGAAGCACATGGAGGAGGCTTGATGGGACACTTTGGTGTCGCCAAAACATTGCAGGTTATGCGTGATCATTTTCATTGGCCTCATATGATCAGAGACGTTGAACGGATATGCTCAAGATGTGCGACTTGTAAAATGTCTAAGTCTAAGGTTCAACCGAACGGTTTGTATACCCCTCTCCCTATCCCATCTCATCCTTGGACGGATATTTCCATGGACTTTGTTCTTGGCTTGCCTAGGACTAGAACTGGAAAGGATTCTATATTCGTGATTGTTGATAGGTTTTCAAAAATGGCTCATTTTGTAGCATGTCATAAAACCGATGATGCATCTCATATAGCTTCCTTGCTCTTTAAAGAGATTGTTAGATTGCATGGAATGCCTCGCACTGTTGTATCTGATCGTGACACTAAGTTCTTGAGTTACTTCTGGAAAACATTGTGGACTAAGTTAGGGACTAAGCTTTTATTTTCTACTACTTGTCACCCCCAAACTGACGGCCAAACTGAAGTAGTTAATAGAACTTTGGGAACTTTGTTGCGTGCATGCATTAAAAGGAATCTTAAGAGTTGGGATGAATGCTTGCCACATATAGAATTTGCATATAATCATGCTGTGCATTCTGCTTCTAAGTTTTCGCCGTTTGAAATTGTTTATGGGTTTCGACCCATCTCCCCTTTGGATTTGATGCCTTTGCCTGTGAGTGATAGGATAAGCACAGATGGGAAGCACAAGGCCGAAACCGTGAAGAAGATCCATGAACAAGCACGGAGGAACATTGAGGAGAAAACGAAGCAGTACGTCAAACATGCCAACAAGGGACGACGCCAAATGATTTTTGAGGTTGGAGACAAAGTGTGGATACACTTGCGCAAAGAAAGGTTCCCTGCTGAACGTAAATCCAAGCTGATGCCTCGGATTGATGGTCCCTTTGAGATCACCAAGCGAATCAACGACAACTCCTACCGAATCAATCTCCAAGGTAAGTACAATATAAGTCCCAGTTTTAATGTTGCTGATCTCTCCCCTTTTCTTGCAGATGATCCAGTTTTGAGGTCAAATCCTTTTCAAGAGGGAGGGGATGATATGATCATGGACGAGGTTGCCATGGACTTGTACCAGAAAGGAGATGGAGAGCTTGAAGCAGAGGAGCCTATGCCCATCCCAACCGGACCAGTGACGCGTTCCCAGACTAAGGCATTCAACCATGGAGTTGGTCGGATCCTTAGCCGTTTGAGTCGGCAAGTCCCTGAGGTTAAGCATTCCACCTTGGTCTGCTTAACGGCCGAATGACTTTGGTAATGGGACAAGTGAGAATGGTGTGCTCTTTTTCCCTGACATGGTTTTGTCCCACTGGGTTTTCCATGTTAGGTTTTTAACGAGGCCCATGTCTCACTTCCGCATCCTCCCGTTGCTATATGTTCGATTCGGTCCGGCCCGTTTGCATTTGAATATTTGGGCGCCTATCGTTATGTCTTTATTTATGTTGTGGTTTGAATACATTTAATGTTTTGCTTGTTTTCAAGGTGGGCTGGAGCGTGTTCCAGCCACCCCCTCGCCTTCCTTCCTTTATGTTTGGCGAGAAACACTTCTTTTCATTTTATCAAACATTTTATTTCTAAAACTCTCTCTTACTTTGTTTGATCTTCTTAGTGCGTTATATCTAAGAGAACCCTTTGATCTTGTTGTGCGTTATATCAAAAAGGCTGAAGGTGGTGTTGGAAATCCTTTGCCATCGGATTTCTGTTATAAACCATTCGATCCATCGTTATCCCGCCGTTCCATTTTCGCTATCGATCCACTCTCATACCGCCGATTCATTCTCGCCTTCGTTCCATCGATCACCGGTCCATTCCTTATCATCGTGCCATCTCATACCGCTGATCCTCCCCGCTGGATCTTCCCTCCGGTTCATCCCTCGCCGAATCATTCCATTTACCGAGCCTTTTCATCTTCCGCCGACCATACACTTTCACTATCGCCTTACGCTCATCCCATTTTCATTCCATCTCGTTTAAACCTTGCTTCAAAGTGACGATCTCTATCAAGGGTCATATTAGGAAGTTTAGACAAAGAAGTGTCTAATAATAAGTAGTGTCTAATATATAAGTTGTGTCCAACCAAACTAGTATGAGGCCTTTTGGGAAAGAGCCCAAAGATAAATCCGTGAGGGCTAAGATACATGGGCCCAAAGCGGACAATATCATACTATTAGAGAGTTGGACACGGGCTTAAAAAGCCCTAGAGATTGAAGCAACTGTGAGAGAGCTTGAGAAAGTTAAGATTGAGCGCGAGAGTATTGTGATTGAAGACGACGAAGCTCGTAGATTAATGACCGAGACTGCGACAAAGTCCTGTCAAGAGAAGCTAGTGGAGTTACAGCGAAGCAAGGTGAAGAAATCAAAGTCGGGAACCGAAAGCGATGGTTCCGATTCTGATTCGAAGGTAAAATTGAAGAGGAAGTATGATTCTGTCTCGATTTTGGGTAATGGTGAATGGGAAACGGATTACGAGGCGATCAAGAGGAAGTACAAGAAGAAAGAGTACGAAAAGTTGTGCCAGAGATTGTGTTTTGGAATTTGAGGGATTCAAGGTCTACGCCAATGACGGGAAGTGAGAATGGAGTGACTTTGGTGAGTGGGTATTCGAATATCTCCTTAAATCCATTTTGGATAATGACGGAGAGATAAGTCCAATGAAGACCATGGAGGCCGCTATATCAGGATAAGAGTATAAGAAGCTTGTTGATGATGTTAGATCTCATGGGAGATAGAAGAATATGGGAAATATTGATTTTAGGGATTTAAAATCAAAAGTGGAGTTAAGACGAGTAATGGAACAATTTTGAGTGATTCAAGTTGGGATTAAGTGAAGTTTGCACATCGTAAGGCATTGAACACAATAAAAAAAAGGGAGAATCTATGTTGAGTTATGACATAGATTAAGAGAATCTCGGAGAACCGTTGTTGGGCATGATAGGTTAAGAGAGATTGTGTGAGCTTTAGTTTTTGAGTAAGTTTTCTAAAGCAATAAAAGAGTGAGTCTTTTATAATCTCGTGTTCTTAAATGAGAAGAGAGCGATAGTGCAGAACACACTTGAAAATGATCAAGTTCAAGAAGATGAGAGATCTTATGGGAGTTCAAGATGTGTCAAAGGAAGAATTCAAGCGTAAGGGGGAGAATGTTGGCATAAGCTTGAAGATAGCTTGAGCAATAAGCTATACCAAGAGACATTAGGAAAAGTGTTATATTTAGGAGTTATCTAAATATGTAAGATTTCCTTTTAAGATTAGGAAACTCTTCTCTATATAAGAAGATGCTAAGTTGTGACATAACTTATGAGTTTTAGAGAGGATTAAGAGTTAGAACTATGTGTTTGGCTTGATCCCTTCTAAAGGGTACGTAGGCAATCTTCTTTAGAAGGTGCAGCCTTTCAATAAAATCAATGTATAATTCAGTTTGACAAGTCAATATTCATTCTCATTCATTAACCATCAATATTAAGCAATTTAAACCATTAAATGTAACTAATGAAGTTCAAGGTTCAAATGCTTATCAAGTGAGGATCAAAGATGGTTTTTAATGAATGCATGAGGAGAATTTACTTACCTTGATTGGAGATTTCGCCTTCTACAAGGGTGGGAACAAAGGGTGGGTCACTTTCTTGTTTTGGTCTCCTTTTGGTTCTTCATCCTAAAAAAATTTGTTTTGTATTTTTATGCAATTTTAAAAACTCCTGAAAAATAAAACTAAGTAGTTATGCATGCAATAATGATATGAAAATTTAAAATGAAAATAAAAACCATGTGGGTTGCCTCCCACAAAGCGCTTTGTTTTAAGTCATTTAGCTTGACTCCTTTTTCTTTTTAGGTGTGGATGAGCTCAACTAAAGGGTTTGGGGTCCCTTTAGATTCTCCATTCTCCGGTTCAGGGGGCTTTCATGGTGGTCTGGGCACGCCAAGATCATCTCCGATGCCATCTTTGAAGACAAATGCCCTTGGGAAGAGCTTTAAGGTGTTCATGAGCTTCTCCTTTGCGGTATGAGCTTCTTTTGGGTCCGGATCCTTAGGGGTAAGGATTATCATCTTGGCAAAGGACTTATGTACTCCATCAGGCTCCTCATCAGCTTCATTTTCGTCCAAGGTATGGAGCAAAACCGAGTAGATATCCTTGAAGACATCTTTATGTTTCAGCTTTGACGGTTTCATGGCCACCTTCGGTTTTGGATAGGGGTCACTCTCCTTGGCGTCTTTAGGCATTATGGCTCCTTTCTTTGGCATGTTAGAAGTCTTCTCTGGTGGCAGCTTGATCTCTCTTGGTGCTGTCTTGAAGTATATGCTTTGATAGAAAACATTTTGTCGGATATTTCCTAGTGACATGCGGCTTCTCATGAAGTCTATGATCGCACCGGTGTAAGCTCTTCTTGACTCCCCTGGAAACAGCTCCGGTTTCTGGCTCTCCTTAGGATCAGCTTCTTTTTCTCCTTCTTGAGATAGTGTAGGGACAAGGGCGAGCTGGTTCTCCTTAGATAGGACAGCACTACAAAATGTTTGAGGGTTTACCTCATTTTGCTTCCTTACGGCTTCCGCGGTTAGGACTGTGTTAACCCCCAACTTTTGGATACGAGTGGAGAGAGACTCAAACTTGCTGTAAAGATCAGTGAACACATGATCTAGCTTCTCACAGAGGTTCTTGTTGATTTGCCTTTGCTCCTCCATGTATCTTTCCAAGACTACATCTATCTTCTCTTCTTGTTGAGCCGGTGCAACAGCTTGAGGGAAAGTGAAAGGCAGCTTCACTTGACAGATCCCTTGAGGGTAGACATGTTGTTTATGCTGGTATTGAGCTCCTTGATAGACGTGCTGGCCATGATACACAAAGTTCCACCAATGTAGTTCACTTCCACTTTGTGCGGCCTAACCGGCGGGGGAAATGCATAAAAGCTCATCAAGTCCATTCTTTCTCTTCTAGTGTGTTGTTTGAGTTAGACCTTCTTGTCCTGCACCTAAGACACACAAAGGAAGAGATTTAAGTAAAATTTTTATGAGTTTTTAAGGTTTTATGAAAAACAGAAAGTAAAATGCAAGAAAGTAAGAACTAGACTAAAAATCAATGAAAAAGTTCGGAGGAAATGCAACAGCCTCCCCGGCAACGGTGCCAAAAACCTTGATGGGGCGTGGGTTTAGCTTCAAGTTTTAATATTTATAACCCAACCAAAATGAGCTGCAAGTGCACAGCTGTGTTGTAGTCGGGGTCGAACACAAGGAGGGTGTGATCTCGCTTCAAACTTGTGGTGATTGATGAGTAGCTAGAACAGAAAATATGTTGTTGTGGTGAACCGAAAATCAAAAGAAAACAAAGACAAGTAAGTAAAAGAGGTTGTTAACAATTAAGAGAAAGAGTTAGGCAAAGGATAATCTTTGAAAACATGTAATGAAGTGATGATTGCATTGGTATTTCATTATGAACTATCTTGAACACAAAACACTAAGGTATGTTCTTTCCACTTTCGTGGCTCCGAACACTATGATTAAATAACCTAATAGACTCAACTTTCGATGGTTATTACAAGCTGTAAACATGCATTAATGGCTCAAGTAATGATAGAGTTCACTAGACTCCTTAGGTCAGCTTTCGTTGCCTAAGACACGTAGCTCACCAAATACTAGTTTCGGGAACTAGATGCAACACTTTCGAGGTTCTATTTCCCTAAGATGAGATTGCTAGATGTACGGTAAAGCAATCATGCATTAAACTCAAGTAAAGGTGAAGATCAGTTCATGAATAAAAGTCCCAATTGCAACCGCCAATCACATCATACAAGTTTCATTGATTTACCTCGCCTAACAAATGAATCTACTCGGACATGGTGCAATCAAACAAGCAAAGCATGATTGATAGCATAATCACAATTATAAGTAAGAGATAAGGGATAGAAGAAGCTTCTCTGTTGAAGAACAAGTCGAAATCTCCCTTGATAACTCTTGAATCCAATACAAAACTTAGAAGAGAAAAGGAAAAGAAACCAAAATGTAAAGAACAAGATTTTGTGCAAGTGCAAGACTTGAGCGGCGCCTCCTTCTCCTCTTCCTTGATGGCGAGCTCCTAGGGATTCTCCCTCTCTCTGATGGCCACTCTCCTCTTGCACGAGACTCTCCTTAGGTCGAGGCTAAAAGCTTGTATTTACAGGTTGAGAAGTCGCTAGGTTTTTGAAGTGCCGGAAAAGGAAACTTTCCGATGAGTTGGACATGAAGTTTTTCGACTTGAATGGGCCGGGATAAGGCCAAGGAAACCACCAGAAATAGGCTAGGCCTATTTTAAGTCGAGACAGGGTCCATGCCGCGGAATCCCGGGCCGTTTGTGGCACCAAGTCTCCATGGGCTTCATTTCCTCGCCTGGCGGACACGTCTTGGGAGAAAACGAGTTTCTCCGTGATGGTTGATCCAAATGGCTTGAATACACTTCGCCGTGATGCATGACTCAAATATCTATCCAGCAAGACCAAGATAATGATTGTTTGACGTCGGGAAGACCCCTTTCCGCGGTCATCTTTCGGATGCTCTGGTTCTGTCCAAATGCGAGAATCGGACAAATGGAGTTATATTGATGCTCTTGACTTGGAAACTTGCATGGATCATGGTTTGAGGTTCTTTTGCTCCTTTTTGAATCCTTTTTGATGTTTTAACCTGTTAAGACTCCAAAACCAACAAATACAAGAAAACTACCTCTAAAAGCATAAAACCTTATTGAAAATACTTGAAAACATAGATAAATACTAAGTAAAATCATGCAAAATATGGATATATCACAACCATCAATACTCGCGTCTATGGAAGATCCATCAAAAACCTCCACAAAGAGGAGAAGATGTCGAATAAAAAAATACCTTGCTACCCTAAAAAAAGGGATCGATCGACTTAAGGAGTGAGAAGAGAGAGAGGTGAAACAAGAGCCAAGACAAGTGTTTAAACACAAGAGGATGAGAAAGAGATCATGAACCCTTTGATCGATATCCCCTAGTTGAGACAACACCTTTAAAAACTAAAGGAGTCAAAGGAGGTGAGCCCGGATGGTCATATGGAGTGTGGGTTACTTTGGGATGACTGTTAAACTCAATGTAAGTACTTATGTCCCTCATCACAAAGCCAAAACCGTTTTTCATGTGGATAACTAAAACATAAGCTAACATGGATTTTCAAAATGCATTGACAGTTCTCATGTTTTCAAACCTCTTTTCCTTTCTTAGTTTGCTTGAGGACAAGCACAAGGCTAAGTCTGGGGGAGTTGATATATCCATATTTTACATGTTTTTACCTTGGTTTTTCTTATGTTTTCTTACTTAATAATAATGATTTTGTATCCAAGAGGTAGTTTTCTTGTATATTGTGGTTTTGGGAAGAAAACAGGTCAAAATGGCAAAAAGAAGGCAAAGTGGAGCAAAAGGGCTTCAAACAATGATCCATGCAAGTTCCCAAGTCAAGAGCTTCAACAAAACTCAAGTTAGCCGATTTCCGCATACGGACAGAATCGAAGCATCCGAAAGATGACCGCGGCAAAGGATCTTTCCGACGCCCAAATCACGAGATCTTTATCTGTAAAGAAAGATAAATGAGTCATGCGTCGCGGTGAAGTGGAATTGGGCCATTTAGAGCAGATATGCGGCCTAGGAGCTTTTTATCCCAAGACATGTCCGTCTGGCGAGTAAGTGAAGCCCATGGAGCTTGGATAATCGAAATGGACCGGGGTCACTGCGGGCCAAGCCTGGACTTCATCAAGACTCAAGCCCACACCATTTCACACAATCAGAAGGTGGCGGCCGCGCCTCACTCAAGACTTGGTGAGCAAGTTCAAGCGAGGAGAAGAAATGGAAAGTTTCCTCTTCTCTTTTGCGCCTTAACTCACCCGACCTAGCCTTCCCTCACCTATATATACATGCTTTTAGCCTCTTGTATCGACATCAGAATATCATAGAATACAACTCGAAACTCTCTTCATCTTTTCAGTCAATAAACCGGAGCCACTTAGGTGGTCTCCTTGTTCTTTCTTTTCCCTTTTCCATCTTGTACATACTCGCATGTTTTAGTTTAAGTCTAGGTCTAGAGGTTTCTCTCTATGGGGGAGCCACGGTTTGATCTCTATCACTCCGCCTCCTTCCATTAGAACCATGAGATCCTCTCTACTCCTTTAGACTCGTTATTGAATCATGGATCTTTCAAAGAAGACATGACATGATAAGCCTTCGAGAATCGGTTGTTAAAGAAAGGGAAACCTTATGGTTCACCATCTTTATTCATACCTAAAGCTTGTTGCTAGAGTAGCTAACTAGCGGCCTGATCTAAGGTTGATATACTCTCCAAAAGCTTGTTATATCTCCGGTCCTAATATTTGATGGGCAATTCGTCTTAGGCTATGAAAGTAGACCTAAGGAGTTTTGTGAGCAATCATTACCTAATTGTAATGCATGTTTCACTCTACAATGACCATGCGAAAGCTGAGCCCATTGGTTTAAGAAACATAGGTGGTCAGAGCCACGAATGTGGGATGACCACATCTTAGTGTTTTGAGTTCATAGAAATCGGATTTAACAAACTTTTCAATCGACTTGGCTTATGTCTTTTGCGGATTGTCTTTTGTTCAATAATGTTGTTTGTATAGTTTGCATTGTTATTTACTTATTTCCTTTACAAAAACAAAACACAAAACCTTGCATATTGATGACTTAGCTTAACCAAATCTTTACAAATGTGTAGTGTGCAATTCGCATTCTCTTGTGGATCGACCCCTAAGTACTACAACAACATGTTATGCACTTGCAACCATGTTTTGCTTAGGGTTTTTATTACTTGTATACTGATAACAACCTTTTTCGTAATCAACTACTCCAAAGTCCACTCATATCATTGTAGAACTTTAGGTATCAATCCAAATGGAAGGTTGTGCTAAGAGGAATGCAAAGTAAAGCTAAACTTCAAGTGAAACCAAGAGTTTGAAAGTTTTGTAAAAGGAAATAACAGCTTAAATGAAAGACAGATATTAATATGACCCTTGATAGAGATCGTCACTTTGAAGCAAGGTTTAAACGAGATGGAATGAAAACGGGTTGAGCGCGAGGCGATAGTGAAAGGATGTAGTCGGCGGAAGATGAAAAGACTCGGTGAAGGGAATGTATCGACGAGGGATGATCGGGGTGGTTGGAGGATGGATCGGTGAAGGATGAACAAGGGAAAGATCCGGCGGATGATGGTTGGCGGTATGGATCGACAAGAGATATGAACCGGCGGTTGATGGATCGATGGCGAGAATGGAATGGCGGGATAACGATGGATCGAATGGTTTATAACAGAAATCCGATGGCAAAGGATTTCCAACACCACCTTGTAGATTATTGATATAACACACAACAATCTAAAAGGGTTTTCTTAGATATGACGCACTAAGAGATGAACAAAGCTTTGAAAGAGTTTGAGAATAAAAAGTTTGTTAAAATGAAAAGAAGTGTTTCTCGCCAAACATAAAGGAAGGAAGGCGAGGGGGTGGCTGGAACACGCTCCAGCCACCTTGAATCCAAGCAAACATAAATGTAGTCAAACCAAGACATAAAAAGATAGGCGCCCAAATATTCAAATGCAAACGGGCCGGACCGAACGAACATATAGTAACGGGAGGATACGGAAGTGAGACATGGGCCTCGTTAAAAACCTAACATGGAAAACCCAGTGGGACAAAACCATGTCAGGGAAAAAGAGCACACCATTCCCACTTGTCCCATTACCAAAGTCATTCGGCCGTTAAGCAGACCAAGGTGGAATGCTTAACCTCAGGGACTTGCCGACTCAAACGGCTAAGGATCCGACCAACTCCATGGTTGAATGCCTTAGTCTGGGAACGCGTCGTTGGGCCGGTTGGAATGGCCATAGACTCCTCTGCTTCAAGCTCTCCATCTCCTCCCTAGTACAAGTCCATTGCAACCTCGTCCATGATCATATCATCCCCTCCCTCTTGAAAAGGATTTGTCCTCAAATCTGGATCATCTGCAAGAAAAGGGGAAAGATCAGCAACATTAAAACTGGGACTTATGTGGTACTTACCTTGGAGATTTATTTGGTAGGAGTTGTCGTTGATTCGCTTGGTGATCTCAAAGGGACCATCAATCCGAGGCATCAGCTTGGATTTACGTTCAGCAGGGAACCTTTCTTTGCGCAAGTGTATCCACACTTTGTCTCCAACCTCAAAAATCATTTGGCGTCGTCCCTTGTTGGCATGTTTGGCATACTGCTTCGTTTTCTCCTCAATGTTCTTCCGTGCTTGTTCATGGATTTTCTTCACGGTCTCTGCCTTGTGCTTTCCATCTGTACTTATCCTATCACTCACAGGCAAAGGCATCAAATCCAAAGGAGAGATGGGTCGAAACCCATAAACAATTTCAAACGGCGAAAACTTAGAAGCAGAATGTACAGCATGATTATATGCAAATTCTATATGTGGCAAGCATTCATCCCAACTCTTAAGATTCCTTTTAATGCATGCACGCAACAAAGTTCCCAAAGTTCTATTAACTACTTCAGTTTGGCCGTCAGTTTGGGGATGACAAGTAGTAGAAAATAATAGCTTAGTCCCTAACTTAGACCACAATGTTTTCCAGAAGTAACTCAAGAACTTAGTGTCACGATCAGATACAATAGTGCGAGGCATTCCATGCAATCTATCGATCTCTTTAAAGAACAAAGAAGCTATATGTGATGCATCATCGGTTTTATGACATGCTACAAAATGAGCCATTTTCGAAAACCTATCAACAATCACGAAAATAGAATCCTTTCCAGTTCTAGTCCTAGGCAAACCAAGAACAAAGTCCATGGAAATATCCGTCCAAGGATGAGATGGGATAGGGAGAGGGGTATACAAACCGTTCGGCTGAACCTTAGACTTAGACATCTTACAAGTCGCACATCTTGAGCATATCCGCTCAACGTCTCTGATCATATGAGGCCAATGAAAATGATCACGCATAACCTGCAATGTTTTGGCGACACCAAAGTGTCCCATCAAGCCTCCTCCATGTGCTTCCCTAACAAAAAGATCTCTCAAAGAACAGTTAGGCACACAGAGACGGTTCTCATAAAAGAGAAACCCATCTTGTCTAGAATATCGTCCTGTGGCAAACTTAGAGCAAGACTTATAGATTTAAGCAAAATCAGAATCAGATTCATACAAGTCTTTTATTTGCTCAAAACCTAACAACTTAGCATCAAGGGTTGAAAGAAGCGTATACCTCCGGGACAATGCGTCGGCCACGACATTGTCCTTACCTTTTTTATACTTGATGACGTATGGGAAGGTTTCGATGAATTCAACCCACCTGGCGTGCCTCTTGTTCAATTTCTGCTGACCCTTAAGATGTTTCAGTGATTCGTGGTCAGTATGAATGACAAACTCTTTCGGCCAGAGGTAGTGTTGCCAAGTTTGCAAGGCACGGACTAAGGCGTACAACTCCTTGTCGTAAGTGGGATAGTTAAGAGTGGCACCACCAAGTTTCTCGCTAAAGAAAGCGATTGGCTTCTTGTCCTGCATCAAAACGGCTCCTATGCCAACACCTGAAGCATCACATTCAATTTCAAAAGTCTTTTAAAAGTTAGGCAAAACAAGAACAGGAGCGTTAGTAAGGCGATCTTTGAGCGCTTGGAACGCATCCTCTTGAGCCTTCTCTCACTTGAACCCAACTTCTTTTTTAATCACTTCGGTTAACGGTGCGGCTAAGGTACTGAAATCACGGACAAATCGTCTATAAAATCCGGCTAGGCCGTGGAAGCTCCTGACTTCTCCGACGGTGGTTGGACTGGGCCAATCACGGATGGCTGCAACCTTTTCCTCGTCCACCTGAACACCATCTGCACTCACAACAAAACCTAAAAACACAACGTTATCTGTGCCAAAGGTGCACTTCTTGATATTTGCAAATAATTTCTCCTTTCTAAGAACATGCAAAACAGAAGTGAGGTGCTCTATATGCTCGGCCATGCTCTTACTGTAGATCAAAATATCATCAAAATAGACAACAACAAAACGCCCAATAAATGATCTAAGAACATGTTTCATCAATCGCATGAATGTACTAGGTGCATTGGTTAATCCAAATGGCATGACAAGCCATTCATATAATCCATGTTTAGTCTTACATGCAGTTTTCCATTCATCACCCTCCTTCATCCTAATCTGGTGATATCCACTTTTCAAATCTATCTTAGAGAAAATGCAAGAACCATGCAATTCGTCTAACATATCATCAAGTCTAGGAATGGGGTGGCGATACTTTACAGTGATATTGTTGATTGCGCGGCAATCAACACACATGCGCCAGCTACCGTCTTTCTTGGGCACGAGAAGGACTGGAACAGCACAAGGACTCATGCTTTCCCGAATGTGTCCTTTGTCCATTAGCTCGTCAATTTGGCGCTGTAGTTCCTTGGTCTCAACGGGATTGGTTCTGTAGGCTGGTCGGTTCGGCAAAGACGATCCAGGCACAAAATCTATCTGGTGCTCAATGCCGCGAACTGGTGGCAATCCCTGTGGACAATCATCTGGAAACACATCTCTAAATTCCTGCAAAAGCTTAGTAATCTCACTCGGAATAGCCGGTGCAATGTTAGCCAAAAGATTAAGTGTTTCCTTGAAAATAAATAGAAGGAAAGGTTTTTCAGAAGAGTTAGAACCTTTAACCTGTTTGGATTTGATCAGATAGTTGGATGGCTTGGTCGGCTTGACTGGATCCTTCTCTGGTCGAGACTTAGTCTTTTGACCAATCAACTGGACTTGGTCTTCATAAACTTCCTGTGGCGACAGAGGAGTAAGTGTGGTCTTACGGCCTTTATGCATAAAGGTATACCTGTTGGTAAAACCATCGTGTAGCACACGTCTATCTGACTGCCAAGGTCGACCCAATATGATGTGTCCTGCGTCCATGGGTAAGACATCGCATAGGACCTCATCCTCGTAATGACCAATCGAAAGTGGCACAACCACTTGTTCTTTTACTCTCATGTCTCCAGTCTCGTTGATCCACTGCAGCTGGTAAGGCTTAGGATGCTTCTTGGTTTCAAGTCCTAACTTCTGTACCATAGTCTCACTAGCCACGTTGGTGCAACTGCCCCCATCTATAATAAGGCTGCACACTTTCTCCTTGACAAGGCAACGAGAGTGGAAGAGATTCTCTCTCTGTTCTTCTTTCTCGGTTCGGATCTGAGTACTCAAAAGTCTTCTGGCGACCAGAAGTTTTCCAGATACCGGCGCGGCTTCATCTTCTTCAAGTGCTGGTTCACGTGCTGGCTGATAGACAATTTCCTCATCTTCGGACTCTACTTCGCCATTGTCCCTGATGAACATCACCCGTTTGTTTCTACACTCATGGGCATAGTGTCCGAAGCCTTGACACTTAAAGCACTTGAGCTCACGAGCTCTAGTAGTCGGCGTAGCACCTGAACTGCCCTTCTCCTTATCAAAACTGATCGGCTGTCCTTTAGGTTCGGCACGCGGTGCGGTTTTCGTTTGGCTTTCTCTCGGATAGGATGGTCGGCGAGAATCGGTGCTGTACCGGTTAGACGTTTTCCTCTTGAGTTGTTGCTCGGCCAGAATTGATTTGTGCAACAACTCCTCTAGACTGTCGCAATCCTGCATCTCCACAATATCATGAATCTCACGGTTTAGCCCTCCTAGAAATCGTGACATGGTAGCTTCTTGACTTTCCTCAACATTGGCTCGGAGTTTCATGACTTCCATATCTTGGTAATATTCATCCACGGACTTAGTACCCTGAATAAGCTTCCGAAGCTTAGCATGTAGCTCTCTCTGGTAATGACCGGGGACAAATCGTTGCCGCATAACTCTCTTCATTTCTTCCCATGTGGTAATCTCATAAGCTCCACCATAAGCTCTGGCTGTCGTAATCTGCTCCCACCATCTCAATGCATAGTCGTTGAACTCAGACACGGCCAACTTAACTCGGTTCACGTTGAGGATGTTGTGCAGATTGAAGTTAAACTCACACTTCTTCTCCCAATCCATATACTCATCGGGATTGCTTCGGCCATGGAACGGAGGGATCTTAAGTTTGTAACCTCCCAAATTCTCGACCAAATGATCCGGTTCCTCTCTTGCTCTGCGGTATCGTCGGCGGCTGCTGTGCGAGGAATGACCGGCACTGCTATAATACTCTTTGGCCCGGATATCAACCGGTGGTTTCTTGGACGTAGACTGCTCCTTAGGTTGTTCCTCATCCGAGACATGGATGGGATCAACATCGGCCTTTTGTTTACCCAGTCGGATGTCTAACCGCTTTTCCCACTTCTCGTATGCTGTTTCCATCAGTTTCTGAAGATGCTCGATCACGGCTGGACTGAGGGATGACTGTGACTCTCGGCTTGATTCTTCCTCTTTGTCGGACACCATAGTGCCTGAAAAACAAAATCAAACTCACGGCAGTCAATAGTTCAAGGATGTATGAAAACAAATTGTAAAAATTACGCAAATAATTTATAATAATTTGTAAACACACGGGATGCGATCGATCTATGTAACAATGCTCAAAAATAATTATGATAATATTTTTAAAATTATGCAAATAATTTAAATGATGCAAATCGGTGCAAGGGATGCTTGAAACGATGAAATTATGCAAGGGAAAATTCAAAAATATGCAAAGAAATTTCGGATCTATGATGAGCGGGAGATGAACGGTCAAATGAACAAACAAATCGAAACAAAAGATTTTCAGCAAAGGCAAAGAACACTTAGCTTCAAAGTGGCTCTGATACCACTTAATATGACCCTTGATAGAGATCGTCACTTTGAAGCAAGGTTTAAACGAGATGGAATGAAAACGGGTTGAGCGCGAGGCGATAGTGAAAGGATGTAGTTGGCAGAAGATGAAAAGACTCGGTGAAGGGAATGAATCGACGAGGGATGATCGGGGTGGTTGGAGGATGGATCGGTGAAGGATGAACAAGGGAAAGATCCGGCGGATGATGGTTGGCGGTATGGATCGACAAGAGATATGAACCGGCGGTTGATGGATCGATGGCGAGAATGGAACGGCGGGATAACGATGGATCGAATGGTTTATAACAGAAATCCGATGGCAAAGGATTTCCAACACCACCTTGTAGATTATTGATATAACACACAACAATCTAAAAGGGTTTTCTTAGATATGACGCACTAAGAGATGAACAAAGCTTTGAAAGAGTTTGAGAATAAAAAGTTTGTTAAAATGAAAAGAAGTGTTTCTCGCCAAACATAAAGGAAGGAAGGCGAGGGGGTGGCTGGAACACGCTCCAGCCACCTTGTAACCAAGCAAACATAAATGTAGTCAAACCAAGACATAAAAAGATAGGCGCCCAAATATTCAAATGCAAACGGGCCGGACCGAACGAACATATAGTAACGGGAGGATACGGAAGTGAGACATGGGCCTCGTTAAAAACCTAACATGGAAAACCCAGTGGGACAAAACCATGTCAGGGAAAAAGAGCACACCATTCCCACTTGTCCCATTACCAAAGTCATTCGGCCGTTAAGCAGACCAAGGTGGAATGCTTAACCTCAGGGACTTGCCGACTCAAACGGCTAAGGATCCGACCAACTCCATGGTTGAATGCCTTAGTCTGGGAACGCGTCGTTGGGCCGGTTGGAATGGCCATAGACTCCTCTGCTTCAAGCTCTCCATCTCCTCCCTGGTACAAGTCCATTGCAACCTCGTCCATGATCATATCAGATATAAAAGTAACGCAATGAAGCAAACTTCGAGTGAAAATTAAAGAAAGGAGATTCCTTGGATGAGACTTGGTCAAGACCGCTTCAGCCCGAAAACCCTAGTTCTTATCTATGCAAGAATCAATCTTTATGCTTAGATTATTGGTAAACAAGCCACTCTCATGGACATGTCACTCTACTCCTATTGACCCGAACCTAACTCTCGTTAGTGAAGCCAAAAGAGTAGGTTTAATCAAGATTCTAACCTAGTTCAACCTAAGAAACACCCCAACAACCAATCTCTTAGGTTGGACGTGTTTCTCTCCTCAGCTTGTTCTCTTAGACAAAAACACAAACACCTTCTGGGCGTGCTAGTCTAGATTCTTAGCCCCAAATGATCAAAGAGGAACTAAGAAGGAGAAACTCTAGCAAAGGAAAAGATGAACAAGCGGGACAAGAACAGAGCAACAAAGGGACTAAAGCGGCTAATCGCTTATCTCATCCTTGAAATCTCAACGAAACTACTCGCTACTCATTCCGAAATCAAAGAAGAAGGGAGTGAGAAGACTCGAAATCATCATAAAAGCGAGATTAAAAACTTAAAACTTCATAAACATAAAGGTTTTACAAAAGCATGCCAAAGATTCTTGAAAGATCTCCTTTTCTTACAAAGAAAAAGAATCGGCTGCTAAAAGGCAAAAGTTCTCCTTCTGGAATTAGGTTTCGAGATTTATATAACAACGAAGAAAGAGGGGTCACTCAGTCAACGCTCTGGTGCTGACTTTACTCGTTCCACGGGTCTTGGTCAGGCTGCTCAAATACTCTGTTTCTCATGCCCAAGTCCTCTGTTCCGCCACCTTCTCCAAATGCGCCTTAGCTCCGATCCGCATCCCGTTTGTCTCAGGTCACCACCTCTGCACGTTTCCTCTGCTTACAGCTCTTTTCACCTGCAAAACACTCTCCAAATGCTATGGAAATGCAAAATGCTTTTCTAAAGACTAAATGCTCCTAAATAGATGAAACTTGCTCTAAGTGATATGAAATGAGACTCAATTATACATAAAACTATGCAATTTAAGGTTCTAAATGTATGCAAATGTTGAACACATCAACACCCCCACACTTAGTCTTTGCTTGCCCTCAAGCAAACGCTAACCAAATGCGAGAGTGTCGATATGAGCAAACCGGTTTAGCGCAAGCCGATAAGAGGGATCAGATCAGCAACCTAGTTCAAAGGTCTAAAGCGCAAATGATGTTCTCTTTTTCAAAATCCTTACCTGCACCACTCAAACGCAATCAAATGCATCTAGCTTAACCTAAACATGCGTTCAAATCCTCCACTCCTTTTGACATTCATTTAAAAGCGTAAAAACCGTGGATCAAAACTCATGCAAGTCGAGCACACTCGTTTGGCTAAGGAAAGGAAGAGCAAACGTGAACAACATGCGCTCAAATCAAACAAAACAGGAAAGGGTTCTCTCAAAATAAAGTGAACGAGCTTCGGCATAATGCTAAAGGCGAGAACCAACTGATGAGTACAAGGACAAATGATCATCTACCCTTTGTATCACAGCTGAATTCCAAGCCCCAAATGAAGAACAACTCAAAGCCCTCCTATTTCTACCCTTTTTCCTGAATCTGACTTTCTTTAATTCGCTTTTATCAAGAACTTTTTGCTTGGGCAGCTAAGAAAAACTTTTCAAAGGCATCTTACAACAATACACACGAGACATGGTATAGACTTTTTCATTTATGCTCTAACCCATCTCTTTTTTTTTTTTTATTCTTTTCTTTTTTTTTTTTTTTTTATTGATGGGGGCTAATCTTATACACACATAGACCAAGCTCTATCGGCCTTATTACACTCGCTGCCCTTTTCTACTCAAGACTTTCTTTTTCTTCTCAAGACCCCGACCCTAGATGAATTCCCAAACACGATCTTAGCCTAGTCTGGCCCAAAAAGCGTGGACCAGAATCTACATGATCACCTATCCCTGTCGGTTCAAGACCTAACACTTTATGCCAAGCTTTCACCAAGAGGCCTCACAACACACAAGAATAACATTCAGCTTGAAAGAAAGGGTTGGTTAAGGGAGGGGAGTTCTACTTGAATCAACAGAGATGGAGAAACAATATGTAAAGATGATTCAAGTATGTATAATCCACGAGCAAACTGGACAGGCATGAGCATGATAATTTAATATCAGATTAAGGTTCTCTTGAGCAAGGAGTGGATTCAAATCAAAGCAATGCATTCGGTTTTACCAAAATGACTAAGATGCGCTCAAGTGATGCGGTTCTACCATAACTTTAACCTCAAACAATTTGCGCCAGAGAACTTAAAACTAGGTCAATGAGCTAATCCCGCAATTCAGCTGTTCAACTTAACCAAGGATTGCTCAAATGCTAAATGAAAAGAACTTAGACTAAATGCAGATTTTGAAAATTTTATCCTAATTTTCTACATGATGCAAATGCATGAGACTCAAGTATGCCAAAATAAAATAAGAGCACAAAACACTTCGTCAAGTACCATTGACCCTCTCCCCCACACTTAATTCACACGGTCCCTTGTGTGATAAAAAGGAAGAGGAGAAAGCCAAAGCAAAAGAGAAATAGAAAGAAAAAGAAAAATGCATGTTATTTACAGTTTTGGAGGTGTACCGTTTAGAAGTCAGCTGAGTCGGATGAGATTAATTCATCCGAAGAATGTGCTAGAGATGGAGATCGGGACGCCTTTCGCTTCCTTTGTGCTGACTGAACGGTTGTGGTTGCAGGAGCGGTTTGTTGTTTTGGCTGAGTGCCGCGGTTGAGCTCGGTATCGGAGTAGCTTTCTTGCGGTGGAGGTGTGCAAGGGGCGATGTTTCGGAGTTGAGTAGTCAGTCGTTTGACAGTTTTAACCAGCTTCTGGATCGTCTTGTCCTGCCACTTATTCCATTGTTGCAGCAGGTTAATGTGCTTGTGGGCGGCGTTCAGGGCGACGTTTTTCCCGAAAGCATGGTACGGCTCAAAGTGGAACTCGCTGGTTAAGTACTCATCAGGGATCTCGTCTTGATCCGCGGTAGCAGCCTCTTCTCCCATGTGCATCGGCTCCTCGTCTGAGCAGGTGGGTTGTTGTGCTCCAGGGGTTGAATCGTAGAGCGCGCCAAAGGGGAGCTCGAATTCGATGTTACCCTTCACTTCGATTGCTGTTAATGCTTTGTTGGGCAAGAGTGTGTGAGCTATGGGAAAATCATGGTGAGCGAATGTGTAGATGAATTTCCCTTCAACTTCTTCAGCTCTGAGAAAGTGAATCTTGCGCAAGTAGGAGAGGGTCATAAACTGGGGCGGAAAGTCTGGCTCTCCGAGCTCAACTCCACAGTGTACCAAAATTGGAGTGATTACCCTACCGATACTGACTTGTCCAACCGTTGCCTTGCCCATCTTGTTTGAAGTGAGTGCCCAGTCTTTGTACCCCATGAAGCTCTTTATCAGGTGCACAACAAGGCTGGAGTTGGAGTTGTCGCCTACCATAGCCTTCCCGTTGCTCAGTAAGTCCAGAGAGTAGTAGACACCGGAGTTGATAATTTCCAGCTCTCGCTCGGTGACGTTGCTGGTGTCCCTCCGTGCAAAGAAGGTGTGGGCAAGAGCTTTGTGGACGTAACGCAGGACCGGACTTCGGATTTGCGCACTTTTCGCTGTGGCTGACTTGAACTTTCCTTGCGCGATTGTCTCCCAGAGAGCGTCGGTCTCGTCCTTGGTAATTGTGGTGGTGAGTTGCCTCCCATCCTTATGAGCGAACCCGTACACTTCCTCAAGGTCGGTGAAAGTCATTCGGTGCTTATCTTTCTTGATCATGAAGGTAATGAACCCACTTCCTTCTCCCTCCGGTGTGACTTCATCGGGTTCGTAATGGTGGACCTTTAAAGACGAAAGGAAGTCAATCGTTTGATTTCTGTAGGTGGGGTACGTCATCGATCTCCATCATGTCGAGCTCCATCATGTCGAAGACTTCTTGGCAGTCTTCGAGGATCCCCAGACTCTCCATTGCGTCTTGTTCTGGGTATCGGGTCCCCACGAACACCATCTGACGGAAAATGGACCGGTACTCTTTTGCGCGGACGCGGGTTGGACCGGAAGCCTTGACCTTGCTTCCGCTATCGGCTTCAACGGCCGGTTTCTTGCCCTGAGCTTTTTCAGCCGCAGCTCTTGCAATCTTTCCCCTTGTGGTGGTCATGTTCTGAAAACGGATTAAAATTCACAAGAGAGGTTATGATTGGGCAGAATCCGACACATGCAAACAAGAGAAGTAACTGTGCCGAGTGATTAAATCGAGATACGAGGAACTAGATTCAAGTGACTTCAAATCGATTCATAGCTATCAAAGTAAGCTCACAAAGCCTTAGATTCGACAAGAAAGAGATACATGCAAGCAGGAATCGATGGTCAAATCGAACTATCTTTCTTTCGATGAACGAAAATTTCCCCCCTAAACATTTCTAAAATAAAAATCAAACCACAATCCCTTTTCAAGAGTCAGATGCTTACCGCTTGGAGTTCGGAAGGAGAGATCGAGATCAAATGTGAAGAACAAGATGAGAATGCTTAGAGAGAAAACGAAAACTAATATGTTTCTAGCTAAAGAGCGAGAGAGAGAGATTAGGGATTTAGGAGCTTAAGAAAGGTAAAGTAGGAGAGAGGGGTGGGGCGAGGAGATCGGACGGACACGATTTCAAGTAAAACTGTCCAATCGAACGTGCCCAATAAATGAAAACCGCCTCCTTCTTTTTCTCTCCCACTTTCTCTTTCTTAAACAAAATCGCTGAGTTAAAGTCGAATCCACTAATGGGCCCCCTAAAAAGAAATAAATGGGCTTACCTGGCAACGGCCAGGGATTGGTAAAAACCGTTTCCCCAAAACCGTTGCTCTCATATAGCTTGAGCAAAATGGTCAAATTGCAGAGCGCATTGATCAAGCTTTCTTCCTCCCTCTGTTTTTTTTTTTTTATATCATCAAACCTGGAGGAGAAAACGTCAAAACAAACTGGAATAAAGAAATATGTACAATGATAGGCATGGGATTTCCTCCCAAGTGAGCTTGTTTTAAGTCTCATAGCTTGACTCTTCAGACCTTTTAGGCTTGGGGAGGGTCTTGTAGAAGAGTCGAAACTCGTCCTTCTACAATTTCGTCCCCCAAGTATGCTTTGAGCCTCTGGCCATTTACTGTAAATTCGTCCCCATTCTTATTGAGCAATGTGACGGCCCCGTAAGGCAGAACTTCCTTAACCTTAAACGGACCAGACCAGCGCGACTTAAGTTTTCCTGGGAACAGCTTGAGCCGTGAGTTGAAAAGCAAGGCATTGTCCCCTTCCTTGAAGATCTTGGGTAGGATCTTCTTGTCATGGAAGGCCTTGGTTCTCTCCTTATAAATCTTAGAGTTTTCATAAGCGTCTAGCCTAATTTCCTCAAGCTCATGGAGATCCGCTTCTCTTTTTTCCTGAGCTGTTCTGATATCAAAGTTTAGTAGCTTGATTGCCCAAAGTGCTTTATACTCAAGTTCAACCGGCAAATGACAAGACTTCCCATACAGCAGCGAAAAAGGAGTTCTCCCAGAGTGCGTCATCAAGTTTAGCGGCCCAGTCCTTCTTGGTCACTCCCACTATTGTTCTGAGGATTCCCTTGATCTGCTTGTTCGAAACCTCAACCTGACCACTGGTTTGGGGATGATATGGGGTCGCGACCTTATGCTTCACCCCATGCTTTTTCAACAGGCTTTCGAACACTTGGTTAATGAAATGACTGCCTCCATCGCTTATCACCACTCTGGGTACGCCATATCTGGGGAAGATGATATTCTTGAATAACTTAATCACCGCCTTGGCGTCATTAGTTGGACAAGCCACTGCTTCCACCCACTTGGAAACGTAATCCACAGCAACAAGGATGTAAGCGTTTCCATAGGAGGTTGGGTTGAAGAGTCCCATGAAGTCAATACCCCACACATCGAACACTTTAACCTCCAAGATTGGGTTCTGGGGCATCTCATTCCGCTTAGTTATATTCCCCTCTCTCTGACACCGATCACACCGCTGGATATAGTCGTGGGTATCCTTGAACAAGCTGGGCCACCAGAATCCAGCGTAGAGAACTTTTGTTGCGGTTTTGAAGGTCGCGAAATGCCCACCATAACTGGAGCCCTGGCAATGCTGTAGAATTCCGTTTACTTCTTCTTGAGCAACACATCGTCTGAATAGCCCATCCGATCCTCTCTTGAACAAGTATGGCTCGTCCCAGAAGTAATGGGATATGTCCCTAAAAAATTTCTTTCGCTGATATGGGTTCAGGTTTGTTGGCGCTTCACCACAAGCTAGATAGTTGGCAAAATCTGCATACCAGGGTGCTGCCTTTTCCTCTATCGCTTTGATCTCTTCGAGCTTCTGGGCCACATAGAGGCTGCGGTTCAGGGTTTTTACCAAAAGCAGTTGCTCCTCGGGTAGTGAATCATCTATGGGAACTGGTTCATCTATCCGGAGCCTTGACAGGTGGTCAGCTACGCCATTTTCCACTCCTTTCTTATCTAAGATCTCCAGGTCAAATTCCTGGAGCAGAAGTATCCACCTCAAGAGCCTTGGTTTAGTGTCCTTCTTAGCCAGGATGTGCCTCAGGGCTGCGTGGTCGGTATATACTACGACTTTTGATCCAACCAGGTAGCTTCGGAACTTCTCGAAAGCAAAGACTACAGCAAGAAGCTCTTTCTCCGTTGTGGCATACCTGCCTTGGGCATCGTCCAGTGTTCTGCTGGCGTAGTAGATAACATGTAGCTTTCTGTCAATTCTCTGTCCAAGGACCGCTCCAACCGCATAGTCGCTGGCATCACACATTATTTCGAAGTGATAGTCCCAGTTTGGTGCTTGTACGATTGGTGCTGTGACTAGGGCTTCCTTGATCAAATTAAAAGCTTTCAGGCAATCCTCGTCAAATAAGAATTCGGTCTCCTTGCACAAGAGGCGCGTCAGGGGTCGGGCAATCTTGGAGAAATCTTTGATGAAACGCCTATAAAAACCAGCATGCCCCAGAAAGCTTCGTACGTCTTTGACTGACTTGGGCGGTGCCAACTGAACCATCACTTCGATCTTGGCTTGGTCAACCTCGATGCCTTTCTCTGATATCTTGTGTCCCAAGACAATTCCCTCTTGAACCATAAAATGGCATTTCTCCCAGTTCAGGACGAGGTTGGTCTCTTCACAGCGCTTGAGCACCCTGCACAAGTTCGACAGACAAGAAACAAAAAAACCACCGTATACGGAAAAATCATCCATAAAAACCTCGACGGGTCAGAGAATATAGAGGTCATACACCTCTGAAAGGTTGCTGGGGCGTTACATAAACCAAATGGCATTCTTTTATAGGCGAAGGTTCCGTAAGGACAGGTGAAGGTGGTTTTTTCTTGATCATTGGGATGGATAGGGATTTGGAAAAAACCAGAATACCCATCAAGGAAACAGTAGAAAGGATGATTTGCCAACCGCTCAAGCATCTGATCGATGAAGGGGAGTGGAAAATGATCCTTTCTCGTTGCCGAGTTGAGTTTTCTAGATGATTGCACGCAAGAGGTCCCAGTGACAGCTGTGGAACGCAAGAGGTCCCAGTGAGCAAGGTAGAGTAAAGCTTCCTGGGTCTCCCAGCTTCTTCTGGACCACTTTCCTCTGGATGATTGCACTGCATTCGTGAGATAGAACGACCATTCCTTGGGCTTCTTTCGTTCTTTCCAAGATAGCATCCTTCAAAAAATTTTGGTAAGGGGGAATCATCATAAAGGCGTCAAGCAAAGGCATTTTCACTTCTATTTCCTTCAATTGTTCATCGAATAAAGCTTTAAACTTCTCCAATTGTTGTTTCTTGAAACGAGAAGGAAAAGGGAGTTTGGGTTTATAGGGAGGTGGCACAAAAGCGGTTTCTTTCGGATTCCTTTGGTCAACTTGAGATCTCTGATGGGGGCTGGGTTTAGCTTCAAGTTTTAATATTTATAACCCAACCAAAATGAGCTGCAAGTGCACAGCTGTGTTGTAGTCGGGGTCGAACACAAGGAGGGTGTGATCTCGCTTCAAACTTGTGGTGATTGATGAGTAGCTAGAACAGAAAATATGTTGTTGTGGTGAACCTAAAATGAAAGGAAAACAAAGACAAGTAAGTAAAATAGGTTGCTAACAATTAAGAGAAAGAGTTAGGCAAAGGATAATCTTTGAAAACATGTAATGAAGTGATGATTGCGTTGGTATTTCATTATGAACTATCTTGAACACAAAACACTAAGGTATGGTCTTTCCACTTTCGTGGCTCCAACCACTATGATTAATCAGCCTAATAGACTCAACTTTCGATGGTTATTACAAGCTGTAATCATGCATTAACGGTTCAAGTAATGATAGAGTTCACTAGACTCCTTAGGTCAGCTTTCGTTGCCTAAGACGCCTAGCTCACCAAATATTAGATCAAGCAATACAACAAGCTTTTGGAGAGTGTATCAACCCTAGATCAGATTGCTAGATGTACGGTAAAGCAATCATGCATTAAGTTCAAATAAAGGTGAAGATTAGTTCATGAATAAAAGTCCCAATTGCAACCGCCAATCACATCACACAAGTTTCATTGATTTACCTCGCCTAACAAATGAATCTACTCGGACATGGTGCGATCAAACAAGCAAGCAATGATTGAAAGCATTATGCAAGTATTAAAAAGAGATAAGGGATAGAATAAGCTTCTCTGTTGAAGAACAAGTCGAAATCTCCCTTGATAACTTGAAATCCAAAGTACAATAGAAAAGGAAAAGATGAAAAGAACAAGAACAAGGTTTTTGTGCAAGAGCAAGACTTGAGTGGCGCCTCCTTCTCCTCCTCCTAGATGGCGAGCTTCTAGGGCTTCTCTCTCTCTCTGACGGCCACTCTCCTCTTGCACGAGACTCCCCTTTTCGTGAGGCTAAAAGCTTGTATTTATAGGGTAGAAGTCGCTAGGTTTATGATGAGCTGAAAAAGGAAACTTTCCGGTTAACCGGCATTGATGATTTGCGACGTGATTGGACCGGGTTAAGGACAAGTAAACCACCAAAAGCAATATGGTCTTGTGTTAAGTCGATACATGGTCCATGCCGCGGAATCCCGGGCCGTTTGTGGCACCTAAGTCTCCATGGGCTTCATCTTGTCGCTAACCGGACATGTCTCGGTAGAAAATGAGTTTCTCCCTGATGGTTGATCCAAATGGCTTGAATCCACTTCGCCGTGATGCATGACTCAAAAATCTATCCAGAAAGACCAAGATCATGATTTTTTGACGTTGGGAAGACCCGTTGCCGCGGTTATCTTTCGGATGCTCCGGTTTTGTCCAAATGCGAGAATCGGACAAATGGAGTTATATTGATGCTCTTGACTTGGAAACTTGCATGGATCATGGTTTGAGGCTCTTTTGCTCCTTTTTGAATCCTTTTTGATGTTTTAACCTGTTAAGACTCCAAAACCAACAAATACAAGAAAACTACCTCCAAAGGTATAAAACCTTATTGAAAACACTTGAAAACACCAATAAATACTTAGTGAAAACATGTAAAATATGATGTTATCAACTCCCCCAGACTTAGCCTTTGCTTGTCCTCAAGCAAACTAAGAAAGGAAAAGAGGTTTGAAAACGTGAGAACTCTCAAATCTTTTGGAAATCCATGTTGACCTTTGTTTTAGTAATCCACATAAAACAGCAATGGCATTAAGAATTAAGAATAAGGAAGTACATACCATGAGTTTTGCAATCATCCCAAAGCAATCCACTTCTCTTTAGGCCATCCAAATTCCCCACCTTTGACTCCTTTAGTTTCTAAAGGTGTGGTCTCGACTAGGGAATATCGATCAAAGAGGTTATAGACTCTTACCCATCCTCTTTTGATAAAACACATGTTTTGGCTCTTGTTTCACCTCTCTCTCTTCTCACTTCTTAAGTCGATTCATCCCTTTTTTTAGCATAGTATTTTTTTATTCGACTTCTTCTCCTCTTTGTGGAGGTTTTTGATGGATCTTCCATAGACGCGAGTATTGATGGTTGTAGCCACCTAATCCCCGGTTACTTGGATCAAAAGGTCTTCCATAGACGCGAGTATTGATGGTGGTTGCCACCTAATCCCCGGTTACTTGGACCTTGGTGCTTTTTCTTAAGTTTGAAGGGGAGAGAGAGGGGAAACCGAACTCACATAGACTTTCACTATTTGGTGAGGATGAGGAGTCGTGCCTTTTGTAAAACCAAGCCCCTAGCCGAGAAGGTTAAGTTCATTAAGGTGCGGAGTCAAAGATGTATCCTTCTTAAGCCCTTGGAGATGTGGACATTTTTCGTAGATCGATCCACTCATGGTGCACATGTGATGAAGTAAACTGCCAAATACTGATCAATGGTCACTTAAACACAGGCACAACAATGGTTAGGTCCAAGATAAAGTCATAATTCTCGACAAAAGTTTTGACTCAATAAAAACGACTCGATGAAAAGAAAAATGATGCAAGATGAAATGCCAAAATGAACAAACTTATTAGTATAATCCCCCCAGACTTAACTTGCACCGTCCCGGTGTAAGAAAAATCAGATTAAGAGAGGTAAAATAGGTAATAAATTTGGAAAGGGAAAGGTTAGAATGATGTTACCAAGGGAAGACCAATTGTAATGAAGATCAGGGTCGGATAACGGAATAGGGCTCCTCTTTAGACATGATTGGTCAGTGAGTTTTGAATTTCCAGGCCTGATTCTCGCCGGTTGGCGTTTTGGTCGAGTTGGGCTCATTTGGTCGACCCGAGAAGAGTGCCATGAACCACAGCTCAAACCGTGAAGATTTTACTGACCCATATTGAAATTTCATCGACCAACCTCATGTTTTAGGAACACTGGTGAAGTTTGGGGTCAAACGAACGAGCGGTTTGGGAGATTCTTCATTTGGTGGTCCATTCGGTTGACCGGATGATAGTGTAATAGACCACAGCGAAAATGATGAAGAATTCTTCGACCTATCTTGAAATTCCATCGACCAACCCCATATTTTATGACCACTGGTGAAGTTGGAGGTCAAACGAACGAGTGGATTGAGAGTTCCTTCACAAAGTGGTCAATTAGGCTCCGTGAAGAGTTTTCTTGACTTCTTTGTGATTGACTCGTTCGTTCCTTGATTTTCTTCTGGATTATTTATTTTGAAGCTCCAAGAATCCATTTCCAGCTGGTGGCCGTACATATGCCATGATTTGGTTTTTGTCGGCCTTCGGTTGCCCGCCATCGACCGGATGTGGCATCTGTGATTATCTCCTCATCCGTTCACATTCCTCCGTCCTATCTTTTGGATTTTCCGACCAACCTGGTGTTTTTTAGCCACCTGTGAAGTTTGGTGGACATCGGTCACGTGGTTTGGGAGATGGTGGATGTTGGTCCTCCTTTGCACCCGTTTGGCCGAGAGAATCTCGCCGGATGGGATATCTCTGAATCTATATGGTCGAATTGTGATTTGTTTCGACTGAAGTGATTCTTTGATCCTCCTTTATCATTCCAGATTGTGCCCGCCATGTTCTTTGTTCCTTTGTTTGGTTCTCCTTTGAAACCGCCTTTAAACCGCCATGTGGTTTGTGGTTTTGGTTGGTTGCAGCAACTTTACTTGATATCCCTCCTGTCAAATATTTAAGTCCTTGCAAAATACTTGAAATCACTGTTAAGTCCGGTCTTAGATTGAGATCCCCAAGTAACCAACTTGAAGTTCACAATCTAAGAGAATATGATATAAACTATAAAAACATGTTGGGTCTTGGTTAGGGATCCCAAAGTTCTGAAATAGTTTATCATTAGTGAAATAAATGCATAATTGGAGTTTGACAAGTTAAGATTCATTCTCATTCATTAACCATCAATATTAAGCAATTTAAACCATTAAATGTAACTACCGAAGTTCAAGGTTCAAATGCTTATCAAGTGAGGATCAAAGATGGTTTTTAATGAATGCATGAGGAGAATTTACTTACCTTGATTGGAGATTTCGCCTTCTACAAGGGTGGGAACAAAGGGTGGGTCACTTTCTTGTTTTGGTCTCCTTTTGGTTCTTCATCCTAAAAACATTTTTTTGTATTTTTATGCAATTTTAAAAACTCCTGAAAAATAAAACTAAGTAGTTATGCATGCAATAATGATATGAAAATTTAAAATGAAAATAAAAACCATGTGGGTTGCCTCCCACAAAGCGCTTTGTTTTAATTCATTTAGCTTGACTCCTTTTTCTTTTTAGGTGTGGATGAGCTCAACTAAAGGGTTTGGGGTCCCTTTAGATTCTCCATTCTCCGGTTCAGGGGGCTTTCTTGGTGGTCTGGGCACGCCAAGATCATCTCCTATGCCATCTTTGAAGACAAATGCCCTCGGGAAGAGCTTTAAGGTGTTCATGAGCTTCTCCTTTGCGGTATGAGCTTCTTTTGGGTCCGGATCCTTAGGGTTAAGGATTATCATCTTGGCAAAGGACTTATGTACTCCATCAGGCTCCTCATCAGCTTCATTTTCGTCCAAGGTATGGAGCAAAACCGAGTAGATATCCTTGATGACATCTTTATGTTTCAGCGTTGACGGTTTCATGGCCACCTTCGGTTTTGGATAGGGGTCACTCTCCTTGGCGTCTTTAGGCATTATGGCTCCTTTCTTTGGCATGTTAGAAGTCTTATCTGGTGGTAGTTTGATCACTCTTGGTGCTGTCTTGAAGTCGATGCTTTGATAGAAAACATCTTGTCGGATATTTCCTAGTGACATGCGGCTTCTCATGAAGTCTATGATCGCACCGGTGTAAGCTCTTCTTGACTCCCCTGGAGACAGCTCCGGTTTCTGGATCTCCTTAGGATCAGCTTCTTTTTCTCCTTCTTGAGATGGTGTAGGGACAAGGGCGAGCTGGTTCTCCTTAGATAGGACAGCACTACAAAATGTTTGAGGGTTTACCTCATTTTGCTTCCTTACGGCTTCCGCGGTTAGGACGGTGTAAACCCCAACTTCTGGACACGAGTGGAGAGAGACTCAAACTTGCTGCAAAGATCAGTGAACCCATGACTTAGCTTCTCATTGAGGTTCTTGTTGATTTGCCTTTGCTCCTCCATGTATCTTTCCAAGACTACATCTATCTTCTCTTCTTGTTGAGCCGGTGCAACAGCTTGAGGGAAAGTGAAAGGCAGCTTCACTTGACAGATCCCTTGAGGGTAGGCATGTTGCTTAGGCTGGTGTTGAGCTCCTTGATAGACGTGCTGGCCAGAATACACAAAGTTTCCATCAATGTAGTCCACTTCCACTTTATGCGGCCTAACCGGTGGGGGATGTGCATAAAAGCTCATCAAGCCCATTCTTTCTCTTCTAGTGTGTTGTTGGAGTTAGGTCTTCTTGTCTTCCACCTAAAACACACAAAGGAAGAGATTCAAGTAAAATTTTTATGAGTTTTTAAGGTTTTATGAAAAACAGAAAGTAAAGTGCAAGAAAGTAAGAACTAGACTAAAAATCAATCAAAAAGTTTGAAGGAAAAGCGACAGCCTCCCCGGCAACGGCGCCAAAAACTTGATGGGGGCTGGGTTTAGCTTCAAGTTTTAATATTTATAACCCAACCAAAATGAGCTGCAAGTGCACAGCTGTGTTGTAGTCGGGGTCGAACACAAGGAGGGTGTGATCTCGCTTCAAACTTGTGGTGATTGATGAGTAGCTAGAACAGAAAATATGTTGTTGTGGTGAACCTAAAATGAAAGGAAAACAAAGACAAGTAAGTAAAATAGGTTGCTAACAATTAAGAGAAAGAGTTAGGCAAAGGATAATCTTTGAAAACATGTAATGAAGTGATGATTGCGTTGGTATTTCATTATGAACTATCTTGAACACAAAACACTAAGGTATGGTCTTTCCACTTTCGTGGCTCCAACCACTATGATTAATCAGCCTAATAGACTCAACTTTCGATGGTTATTACAAGCTGTAATCATGCATTAACGGTTCAAGTAATGATAGAGTTCACTAGACTCCTTAGGTCAGCTTTCGTTGCCTAAGACGCCTAGCTCACCAAATATTAGATCAAGCAATACAACAAGCTTTTGGAGAGTGTATCAACCCTAGATCAGATTGCTAGATGTACGGTAAAGCAATCATGCATTAAGTTCAAATAAAGGTGAAGATTAGTTCATGAATAAAAGTCCCAATTGCAACCGCCAATCACATCACACAAGTTTCATTGATTTACCTCGCCTAACAAATGAATCTACTCGGACATGGTGCGATAAAACAAGCGGCTCCACTTCTATGTTCCTCTTGCACCATTGTGATATCCATCCTATCTTATCTTGCTAAAAGAGAAACAAAGAAAACAAAGTAAAACTAAAACTAAAAACTGAAATTTAAAGGTGTTACCTTATGGGTTGCCTCCCATACAGCGCTTGTTTAAGGTCTTTAGCTTGACCGTAATGCTCTTTAGGATTTAAGAGAGGGTAGTGATCAATGGAGCTTTTTGTCCATCAAGATCTTTCTTCTTGGGATTTATATCGGGAGGATGATTCACGGCGGGATAGACAATCTCTCCATGCTTGTCCCGGGGCACTTCAGCCATAGGAAAGAGTTTCATAGTGTTAGCGAACTTTTTCCTTGAATCCTTCCAAATTTTCATCAGTCAGCTTTTCCTGGAGGAGAATCCTAACTTTTGCAAATCCTTTAGTTTGCTTAACCTTCTTAGTGGTCTCTGTCCCGGTCTTATCCTTGATCGGTCCTTTTGGTGGGTGTTTAGGTAATGCCGTAGTCTTACTTCTTGCTGTCGGGGCAAGTTGCTTGGGCTGGTAAAATGCCGTAGTCTTACTGCTTGCTGTCGGGGCAAGTTGCTTGGGCTGGTAAAATGCTGTAGTCTTACTTCTTGCTGTCGGGGCAAGTTGCTTGGGCTGGTAGGCAAGGTCTTTGCTGGGCAAGCTGGACAGGATTTTCTCTTCTTCTGGAGGCTTGGGGATAATCTTATTCTCTTGCACCATATCAACTGATGGGTTTCTCGTTGAACACATGGGGAAAAACATCTCTTTATTCACCTTGTTGAATGAGATCCTCCGGTTGGGAAAATCGAAAATGGCTCCAACGGTTGATAGAAAAGGGGTGCCAAGGATGATGGGTCTATGGCTACTTTCTCTCATTTCCACTATTTGAAAGTCGGTAGGAATAGAACAGTTCCCAAGTCGTACCATCACGTCCGGGATGAAACCGTAAGGCGTTTGCGAGAATGAATCGGCGTAGTTGATAGAGATGGATGAAGGTTGGATGTTGGTAAGGCCTATCTCGTCTGCAATCTTCCTTGACATGATGTTGACATTAGCTCCTGTGTCACAAAGAGAATCGGTGAGATTAACTTCATTAATAGAACATGGAACTACAAATTTTCCAGAGTTATCCGCCTTTGGAATGATCTTGGGGAAAAGGCGTCTTTTCCTTGCGCGGTTGGATTCTTTCTCGGGATAGATTTCTTCAGGCCAGGTCATACAATCATACTTAGGTGGGGAGAGCTTCCATTTGGGGATAGAATCCTCAAACTTCTTTTCTATTGCAACGGAGTTGCAAAAAGATTTCTTGGACTCCATCTCCTGTTTTTTTACTGCTTCTGCGGTTTGAGCGGCTTGCACTTCCAATTTCTTGACATGAGCGGCAATGGCATCATATTTAGCATGGAGATCATTGAACAAAGTGTCCATCTTCTCATTCATCTCCTTGTTGTTTCTCTTTTGACCTTCCATGATTTGTTGAAACATTCCCTCGAACTTGTTGTTTGGCTGGGCTAAAGGAGGTTGGCTGGTGGGTAAACTATATGGTTCCTTTGGTGGGTATGGTGCTCTTTGGTCATAGTTCTGCCTAGGTTGAAACTGGTTTCCTTGCTGCTGGAAACGATCTCCATAGGGTTGGAAAGGTGGTCTCTGCTGCTGGAATCTTGAGGGATAGGTTTTGTCTTGTGGGTTCTCCACATTGGTGCTGCGGTAAGAAAGGTTTGGGTTGGACCGGTAGTTGGGATTGTATCCCCTGTTTCCATAGTTACCAACATAGTTAACTTCTTCCTCAAGTTGATCATTGGAGAAATCTCCCATGCATTCCCTTGTAGGATCATCATTGACATCATTTATGCCCTCAACTGCATGTATGTGTCTTTGCTGTCCTTTTAGAACTTGAGCATCATATTCTTCAGTTCAGCCATCTGAGTAGCATCAGGGGGTGCGTTGGTAGAGCGGAGTGATCTATCATAGTCGGGGCAGTTGTTGCAATCACTTGCTGCAAGGTTCTCAATCAAGACTTTGGCTTCCTCAACAGTCTTTGTCATAAAATTTCCATTGCTTGCAGTATCCAAGGATAGCTTATACTTGTGGTCTATGCCACGATAGAAAATGTTCCAAAGGTTCCCATCCTTGAAACCGTGGTTAGGGCAGTCCCTAATGTATTCCTTGAATCGATCCAATGCCTCATAGAATGATTCGGTTGCACCTTGGCGAAATCCAGAGATCTTGTTTCTAACAGAAATCGATCTTTGCTTAGTGTAGAAATGGTTGATGAATGCTGCCTTGTATTCGTCCCAAGTGGTGATCGAATGGGCAGGAAGAGATTTTAACCATCTAAGGGCTTTGTAGCCAAGAGAGAATGAGAAAAGTTTGCACTTTAGGTAGTCGGCTGAGACTCCATTGGCTCGGGTGGTGCTGCAAATCTCTTCAAAGTTATCTATGTGATCAAGCGGGTGCTCAGCTGGTAGGCCATGAAACTGGTTTTTCTTAACCAATGCTATGATTTGAGGCTTGATCTCATAGTCATTCCTCTGAGGTGGAGGTGGGTTGATCGGATTTCGATCCGTAAAGAAAGCATCAGCGGAGTCATAGTCTCCAATGGTTTGGTTGTTAGCTTGAGGTTGTGCATCAACTTCCCCAGCAGGAGGTTGTGGTGCTAAGGTTGGAGGTGGATCTCTCCCTTCAGCTACAGCTCTAGCTACTGCTGCATCATGAGCGGCTTGGGCCATCTCTTGAACTCTTTGTCGTCTAAGTGTCTTCTCAAGTCGGTCGATTTCAGCAACTGGTTCAACTAGATTGTCCCTATTAGACTGTCTAGTCATGCACCTGAAAAACAAAAGAAGAAAACAAATGAAAAGTAAAATAAACTAGAAAAACCAAAAGCAAAAATAATGAAAATGCAAGAAAACGATAAAATCCTAGACTAGATCCTAATCGCGATTCAAAGGTACTGCTGCAGTCCCCGGCAACGGCGCCAAAAACTTGATGTGTGGTCAGGTTTTACCGACTTTTTAAAATCCTGCAAGTGCACAGATCGTAGAAGTACGGGTTATCGAACACAAGGACTGGCTAAAATGAATACACTTTAAATCTATGGAGTTCGGATCAAGCTAGAATGAGATAAAGGATGATTGGTTGGTTGTCTAATAACTAAATACTAAAGCTAAGAAATCGAAGTTGTAAAGCAATGAGGGAAAAGCGTTAGGTCTCTAGGGGCTAATTCGCAGAGAGGCAAGCAGTGATCAGTTCGATGATAGATATGAATCAATTTAGGGATGATGGGATGATAGATCCGTCTAGAACACAAAACACGAAAATAAGTCTTTCCACTTCCGTGGCTCCGACTCCTATGATAACTTATCTAATCGCTAAACTTTTGGTATGTCCTTAGATAGTTAATCAAGCATTAAATCGATCAAGTTCGGATACAGTTCACTAGGTTTAGTAAATCAACTTCCGCAGTCTAAGAAACCTAGCTTGTCAAAGAATAGGTCCGGCGAATGATACAACACTTCCGTGGCTCAAATCAACCTAGGATCAGATTGCTAGATGCACGGTAAAGCAATCAGCATTAATTAGTGAACAAAACGAGACAAAGACTCTAATGATATCCCTAACAGTTCATCGAAATCATAGATCAAGCAAACAACTCATTGAATTAGTAATCCTAGCAACCTAACAAGTGAATTACTCAGACATGATCAAAGTAACAACACAGAGAGATGAAGAAAGCATGATAATAGATAAAGGTTCAGAAATCTTCTCCAAATTGTAGTGAGGAGGAGAGATCCTCTCCTTGAAATCTCTAGAACAAAAGTAGATCTATGAAACTGAAATACAATACGGCTCTATGGTTCTTTTTTTTCTAAAGAGGCAAAAAAGGTGTATTTATAGTGCTAGGTCTTCCAGGGGTCGAGATTAGGTAAACGGGCCGAGTAAACCGTGAAAACGTGCAAAACGGGCCTTAGTCGGGCTAAGGCAGGTCGAGCGGGACGGCGGCGGTCGAGCGGGGCGGTCGACAGGTCGGTCGGGATGATGGTCGGGTCGAGCTGGCGGTCGAGCGGTCGCACGGGATGCGGTCGGGCGCGCACGGGATGGCGAAAAGAGGTCGGGTCGGACGGGAGCCTTGGAGGCCCTGTCCGACCGGCTCGGTCGACCGGATCGTGAAGGAAGGTCGGGTCGGACGGGGGCCTTGGAGGCCCTGTCCGACCGGCTCGGTCGAGCGATGTCAATGTGCAGTTAAGGACGGTCGGGTCGGACGGGGGCCTTGGAGGCCCTGTCCGACCGGCTCGGTCGAGCGGCTGGTGTAGACGTCCGGTTTTCGGCTGATTTGACACTCTTCACTAAATTGATAATATCTTCCATTCTACACGTCCAAATTGCATGATTCCAATTGCGTTGGAAAGCTAACTAATGTAGGCATCGCGGCGAACTGGTTTTGGTGAGATCCATTGAGTATAATGTTTTTGGGGCTCTTTCAAAGTTGATGCTGTGTCGTGGAGCGGCGTAAAGTCCAAATCCTGTGGTTTTGCTCCAAAATGCATCTTTCGACCTGTTTAGACTCTTAGTACTATAAATCCACAAAAAATACCTTTTTAGATCGAAAAGCCTTTAAAAACCTTATAAAAAGCATAGTAAAACCATATAAAAAGGGTACAAAATAGAGGTATATCAATGGTCCTTAATTGGGGGTCATCCCATTAGGTTTAGCCTCCATGAGTTTCATGATATTACACGGCTAAACTGTGAGCCATTTGAAGATGATGGAGAGTTGAATGTTGACCATAATCAGTTTTGGGAATTGGTCGGCATCAAATCAGGCGAAGGACCTAACTGGGAAGAGTTAGACAAGGCGTTTGGAATATGCAGTAGTTGGAGTTATCAGAAGAAGAAAAAGCTTGCATTGTTGTTTGTGTTGCATGTGGGAGTATATGGCTTAGCGCGAAATAGTAGAGTCCCTTTCAAGGCAGCAAAAAGAGTGTTGGTTCCAGAGGCGTTTGAAAGCTATCCATGGGGTAGAGTTGCATTTCAGCAGTTGGTGCAGTCGATTAAAATAGCGAAATTTGACGGCCCTTCCTACACAATTCCTGGATTTGTGCATCCGTTGCTTATATGGGCTTACGAAGCAGTTGATATCATTGGAGAAAAGTTTGGGAGGAGACGTGATGCTCCAATCCCTCTACTACGTTGGCAATCATCCCGTCGGAGATATAATCTTAAGGCCCTTATGGAGGAGGATAAGAAGAAGAGCGTCGATAAGAAGGTATGTTCTCTTGGTCAATGAGTTATTAGATTATCACATGTATATGTCTATCGTCGATTTTATGTGAAAATCAAGCAGATTAATTTTAAGATTTTAATTCGTGGATGCAGGCCCGTGTTAGACACTTGGTGGAGATGCCCCTTGCTGAGATATATCCAAAATGGGCTGACGAAGAAGCAGACTGTGATAAGAAGCTTGACAATATGATTCGCGATATTCTTGACGGCTGCTTGGATGAATCTTTTTAGGAAACCGACGATGGTGAGAGAAAAAAGAGCAAGAGTAAAGTGGTGGAAAGCGCCGAGGGTGCTGCAACTAAGAGGAAGAGGAAAGTGGTGGAAAGCGCCGACGGTGCTGCAACTAAGAGGAAGAGCAAAGTGTTGGAAAGCGACGACGATTTTATTGAAGATTACCGTGCCCCCAAGTCATCGAAAGAACAAAGCGCCCAAGCGGAAGAAGAGAAACGACGAAAGAAGGTTTGTGATGGGGCAAAGAAGAAGGCAACACTAAATAAGGGGAAAAGCGATGAGTCAACCGAAACTTCCATGTCTGCTGATGATGATACCAGTTTACGAGAAGAAGTTAACAGACAAAAAAAAGCAATGAGAAAAGCGAAGGAGAGAGAGAATGAAGAAAGAAGTAGGCAGTATGCCGCAATGCTGCAAGTTGTGCTTGATAAAGTGAATGCGATAGATGACAGGGTGTCTGCTATAGAGGCGTTAAGAGAAGGTGGTCCGACAGCGCCGGTTGCAGATGTAAACTCCAATGCCGAGGGTGGTGGTGCTCAGCCGAAACCCATAGAACAGGGGAGTCCAGATCCGGTACGTAGGGCTCTGTTTTCTGGGAGTTTTTAACGCTATGGTTGGGATGTTGAGCGGTGTAATTTCTCAAACATATGGTTTGTGTAATAGTTTGGTTTTGGATGGATTAATTCTTGTACCTTGACAGATGAAATCATTGTATATGTATCATAGTGTGGATATAAATGGTAGACTTTACGGTAGACTTGTTGCTATGATGGTAGATTTACTGTTTTTCTGTTTTGATAGATTTATTATGGTAGATTTTTTATGATAGATTTATTATGGTAGATTTATTATGGTAGGTTTATTATGGTAGGTTTATTATATTGTCATTTAGGGTAGAGTTATATTGTCTTTCTATAAACCAATTATGGTGTCTATGGTAGACTTATTACTATGGTAATGTCAGTTTTTTAACAGTTATTACATTTGTGGCAGTCTTGGTTACTACAAGACGAAGCAACCTCACAAGTAGGGGTTACGTACAAGCGTGCCATTAGAAACCCGAAAGTGAAGGGAACTGTCGCTGATAAAGTGAAGACAGTAAAGCAGGAACCTGCTGATCCAAAAAATAAGACGAGAGCAAAAGGAAAGAACAAGGACACCCAACGAGAAGAGAAGAATAGGGAATTCGTGATCCCACAATTGTCTGACGAAAATGATAATCCGGAGATGGAAGCGTTTAACGGTGGACTAGATAAGTTTCTCGAATTTATCAATAGAGATGATTTCTATGGGAGGCTTCCACACCACATTAATTGGGCACCTAATCAAGTGGACCCTTACATTGGAAGCTCAGCAGTGAAGCGGATAATGGTTGGTGTAAACCCTTCTTCTGCGGTGTACAATCCTTTTGAAAAGGTCGCTGAAGCAAAATTGGATGCGTTAGTGGAGTTCTTGCGGACAGACTTGTAAGTTATTTTCGTGCTATACCCTTATTAATGACTTGTAAGTTATTGAAACTAGATGGAATCTTAGTTTACATTCATATTTGCAGAGACAATCCGTTGGATGATAGCCTTAGACTGGTTCAGTTCTATGCTCAACTGATGACACCTAAACAACTTTGGCCACCGAATAATGATAGATTTGGGTGGCTGCGTGATCCGGTAAAATTTTTATGACAGACTTGTTATTTAAGAGTTCATATACTGATAAGTGTTTTCATTATATATGTTGCAGCACATGGTTGCTGTTATGGATTTGTTCCGACAACGGTCTTTAGCCAGCCCCACTCCCTATCGGAGCGAAAGGATTGCTTTCTTTGACCCTTCGTTCACAAGTTTGTGGTGTAGTGAGTACAAAAACGATTTCCTCAGGGATAAGGATCACTATACGTTTCGTCAAGGGTTCGTAAATACCTTTAATGGTACAGCCCCAGAGTTCGCTTGTACCAACAAGAAATGGGGTGAGGAGGTGGATACGTTGTACATCGTCCACAATATCAATGATGAACATTGGATTGCGGTCGAAGTTGATATCGTTAAGGGAAGGGTGAAGGCATATGATTCCATCAATACTGCGTTTAGCGAACCTAGGCTGAAAGAGGAATGCAGACCGTACACGAAGATGATTCCTCTTTTGTTTAAGAAGATGGCACCACCGGAGAGGAGGAAGAAAATGAGCGAGGCGGCATACAGCTTTTACAGGGTAACAAGTTTCCCGCAAAACTTTCAAATCGGCGACTGTGGAGTTTACACATTGAAGTTTATCGAGTGCCTTGCGCTTGGACATACTACAACAGGGCTAAGCGATTCCACCGTTGGTGCGTTGCGTGTGAAATATGCAGCAGAGGTGTTGGATGAGCTCCCGGCTGAGGAGTGTTTCCAATTATCGTGCCCGCTGCCTCGGGGAACAAACGATGGTGATAGATTTCCACTACAGACTGATTTGTTGCAGTAATCATATCTCGTTCAATGCAGGGCATGAGATTAATTGTTAGTTATGGCACACTGTTTAATTGTGAGGGCTGATTAATTGTCCAAGCGCCTACAAATTTGTGGCAGACTTATTTTGAGACTTACGGTGGTAGATTTATTATTGTGGCAGACTTATTCTGGTAGATTTGTTTCATTAGGCTTGTTATTATGCCTGATATATTTATCTCACTACGGTAGACTTAGACATACTTGTGCGTGTCTCAAGACTTATTATAACACAAAGACAATTCGAGTACAAAGTAAAACAAACATGTAATACAAAGTGATAGTTCAGATTGTAAAAAAAAAAAAACACAAAGCTAAGATTGGCATGTAGCGCGATTATGGCCAGCCTTTTTACATTTTCCACACGTAGCTTCTTTGCGTGGACGCTTACTCTCCATAGCGACCTCAAATGCACTCTTCATTCTGGAGTTCTTCGGTCTCCCCGGCGGTTGATGAACGATCGGAGGTTTGCAAACTTTGGCTATCACATTTTCTGGTACAGGGAGTGCCACATCTCTTGGCATTACGGTTTTGGCGTATGAATTGAACAAGGAAGTGCGTCTATAGTAGGTATGGGCGAGCGAGATACGTGATATACCTGCAGCTTCTATAGTAGGTTTTGGCGTATGAATTGAACAAGGAAGTGCGTCTATAGTAGGTATGGGCGTATGAATTGAACAAGGCTGCAATCGCATGTACACATGGTAATTTATCCAAATCAAACCTGCGACAAGTGCATTTCTTCTCTGTCAAATTAACGACATGCAATACCCCCCCGCATGTCACTTGTAGTTGATCACAATCAATCTCCTGCACTGTCCATAGCTTTGCATTTTCCACACGAGACTGCTCATCAAATGTCACATATTGGTGTTATAAACGCAAATAATGTTATGCAAGACGAAGTTACTGAAAATAATTTACTGCAAAATGTACCTCTAGCAACTTCTCTACACCTCTGGTCAATGTAGTTTTCATTAGGGTTGCGTTTTTTCTCCTCGCAGCAAACCACCTTGTTAACAACGACCTCGCAGAATCGAGAAGTTGCACTATCGGTGAACCTCTAAAAGGGGATAGGACGCTATTTAAGGATTCCGCTATGTTGCTTGTCGTGAAGTTGTACCTATTCCCAGGGAAATGCACACGGGTCCATAACCGAACATCAGTCTTCACTAAATACCCATGAAGCGCCGGATCTAAAGCTTCTATTTGTGCAAAGAACTGATTAAACTCTAGAAGCCTATATGCGGACGCGGCCTTTTTTACAAGTCCGAAACATTCTCGTGTTCTGAATTTGAGCAAAATATTCTTATGCAAATGGTATGTGCAAATCCCCCTCGATGCCAACATATGCACTTGTTTTATTGCGTTTTTTATTGATTTATGTCTATCCAAAATCATGGCTAGACCCTCGTCGTCCGGGATAACACGGTGTAGCTGTCTGAAGAACCACTCCCACGACTCATGATTCTCAGTATCAACAACGCCAAATGCAATCGGAAAGATGTTGAAATTTCCATCTTGGGTTGTGGCGGTTAATAGTGTTCCCTTATATTTACCTTGCAAATATGTGGCATCAACGACAACAACCTTACGCATATACGGGAATCCGTGTATGCTTGCAGCAAAAGCAAGGAAAAGAAACTTAAACCTGTCTTCCTCGTCCACCTCGAGATTAATGAGTGTCCCAGGGTTTGCCCGTCTGATCATGTACAAGTAGACGGGGAGATCTTCGTATCCACTCTCCGAACTGCCGGAAACAAGTTGGCGCGCAAACCGTAATGTCCGATGGGCCTTCCAGTAGTCCATCTGCAGTCATAACAGATGTGTCATAACAAGTCTATCGTGACATATAAAACAAGTCTACCGTAACAAGTCCACTGTTACTTCGAGAACATGTACCTTAATTCCATATCGTTTATTCAAAGCGTCTGCGACATGGCAAGGTAATACAGTCTGTCCAACACAGCCTACAAATTCGCTGTATAGCCTTCCCAGGAGGTCAGGTTTAGCTTGCCGAGAACGACAAGAACGCTCTGTAATAGAACACGAGTGCTGTTGGACATAACTCTTTACGTAAAACTCGGGACCAGGCCCAAGAGTAGCCGCCCTCGCCCTCCATGTACATCCTTCGACCCAGCAGTTTACCGTCAATAATGTTGGCGTTGAGTACACGATATTATAATCGAACTTCAGTGCAACTGAAAGCATCTTCAATCTGAGCACCAAATCCTTTTTGGTTGGATATCGTTGGCCGACGGCCAATTCAACTGAACCGCGTTCTAACTGCAGAAATTCAGGTATCGAACTTTCTCCCCTTTTCTTCGGTGGCAGGAAAAACATTTCTTCCTCTTCTTTTGAAAATCTTCCTTTGGTGGTACCGTATTCTTCATCCCCAGAGCTTGCACCGTCCGGATCATCACAGCAGTCAAATATCATCTCTTCGTCGACTTCCTCGTCAGTATCACTATCAATTAATAAGTCATCTTCTCTTGTATCTCGAACACCTTCATGGCATGGCGTTTTCTTGCCCGTCTCCACGATTTCCACGCAGAGACGGGCCGTATGGTTTGTAAATTGCTGCAGAAATGACCTGAACTGTCTAGAATTCGTAACAAACACTGGAGGTGTAGTCACCACACTTTTCGTGACCATGTAGCTCAATTGTACCTCATAAAACCGCTGATCGACCCCCAAGCTCTTCAAACACCATCCGATGGAAATCACCATAAGAGGTTCGAAGGTCAGCCCCAACAGTTGTAGATCTTCGAGACTTGTCTGCAATGAAAAACCATCGGTTTTGTTGTGCTTTCCATGTACCACACACCAAAATCACCTGATCCATTGAAGATATCGATTAGTTGAGATACCGATTTTAAGGAATATAGATCGAAGATAGAGCATTCATGGCAGACGGCAACCCTAATTGCCGATGAAGATGACTGGTTTTCGTGAAGATTTCGACAACTCGGAGGTCGAAATCGTCTTTTGACCAAACTCACTTATTAAGTCTACCAGCACGTACAATTAATAAATTAAATCTACCATCACGTAATGTTAGAAAATGTAACCCGGTTTAAAACAAAACCGGTCGAAACCGCCGCATTCTTTAAGTACTCTAAACCCTAATTCAGTCTTCACCCCAATCGATCCTGTGCTTTCTTTGACGGCACCGACCGACAGTCGAGCATTCACCTCAATCGATCCTCTTCAATTCGCACTTCTTTCTAAGGTAAGATCGACTAACATATTTCATTCTCCTCTGCTTTCGCAGAAACCTTTGATTTAGGCGGGTTTCGTAGATTTTGTGTTTAGTGAGTTCATCTTCTCAGACCTAGGAAAACTTTTCAGATTACAAATGGTTTCATTGTTGTCTCCAAAATCTAGTAAACCCTAATTTTACATTGTGAAATAGTTCATTTTGTCAGTATAGAAGAGATCTCTGGTGAGATAGTTGACGGTGTTGATTATGTTTCGGTAACGTTGCAGAGATGAAGATGGTAGATTTGTTGATTTGTTGGTGGGATCTCTTTAATTTAAGTGGATTTGATGTTATTTATTGGTGGTAGAGTTGTTTGCAGTGTCGGTAGATTTGGTTATATGTGGTGATAGATTTATGTGCGGTAGATTTGTTTCAATTTGCAGATACCATGGACCCCAATGATCCTAACGTTTATGAGGAGAAGAAAATGAGGAAGCACATCCGGATGCTTGAACTGTGGAAAGATGGTGACTATGGCATAATGTCATGGTGTCCTTGTGGTGAACCATTGACCGAAGAAGTCTTCGACGGGACAAGATACTACACATGCGGGCAGTACAAGGTATGTTTGGAAATTTTTATTTTCAAGTTATGTTAAATACTTTTGGATTTCGAATTGATGTGATCATGTGGTGTATATGCAGTACGACAGCTTCCTTCACGTTCGAAAGAGGTGGGATAAGGTAATGTCAGTTTTTTAACAGTTATTACATTTGTGGCAGTCTTGGTTACTACAAGACGAAGCAACCTCACAAGTAGGGGTTACGCACAAGCGTGCCATTAGAAACCCGAAAGTGAAGGGAACTGTCGCTGATAAAGTGAAGACAGTAAAGCAGGAACCTGCTGATCCAAAAAATAAGACGAGAGCAAAAGGAAAGAACAAGGACACCCAACGAGAAGAGAAGAAGAGGGAATTCGTGATCCCACAATTGTCTGACGAAAATGATAATCCGGAGATGGAAGCGTTTAACGGTGGACTAGATAAGTTTCTTGAATTTATCAATAGAGATGATTTCTATGGGAGGCTTCCACACCACATTAATTGGGCACCTAATCAAGTGGACCCTTACATTGGAAGCTCAGCAGTGAAGCGGATAATGGTTGGTGTAAACCCTTCTTCTGCGGTGTACAATCCTTTTGAAAAGGTCGCTGAAGCAAAATTGGATGCGTTAGTGGAGTTCTTGCGGACAGACTTGTAAGTTATTTTCGTGCTATACCCTTATTAATGACTTGTAAGTTATTGAAACTAGATGGAATCTTAGTTTACATTCATATTTGCAGAGACAATCCGTTGGATGATAGCCTTAGACTGGTTCAGTTCTATGCTCAACTGATGACACCTAAACAACTTTGGCCACCGAATAATGATAGATTTGGGTGGCTGCGTGATCCGGTAAAATTTTTATGACAGACTTGTTATTTAAGAGTTCATATACTGATAAGTGTTTTCATTATATATGTTGCAGCACATGGTTGCTGTTATGGATTTGTTCCGACAACGGTCTTTAGCCAGCCCCACTCCCTATCGGAGCGAAAGGATTGCTTTCCTTGACCCTTCGTTCACAAGTTTGTGGTGTAGTGAGTACAAAAACGATTTCCTCAGGGATAAGGATCACTATACGTTTCGTCAAGGGTTCGCAAAGACCTTTAATGGTACAGCCCCAGAGTTCGCTTGTACCAACAAGAAATGGGGTGAGGAGGTGGATACGTTGTACATCGTCCACAATATCAATGATGAACATTGGATTGCGGTCGAAGTTGATATCGTTAAGGGAAGGGTGAAGGCATATGATTCCATCAATACTGCGTTTAGCGAACCTAGGCTGAAAGAGGAATGCAGACCGTACACGAAGATGATTCCTCTTTTGTTTAAGAAGATGGCACCACCGGAGAGGAGGAAGAAAATGAGCGAGGCGGCATACAGCTTTTACAGGGTAACAAGTTTCGCGCAAAACTTTCAAATCGGCGACTGTGGAGTTTACACATTGAAGTTTATCGAGTGCCTTGCGCTTGGACATACTACAACCGGGCTAAGCGATTCTACCGTTGGTGCGTTGCGTGTGAAATATGCAGCAGAGGTGTTGGATGAGCTCCCGGCTGAGGAGTGTTTCCAATTATCGTGCCCGCTGCCTCGGGGAACAAACGATGGTGATAGATTTCCACTACAGACTGATTTGTTGCAGTAATCATATCTCGTTCAATGCAGGGCATGAGATTAATTGTTAGTTATGGCACACTGTTTAATTGTGAGGGCTGATTAATTGTCCAAGCGCCTACAAATTTGTGGCAGACTTATTTTGAGACTTACGGTGGTAGATTTATTATTGTGGCAGACTTATTCTGGTAGATTTGTTTCATTAGGCTTGTTATTATGCCTGATATATTTATCTCACTACGGTAGACTTAGACATACTTGTGCGTGTCTCAAGACTTATTAAAACACAAAGACAATTCGAGTACAAAGTAAAACAAACATGTAATACAAAGTGATAGTTCAGATTGTAAAAGAAAAAAAACACAAAGCTAAGATTGGCATGTAGCGCGATTATGGCCAGCCTTTTTACATTTTCCACACGTAGCTTCTTTGCGTGGACGCTTACTCTCCATAGCGACCTCATATGCACTCTTCATTCTGGAGTTCTTCGGTCTCCCCGGCGGTTGATGAACGATCGGAGGTTTGCAAACTTTGGCTATCACATTTTCTGGTACAGGGAGTGCCACATCTCTTGGCATTACGGTTTTGGCATATGAATTGAGCAAGGAAGTGCGTCTAAAGTAGGTATGGGCGAGCGAGATACGTGATATACCTGCAGCTTCTGCGGCTGCAATCGCATGTACACATGGTAATTTATCTAAATTAAACCTGCGACAAGTGCATTTCTTCTCTGTCAAATTAACGACATGCAATACCCCCCCGCATGTCACTTGTAGTTGATCACAATCAATCTCCTGCACTGTCCATAGCTTTGCATTTTCCACACGAGACTGCTCATCAAATGTCACATATTGGTGTTATAAACGCAAATAAAGTTATGCAAGACGAAGTCACTGAAAATAATTTACTGCAAAATGTACCTCTAGCAACTTCTCTACACCTCTGGTCAATGTAGTTTTCATTAGGGTTGCGTTTTTTCTCCTCGCAGCAAACCACCTTGTTAACAACGACCTCGCAGAATCGAGAAGTTGCACTATCGGTGAACCTCTAAAAGGGGATAGGACGCTATTTAAGGATTCCGCTATGTTGCTTGTCGTGAAGTTGTACCTATTCCCAAGGAAATGCACACGGGTCCATAACCGAACATCAGCCTTCACTAAATACCCATGAAGCGCCGGATCTAAAGCTTCTATTTGTGCAAAGAACTGATTAAACTCTAGAAGCCTATATGCGGACGCGGCCTTTTTTACAAGTCCGAAACATTCTCGTGTTCTGAATTTGAGTAAAATATTCTTATGCAAATGGTATGTGCAAATCCCCCTCGATGCCAACATATACACTTGTTTTATTGCGTTTTTTATTGATTTATGTCTATCCAAAATCATGGCTAGACCCTCGTCGTCCGGGATAACACGGTGTAGCTGTCTGAAGAACCACTCCCACGACTCATGATTCTCAGTATCAACAACGCCAAATGCAATCGGAAAGATGTTGAAATTTCCATCTTGGGTTGTGGCGGTTAATAGTGTTCCCTTATATTTACCTTGCAAATATGTGGCATCAACGACAACAACCTTACGCATATACGGGAATCCGTGTATGCTTGCAGCAAACGCAAGGAAAAGAAACTTAAACCTGTCTTCCTCGTCCACCTCGAGATTAATGAGTGTCCCAGGGTTTGCCCGTCTGATCATGTACAAGTAGACGGGGAGATCTTCGTATCCAATCTCCGAACTGCCGGAAACAAGTTGGCGCGCAAACCGTAATGTCCGATGGGCCTTCCAGTAGTCCATCTGCAGTCATAACAGATGTGTCATAACAAGTCTATCGTGACATATAAAACAAGTCTACCGTAACAAGTCCACTGTTACTTCGAGAACATGTACCTTAATTCCATATCGTTTATTCAAAGCGTCTGCGACATGGCAAGGTAATACAGTCTGTCCAACACAGCCTACAAATTCGCTGTATAGCCTTCCCAGGAGGTCAGGTTTAGCTTGCCGAGAACGATAAGAACGCTCTGTAATAGAACACGAGTGCTGTTGGACATAACTCTTTACGTAAAACTCGGGACCAGGCCCAAGAGTAGCCGCCCTCGCCCTCCATGTACATCCTTCGACCCAGCAGTTTACCGTCAATAATGTTGGCGTTGAGTACACGACATTATAATCGAACATCAGTGCAACTGAAAGCATCTTCAATCTGAGCACCAAATCCCTTTTGGTTGGATATCGTTGGCCGACGGCCAATTCAACTGAACCGCGTTCTAACTGCAGAAATTCAGGTATCGAACTTTCTCCCCTTTTCTTCGGTGGCAGGAAAAACATTTCTTCCTCTTCTTTTGAAAATCTTCCTTTGGTGGTACCGTATTCTTCATCCCCAGAGCTTGCACCGTCCGGATCATCACAGCAGTCAAATATCATCTCTTTGTCGACTTCCTCGTCAGTATCACTATCAATTAATAAGTCATCTTCTCTTGTATCTCGAACACCTTCATGGCATGGCGTTTTCTTGCCCGTCTCCACGATTTCCACGCAGAGACGGGCCGTATGGTTTGTAAATTGCTGCAGAAATGACCTGAACTGTCTAGAATTCGTAACAAACACTGGAGGTGTAGTCACCACACTTTTCGTGACCATGTAGCTCAATTGTACCTCATAAAACCGCTGATCGACCCCCAAGCTCTTCAAACACCATCCGATGGAAATCACCATAAGAGGTTCGAAGGTCAGCCCCAACAGTTGTAGATCTTCGAGACTTGTCTGCAATGAAAAACCATCGGTTTTGTTGTGCTTTCCATGTACCACACACCAAAATCACCTGATCCATTGAAGATATCGATTAGTTGAGATACCGATTTTAAGGAATATAGATCGAAGATAGAGCATTCATGGCAGACGGCAACCCTAATTGCCGATGAAGATGACTGGTTTTCGTGAAGATTTCGACAACTCGGAGGTCGAAATCGTCTTTTGACCAAACTCACTTATTAAGTCTACCAGCACGTACAATTAATAAATTAAATCTACCATCACGTAATGTTAGAAAATGTAACCCGGTTTAAAACAAAACCGGTCGAAACCGCCGCATTCTTTAAGTACTCTAAACCCTAATTCAGTCTTCACCTCAATCGATCCTGTGCTTTCTTTGACGGCACCGACCGACAGTCGAGCATTCACCTCAATCGATCCTCTTCAATTCGCACTTCTTTCTAAGGTAAGATCGACTAACATATTTCATTCTCCTCTGCTTTCGCAGAAACCTTTGATTTAGGCGGGTTTCGTAGATTCTGTGTTTAGTGAGTTCATCTTCTCTGACCTAGGAAAACTTTTCAGATTACAAATGGTTTCATTGTTGTCTCCAAAATCTAGTAAACCCTAATTTTACATTGTGAAATAGTTCATTTCGTCAGTATAGAAGAGATCTCTGGTGAGATAGTTGACGGTGTTGATTATGTTTCGGTAACGTTGCAGAGATGAAGATGGTAGATTTGTTGATTTGTTGGTGGGATCTCTTTAATTTAAGTGGATTTGATGTTATTTATTGGTGGTAGAGTTGTTTGCAGTGTCGGTAGATTTGGTTATATGTGGTGATAGATTTATGTGCGGTAGATTTGTTTCAATTTGCAGATACCATGGACCCCAATGATCCTAACGTTTATGAGGAGAAGAAAATGAGGAAGCACATCCGGATGCTTGAACTGTGGAAAGATGGTGACTATGGCATAATGTCATGGTGCCTTGTGGTGAACCACTGACCGAAGAAGTCTTCGACGGGACAAGATACTACACATGCGGGCAGTACAAGGTATGTTTGGAAATTTTTATTTTCAAGCTATGTTAAATACTTTTGGATTTCGAATTGATGTGATCATGTGGTGTATATGCAGTACGACAGCTTCCTTCACGTTCGAAAGAGGTGGGATAAGGCTATTGGACAGGAGGTTGTTAGGCTAAAGGAGGAGAATGAAGAGCAGGCGAAAAAGATTTCTGATCTCGGTTTTGAACTTGAAGACACTAAACAGGAGATTGCACAGCTCTGGGACACGGTCAGGTTCCAAGGTTGCTGATATATCCATATTTTACATGTTTTTCACCTTGGTTTTCTTTATATTTTCTCTTACATAATAATAATGATTTTGTATCCAAGAGGTAGTTTTTTGTATATTGTGGTTTTCGGAAGCAAACAGGACAAAATGGCAAAAAGAAGGCAAAAGAGCTTCAAAAAATGATCCATGCAAGTTCCCAAGTCAAGAGCTTCAACAAAACTCAAGCTAGCCGATTTCCGCATTCGGACAGAATCGAAGCATCCGAAAGATGACCGCTGAAAAGGATCTTTACAACGTCCAAATCATGTAATCTTTATATGGAAAGATAGATAAATGAGTCCCGCGTCACGGAGAAGTGGAATCGGGCTATTTGGAGCAGAAATGCGGCCTAGGATCGTTTTCTCCCAAGACATGTCCGTCTGGCGATTAAGGTGGCAGCCGCGCCTCACTCAAGACTTGGTGAGCAAGCTCAAGCGAGGAGAAGAAATGGAAAGTTTCCTCTTCCCCTTTGCGCATTAACTCAGCCGACCTAGCCTCCCCTCTCCTATATATACTTGCTTTTAGCCTCTTGTATCGACATCAGAATATCATAGACACAACTCTCTTCTTCTTTCAGTCAATAAACCGGAGCCACTTAGGTGGTCTCCTTGCTCTTTCTTTTCCTTTACATCTTGTACATACTCGCATGTTTTAGCTTCAAGTCTAGGGTTTAGAGGTTTCTCTCTAAGGGAGAGCCACTGTTTAATCTCTATTACTCTGCCTCCTTCCATTAGAACTATGAGATCCTCTCTAATCCTTTAGACTCATTATTGAATCATGGATCTTTCAAAGAAGACATGACATGATAAGCCATCGAGAATCGGTTGTTAAAGAAAGGGAAACCTTATGGTTCACCATCTTTATTTACACCTAAAGCTTGTTGTTAGAGTAGCTAACTAGCGACTCGATCTAAGGTTGATATACTCTCCAAAAGCTTGTTATATCTCCGGTCCTAATATTTGATGGGCAATTCGGCTTAGGCTATGAAAGTAGACCTAAGGAGTTTTGTGAACAATCACTACCCGATTGTATTGCATGTTTCACTCTTCAATGACCATGTGAAAGCTGAGTCCATTGGTTTAAGAAACATAGGTGGTCGGAGCCACGAAAGTGGGATGACCACATCTTAGTGTTTTGAGTTCATAGAAATCGGATTTAACAAACTTTTCAATCGACTTGGCTTATGTCTTTTGCGGATTGTCCTTTGTTCAATAATGGTGTTTGTATAGTTTGCATTTGTTATTTAATCTTCCTTATAAAACAAAATACAAAACCCCTTGCATATTATTGATTTAGCTTAACCAAATCTTTACAAATGTGTAATGTGCAATTCGCACTCTCTTGTGGATCGACCCCTAAGTACTACAACAACATGTTGTGCACTTGCAACCATGTTTACCTTAGGGTTTTTATTACTTGCATACATACCACACCCACGTCGGGCTATCAAGTTTTTGGCGCCGTTGTCGGGGAATGCATTGCACTTACACGTTTATGAGATTAAAAGTTAAGACTAGATCTTTTGTTTCATGTTTACTAACTTTTGCAATTTTGTTTCTCTTATGTTCCTTAGGTACTTTAAGGATGAGCCACTACTCGAACATGAGTAACCACTTTGAAGGAAGAAAACCGCTTCCCCATGAAGTCCAAAGGCGGCCACATGATTCAAATTAGGCCGGAGACTTCATCCCAATGCTAATCCCACCAAATTTCCGCCATCCGCTCTTTACCGAGACTAGCCGAGAAGAACATCATCACTATCATCAAAACCGCTCACCGGTTTATCAAAGCCGACCTCACCAGCCACCTCATCATCATCACCGTCCATGCCTGAACCTTCCCACATACCAAGAGCATGCGCTTAATAGGCGGAGAGATGACAATCTCAAAGCCATGATAGAAGACTTCATGGAAATTCAAAGAAAGTCTAGCCAAAGTCTTGAGACAAGGTTAGAGTTTCTAAAGCATGACCTTGATAGGAAGTTCGGAAACCTCTCTGACCAAGTGGAGAGAGTCGAATCAAGGTGTATTGAAGTGGAAGGGGAGCTAAGGGAACAAGCCGCAACCGTTGGAGGCAACACCAAGGCAATCCGAGACTTGAACCTCAACTCAAAGGAGATGGATAGCCACTTGGATGAGAAGATCGCCGGCCTAGAAGATAATCTCAATGGCACAACCCTAAGCCTCAACTCAATTTCACTTGTGGCTCACCAAGCCAAGAAGAGAGCATCGGAGGTTAACCAAAGAGAGAAAGAGCTTTACTCGACCATGGTGATGTTGGTGGAAGGGCAAGAACAATTCAAGGTATCAATCAATGACTTGAAGCGTCTTGTGGAAGAAAGATACAAAGAGCTACTTGAGAAGACCACGCTATGGAAAAATACAACCGGAGGAGCCTCCGAAAGAGTCAAAGACCTCACCAAACGCTTGGAGGATATGGAAGAAAGAGACCGAGTTTCAAAAGACACAAAAGCGGCCAACTCAAAGCCTAACAATGCTTTGGTTGCTTTCGGCGCTAGAGAAACTAATCCAAGAGTGGTTTGGGATGAGGATGAAAGGAGACAAGGCAAGCGGACAGCAAGGATAAGAGGAAGAAAGTTGCCGGAAGGAACACCACTTTCTCCAAGATCTTCACTACCACCCGTCCCTAAGGAAAAAAGGAAAGCGAGCTCATCAATGGATTACACCATTGATGATTTCAATTTTATGGCAAAAAGGTTCCCTAGCAATATGCCCTTTGATGTCGCTTGCAACAAGAGCCCTTACCTTCAAGACTTTGTATGGACTCATGATTGGAGCTTAGCCGAGGTGGAGAAGATGTATAATGAAGCAAGAGAGGAAATGCCTGCGCCAAGGACACTACACAAGCTTCATGACCCAGGTTACTTCCTTATACATTGCTCCATCAATGGCAAATTCTTTGATGATGCGCTATGCGATTCCGGTTCAAGCGTGAACCTCATGCCGGCTGTGATAGCAAGATGTTTGGGATTGATCGAGTCCATGGAGCGGATAATATGATCCTTGTCAGGATTCGGCCCTTTGAAGCAAGTATGGACGGTAAATGGAGTGATTGATACGATGAACAAGCGATGATCCAACTCGGTCGAGTGGAGGTTCGGGAAAAGAAACGATGGAACGAGGAAGATGAACGGATGGATTGATTGGCTATAACAGAGATTCTGCGGAAAGGAATCTCCAACACCTCCTTCAATCTCGCTGATATAACTCACAACAAGAACAAAGGGTTTTCTCGGATGTAACGCACCAAGAGAGTTGATTCTCGTTAATATAACACACAACAAGGGTTTTCTCGGATGTAACGCACCAAGAGAGCTGAATAAGCATACGAAAGGGTTTTTGATAAAAGTTGTTTGATAAGCCAAAAAAGAAAGATGGTTTCGGTTTACATAAGGAAAACGAGAGAGGGAGAGAGAGAGAGAGTTAATTGGAACAAGCTCCAATATAACTCGGAAAACACACGAGATATAAATGCAAAGACTAAGTTTGAAAAATTCAAATAAAGATAAGGGCCTTGTCGACGACAATAAGGGCCGGACCGGACCCGAACAACAAAGGTAAAGAGGGAAAACGAAAGTGGGTCTTAGGCCTCGTTAAAAACCTACCAAGGAAAACCCATTGGGACAAAACCTTGGCAGGGAAAAAGAGCACGCTAAGATCCACTTGCCTCTTTAACCCAAGTGTTAGGCTGTTAAGCAAACCATGGTGGGGTGCTTAACTTCCTGAACATGCCGACTCAAACGGCTAAGTATTCTTCCCACTCCTTGGTTGAATAACTTAGTTTGGGATCGAGTGACCGGGCCAGTCGGTATGGCAATTGCTTCCTCAGGTTCAAGCTCTTCCCGCCTTCCTTGGACAAGTCCGGGCTAACCTCATCCATGATCATATCATTCCCCCCTTCTTGAAAAGGATTTGTCCTCAAATCTGGTTCATCTGCAAGAAAAGGAGAGATGTGAAACAACCAAGCTTTTTTTTTTTTTTTATAATAATTATCGATGCGGAAATTCTCAAGAAGAAATCAATAATATTAAATAATAATTAATCGTTCAACAACAAAAGCCATAAACCAATAACCAATAAAGAATAAACTCTAGCAACCTAAACACCAGGTTTGCTACATTATTAAAATAAAGTCTACCACCCTAATCATGAGTTCCTTGTCAACCACAACAGAATAGCCAAGATCAAATTCCTAATCTCATCATCCTCTTCTCTCGGTCTCTTTCCGCGGAAGAACATTGCTGTTACTTGCATCACATTGGAATAGAGATGCCTAAGTATTATCATAAATACTTAGTGAGTGGATCATCCTGCCTACAGGCCAAGTACGTCAAACACTAGACAATACAGCACAATAATCAACAACAATAAATAATGCTCATCAATAACCAACAATATAAACCTTCCCTGTCAGGAAACACCCACGTTTCCTGACACCCAGGTCGGTGTCGATTGACACCTCTATGGTGTCGATCGACGCCAGCCTCCTGAGTGTCAATCGACACTCATCGAGTGTCGGTCGACACCAGCTCGACGCCTAGACACCAGAAGCTACGAAAATCGCACAAAACATATAAAATCGTGGAATTCAACCCCCACATCGATCAAACAACAAAATAACTCAACCCTACTCAAGAACAACTCGAAAAACTCAATAACAATCTCAAAAATCAAACAATCTCCAATGCTAATGGACCAACAGTCACGCACTCACCTTAGAACGGATTGAAAGGAAGGAGAAGAGATGAAACAACGAAGAACAGCAACAGATTCAACCCAGAAACTCAGAAATCGGATTCCACACTTAGAAAATCGCCTCCTTTCCTCTCTGCCTCGAAACTTGTGCCTTTCTCGCGGCCACAAGGCTTTTAAATCGCGGAATAGGGTTTCCATCGCCTAAACCGGACAAAACCAGCCGACTTGAATCAAACCGGTCGATTTCACAATAACCGGTGTCGATCGACACCCTTCCTTGGTGTCGGTCGACACCCATCGACCAAAACCAAACCAAACCACAATCGAACGCGCAATCGACTTAATCCGAAATCGACCCTGATAACCGGTGTCGATCGACACCCGAAGGCAGAAGGATTCAACACAGTTTCTTCGCGATGCTTGAATCTTAAACCGACTGCACAACAATCAAACAAGAACATGTACAGCCAATCCTCAATTCACACCTCTAAGAGCATGTGCCAACTACTCCCGAACCCCTAGCATCGTCCAACACCACTTCCAAAACAACTTTCTGGTTCGCGGATGTTACAATTCTCCCCCACTAAACTGGATTCGTCCTCGAATCCCAACACAAACGTCTCTCAAGACCTCAAAACTCACATTTCCAGTCCTATGTTATATGCATGTTTCCAAGATATTATTACTCTCAATACCGTAACCCACCGTCACGATATCTATATTGCGGCCCACCGCCACAATATCCATATTGCGGCCCACCGCCACAGTATCCAAACCGTGACCCACCGTCACGAAAACGACCCATATCGAGGTAGCGACCCCCAATATAAGTCTGCCGGGCACCCACCGTCCCAACAAAAGTAGACCCACCGTCTACTCTCAAGGCCCACCGCCTCTAGATATAACGAGTAATAACACTGAAACGCGTACCAACATATGACTAAAAACTTTCAATGACCCCACCGGCCAAAGAAACTTGTAACATCCAAAACGCGAAACCAAAATATGAGGCAAAACTCCATATCATATAACTCCAAAAATGTATATCGTACAACGAAAACGAAAATACATAAATCCAGAACCAACAACAACAAAACCAAAAACAAGACTAGAACCACAAAGATGAAGAAACTCACTCCACAGCCTGCTTGTCGAACCACTTTCCGAACTTCAACTTCATCTTTGCCTCTGGCTCCCAAGTCTGCTCCTCTGTGCCACTACAGTCCCACAAGACTCTCAACAATGGCACCCTCTTGTTCCGCAGAACCATGACTCTCCTCTCAAGAATCCTCACAGGAACTGCCGGAACTGTCATATCTGGCTGAAGATCCTCTGGAATCTCTGCCACTAACTCCTCTGAAGGATGCAAACACCTCCTCAACATAGACACATGAAACACCTTATGGAAGGCGCTCATAATCGGTGGCAACTCCAACCGATAAGCCACTGGCCCAACTCGCTCCACCACTGGAAACGGACCCATAAAACGCGGACTGAGCTTGTTCTCTGCTATGGACCTGTTAGGGCCCCTCAACATAGCCATCTTGAGATAAACTCTATCTCCCACCTGAAACTCAAGCTCACGTCGCCGCCTATCTGCATAACTCCTCTGTCTATCCTGAGCCTCCTTCATGTTCAACCTCAAGACACGGATCTTCTCCTTCGTCTCCTGAACAAAAGTAGCACCAAACATGCTGCGCTCCCCCACTTGGGTCCAGCATAAGGGTGTCCTACATGGCCTCCCATACAAAGCCTCATAAGGAGTCATGCCAATACTAGACTGAAAACTGTTGTTATAAGCAAACTCTGCCAAACACAGATGAATGCATTGCACTTACACGTTTATGAGATTAAAAGTTAAGACTAGATCTTTTGTTTCATGTTTACTAACTTTTGCAATTTTGTTTCTCTTATGTTCCTTAGGTACTTTAAGGATGAGCCACTACTCGAACATGAGTAACCACTTTGAAGGAAGAAAACCGCTTCCCCATGAAGTCCAAAGGCGGCCACATGATACAAATCCGGCCGGAGACTTCATCCCAATGCCAATCCCACCAAATTTCCGCCATCCGCTCTTTACCGAGACTAGACGAGAAGAACATCATCACTATCATCAAAACCGCTCACCGGTTTATCAAAGCCGACCTCACCAGCCACCTCATCATCATCACCGTCCATGCCCGAACCTTCCCACATACCAAGAGCATGTGCTTAATAGGCGGAGAGATGACAATCTCAAAGCCATGATAGAAGACTTCATGGAAATTCAAAGAAAGTCTAGCCAAAGTCTTGAGACAAGGTTAGAGTTTCTAAAGCATGACCTTGATAGGAAGTTCGGAAACCTCTCTGACCAAGTGGAGAGAGTCGAATCAAGGTGTATTGAAGTGGAAGGGGAGCTAAGGGAACAAGCCGCAACCGTTGGAGGCAACACCAAGGCAATCCGAGACTTGAACCTCAACTCAAAGGAGATGGATAGCCACTTGGATGAGAAGATCGCCGGCCTAGAAGATAACCTCAATGGCACAACCCTAAGCCTCAACTCAATTTCACTTGTGGCTCACCAAGCCAAGAAGAGAGCATCGGAGGTTAACCAAAGAGAGAAAGAGCTTTACTCGACCATGGTGATGTTGGTGGAAGGGCAAGAACAATTCAAGGTATCAATCAATGACTTGAAGCGTCTTTTGGAAGAAAGATACAAAGAGCTACTTGAGAAGACCACGCTATGGCAAAATACAACCGGAGGAGCCTCCGAAAGAGTCAAAGACCTCACCAAACGCTTGGAGGATATGGAAGAAAGAGACCGAGTTTCAAAAGACACAAAAGCGGCCAACTCAAAGCCTAACAATGCTTTGGTTGCTTTCGGCGCTAGAGAAACTAATCCAAGAGTGGTTTGGGATGAGGATGAAAGGAGACAAGGCAAGCGGACAGCAAGGATAAGAGGAAGAAAGTTGCCGGAAGGAACACCACTTTCTCCAAGATCTTCACTACCACCCGTCCCTAAGGAGAAAAGGAAAGCGAGCTCATCAATGGATTACACCATTGATGATTTCAATTTTATGGCAAAAAGGTTCCCTAGCAATATGCCCTTTGATGTCGCTTGCAACAAGAGCCCTTACCTTCAAGACTTTGTATGGACTCATGATTGGAGCTTAGCCGAGGTGGAGAAGATGTATAATGAAGCAAGAGAGGAAATGCCTGCGCCAAGGACACTACACAAGCTTCATGACCCAGGTTACTTCCTTATACATTGCTCCATCAATGGCAAATTCTTTGATGATGCGCTATGCGATTCCGGTTCAAGCGTGAACCTCATGCCGGCAGTGATAGCAAGATGTTTGGGATTGATCGAGTCCATGGAGCGGATAATATGATCCTTGTCAGGATTCGGCCCTTTGAAGCAAGTATGGACGGTAAACGGAGTGATTGATACGATGAACAAGCGATGATCCAACTCGGTCGAGTGGAGGTTCGGGAAAAGAAACGATGGAACGAGGAAGATGAACGGATGGATCGATTGGCTATAACAGAGATTCTGCGGAAAGGAATCTCCAACACCTCCTTCAATCTCGCTGATATAACTCACAACAAGAACAAAGGGTTTTCTCGGATGTAACGCACCAAGAGAGTTGATTCTCGTTGATATAACACACAACAAGGGTTTTCTCGGATGTAACGCACCAAGAGAGCTGAATAAGCATACGAAAGGGTTTTTGATAAAAGTTGTTTGATAAGCCAAAAAAGAAAGATGGTTTCGGTTTACATAAGGAAAACGAGAGAGGGAGAGAGAGAGAGAGTTAATTGGAACAAGCTCCAATATAACTCGGAAACACACGAGATATAAATGCAAAGACTAAGTTTGAAAAATTCAAATAAAGATAAGGGCCTTGTCGACGACAATAAGGGCCGGACCGGACCCGAACAACAAAGGTAAAGAGGGAAAACAAAAGTGGGTCTTAGGCCTCGGTAAAAACCTACCAAGGAAAACCCATTGGGACAAAACCTTGGTAGGGAAAAAGAGCACGTAAAGATTCACTTGCCTCTTTAACCCAAGTGTTGGGCTGTTAAGCAAACCATGGTGGGGTGCTTAACTTCCTGAACATGCCGACTCAAACGGCTAAGTATTCTTCCCACTCCTTGGTTGAATAACTTAGTTTGGGATCGAGTGACCGGGCCAGTCGGTATGGCAATTGCTTCCTCAGGTTCAAGCTCTTTCCGCCTTCCTTGGTCCATGTCCGGGCTAACCTCATCCATGATCATATCATTCCCCCCTTCTTGAAAAGGATTTGTCCTCAAATCTGGTTCATCTGCAAGAAAAGGAGAGAGGTGAAACAACCAAGCTTTTTTTTTTTTATAATAATTATCGATGCGGAAATTCTCAAGAAGAAATCAATAAAATTAAATAATAATTAATCGTTCTACAACAAAAGCCATAAACCAATAACCAATAAAGAATAAACTCTAGCAACCTAAACACCAGGTTTGCTACATTATTAAAATAAAGTCTAACACCCTAATCATGAGTTCCTTGTCAACCACAACAGAATAGCCAAGATCAAATTCCTAATCTCATCATCCTCTTATCTCGGTCTCTTTCCGCGGAAGAACATTGCTGTTACCTGCATCACATTGGAATAGAGATGCGTAAGTATTATCATAAATACTTAGTGAGTGGATCATCCTGCCTACAGGCCAAGTACGTCAAACACTAGACAATACAGCACAATAATCAACAACAATAAACAATGCTCATCAATAACCAACAATATAAACCTTCCCTGTCAGGAAACACCCACGTTTCCTGACACCCAGGTCGGTGTCGATTGACACCTCTATGGTGTCGATTGACACCTCTATGGTGTCGATTGACGCCAGCCTCCTGAGTGTCGATCGACACTCATCGAGTGTCGGTCGACACCAGCTCGACGCCCAGACATCAGAAGCTACGAAAATCGCACAAAAGATATAAAATCGTGGAATTCAACCCCCACATCGATCAAACAACAAAATAACTCAACCCTACTCAAGAACAACTCGAAAAACTCAATAACAATCTCAAAAATCAAACAATCTCCAATGCTAACGGACCTACAGTCACGCACTCACCTTAGAACGGATTGAAAGGAAGGAGAAGAGAGGACGAAGAACAGCAATAGTTTCAACCCAGAAACTCAGAAATCGGATTCCACACTTAGAAAATCGCCTCCTTTCCTCTCTGCCTCGAAACTTGTGCCTTTCTTGCGGCCACAAGGCTTTTAAATCGCGGAATAGGGTTTCCATCGCCTAAACCGGACAAAACCAGCCGACTTGAATCAAACCGGTCGATTTCACAATAACCGGTGTCGATCGACACCCTTCCTTGGTGTCGGTCGACACCCATCGACCAAAACCAAACCAAACCACAATCGAACGCGCAATCGACTTAAAACGGAATCGACCCTGATAACCGGTGTCGATCGACACCCGAAGGCAGAAGGATTCAACACATGATGGGGATTAAACTTTTCCCAATTTCTACCCTTTTTCTGCAAGTGCACAGATCGAGAGTAGCAACGGGTATATCGAACACAAGGACCAGTTTGTGCACTACAAGGTATGAGATTGAGATTTAGCTAGGAAAGCAATATGAGTTTGGTTGTTGTCACGTTGAAAGCAAGTAAAGAAAGCAAGTAAAGTTGTAAATCAATGGATGGAAAGCGCTAAGCAATAGGATAATCTCGGGATGAGTGATTCAAGCAAGCAAGTTCGATTTGTTAGGGATTTAAGAATGTGTACCACCTAGAACTCAAGACACTAATTTAGATCTTTCCACTTCCGTGGCTCCGACCCCTATGTTGATCTATCTAATCGCTAAACTTTTGGTATGTCCTTAGATAATAAACAAGCATTAATTCGATCAAGTCTCGATTGTTCACAACCTCTAGTAAATCAACTTCCGCAGTCTAAGAGAGATTGCCCACCAAATACTAGTTCAGGCGAATGATTCATCACTTCTGTGGCTCAAATCTACCTAGGATCATATGTTGATTGGACAGATCAACACCTAGCAATGAACACAAGCAAAGGTGAAGAGTTTATGTAAACCCTAATTCTAGATATCGATTATCAAGCAAGCATGAACACTATCCTTTGATTTCCTATCACTTAACAAGGTAACTACTCAGACATAGAGAAGGAAATCGAATTCATGTTCATAAGAACAGAGATCCGAGATCCTCTCTTGAAGGAGACAGTGAAAGAAAGCAAAAACTATAAGAACTTTTATTGAAAATAATATTTTGTATCTCTATGTGTGGCTCTCTTTTTTACAAGGCTAAAAAGGTGTATTTATAATGCTTCAGAACTTGAAGGGCGGCTTGACCTAGGTCTTGGTCGAAATATAAGAGGCGGTGTAATTTTGGGCTTGAAAACGTGCAAAACGGGCTTCGGAAACGAGCCGGGTCGAGCGGGGCGTGTCGCGGTCGAGCGGGGCGGTCGACCGGTCGGTCGGGCAGGTGCTCGGGTCGAGCTGGCAGTCGAACGGTTGCACGGGATGATGAAAGGAGGTCGGGTCGGACGGGAGCCTTGGAGGCCCTGTCCGACCGGCTCGGTCGACCGGATGGGTCGTGGACTTGAAGGAAGGTCGGGTCGGACGGGAGCCTTGGAGGTCCTGTCCGACCGGCTCGGTCGACCGGTGTCCTCCTGCAGTTAAGGACGGTCGGGTCGGACGGGAGCCTTGGAGGCCCTGTCCGACCGGTTCGGTCGAGCAGTTGGTGTAGACGTCCGGTTTTCGGCTGATTTGACACTCTTCACTAAAACGATCATATCTCCCATTCTACGTGGCCAAATTGCATGATTCCAATTGCGTTGTAAAGCTAACTCATGTAGGCATCGCGGCAAACTGGTTTTGGTGAAATCCATTGAGTATAATGGTTTTGGGGCTCTTCGAAAGTAAATGATAGTGCATGAAGCTGCTTTGAGGACCTTTTCCTTTGTTTTGCTCCAAATTGCATCTTTTGACCTGAAATGACTCTTGGCACTATATATGCATAAAAACTACCTTTTAAAGCAAAAAGCCACGGTAAAACCATGCATAAAGTATATAAAAACGATATAAAAAGGGTGTATAATAGAGGTATATCAAGTCCCCCAGACTTAGATCTTTGCTTTTCCCCAAGCAAATAGAATCTAAATCAGAGAAAGAGGTTTGAAAATATGAAAACTCACTTATCCTTTGGCACTTGTATCTTCCATTGCTCTGCTTTCACTTGGAGCAAAACTAACTTTGAATCTAGCCTTCCCGTACTGACCTTAAGCTTAGCAAACCATACCGGACCCAACAAATCTCATCCAGCACTCCAAACTTTCCATTGTCAACTCCTTACAGTATTTAAAACGTGCAGTCTTTATCAAGGGAGTATTGATCACAGAGCATTGACTCTTACCCATCCAAGTGTTTGCCAAGACAGTCCTTTTTAGCACATCCAGTTCCATTCCTCTCTCTTTCTCTCTTTTCTTTTGAAGGATCGATCTTTCCCTACTTTTCTAGGGTATCATTTTATTTTTTCTATTGATCCTTCTTCCCTTTGAATTTTTTCTTTTCTGGGAATATCATAGGATAGGCTTTTGCTTTTCCTTGTTTGAGTAGGTCTCCATAAGACAAGAAGGTGCAGACGTATGCATTCCTCTTGCTTACACGTTTTCCTTGTGCTTAAAAGCTTTTGATTTTCATTTTGCAGATGAGAGAGAGGTGGACTGTATCTTTGGTGGACATGTCTCAACTAGACCGGGATGAGGAATCGGCTAATATGTATCTCAAGCCCCTTGACAAGAAAAATTAAAAGTTCAATTAGGTGGTGGAGTTGACTTTAGATTGTCCGGGTACCTTAGAAATCTTGCCAAATCAGTAGGTCGATCCACCCTCAGTGGTTCCGTTGGGCATTGTTCGGTGTCAATATTCGCCTTTGTGATCACAAGAGCTTTGGCATGCTAATGGTAAGCTCCTAGGATAGATCATAGTTTCCTAACTTATTTTGACTCAATAAAACAGAAGTTTTGAAAAAGGTTGATAAGAGAAATAGATATAAGATGAAGACAAGACATGAACAAACGCATTAGTACCGACAATCCCCCCAGACTTAACTTGCACCGTCCCGGTGAAAGCAAATCCGATTAATGGAGGTAAAAGAAAAAGGTAATAAGGCGTTTGTGAATGAGAGGAAAGATGTAACCTGATATGGTATTAGAAATCGAAGAATGGTGTGAATGGATGATATGTCCAGCTACTATGTTGCTCCATAATGTGGATGAGATCCCGGCTTAGATGGTCAAGTGCTGTTGCGCACCAGCAATGAGTTTAAAAGGGCCGCCTGAGTGTAGGTGAAGTAGGATCATCATGTGGTAGAACAGCAAGTAGGCGTGGGATGTGATGTGGTATGGGATGAAAGTGTGGTGGGATGATGGTGGGATGATATGCAAATGAGGTGGGATGGTATGCAAGTGAGGTGGGATGGTATGCAAGTGAGGTGGGATGGCGGGTCGGCAAGAGGGGACACGGTCGATCGGGCGAGGCACCGGTCGACCGTCTTGGTCGACCCGACCATGGTGAATGCTGCATTCTTCTTTCCTTAGGTTTCTTCCTGCTTCTTTCATGCTGGATTCTCAAATTTCTGTATCCAAAACTGCAAAATAAAACTATTAAATGAAAACAAAGATTTAAAAAGGGATAGAAAAGACCTTATGGGTTGCCTCCCATACAGCGCTTGTTTATGGTCTTTAGCTTGACCGTTTGGCTCTTCTAAGAAGAAGTGGAAGGACATGGCCCGAGACAAAGCCTTTTTGTGCTTGTCCCATCACGTCCTTGTTGATGATCAGGTGGTTCTGGAGGTGGAGAGAATTGCGGATCAGTTTGCTGTGGACTAGTGTCACTTCCTCTTGAGCTTGCATTGCTGTTAAAACTCTGTTGTTCTTCTTCATCATCTTCATAGTCTTCCTCATACTCTTGATCTTCTTCTTCTTTTCTTACAAGATGTGATGAGTTTTCCTTAGAGATTGCTGTGATGACATTGCAAGGGAAAGGAGGTGGTTTGGGTATGGGGCTTCGTTCTCTCTGGTTCTTAGAGAAAAGAGATCCTTCTACAACTGACAGCCGGTTATAGATGATTCCAAGATGTTTGCAATTGTCATCATTGAAGCTATGGGCATCAATGCTCTTGCTGAGTAACTCATGGTGTTTCGCAGCAACATCTAGCTTGACAAGGTTGAGTGATCGATCATGGTCTTCCTTGAGTTGCTTGATATCTTTGTCAAGCTTGATAACTTGGTTAAAAAGAACATCCATCTTTTCTCCAAGGGTGAGATGAACATATTCAATCTTCTTATCCATCTCTCTTGTACTTGTGACTTGATAGTCAAGGTACTCTTGTAGCATCTCTTCAAGCTTGGTTAGGTGTGGGTTGTGGGGTAATCCTTCTGTGGCTTGGGGTAGCTGCTCAATGTGCGGTGGAGGTTGGTGGTTTCTATAGGGCGGGTGGTAGGGTTTGAGTAGCGGCACATAGGGTTGTCTACGGGCAAACTTGTTGGGGAAAGCTTCTTTGTATCTTCTCCATGTCTTGAATTCATGTTGGGCAGAAAATCTAACCCACTCTTGAACTCGGCCAGCTAGGGATGTTTGGAACAAGCTGATCTTCTTTGGGTTTTCTCCCAAACCATAGTAATCACAGAGATTTTCGAAATTCTCAACATGTTCTTGAGCACACTCCGATATGAAGTCATGGAAATGATCTCTTACTACATACTTGATCATGTCACCATTGATGGACTCCGGTGGTAAGGAGGCATCATCTTCTTCTTCATAAGATTGGTTGTGGTGAGGGTAAGAGCTTTGGTTATACTTGGATTTGAAAGGTGGATTCCTGCTGAACCTCTTCAAGAAAGCTTCTCTGCAGTCTAACCAAGTGTTGATCTGAAAAGGGGGAGAGTGTTGCGCCCACTCAAGAGCTCTCCCAGCTAAGGACATGCTGAATAGCATTAGCTTCTTCTCAAAATCGAAAATTCCATAAGAATCACAAAGACCTTCAAAGTGATCAATGTGTTCTAGTGCATACTCATTGTAGAGATCATGGAATTTGTCTCTCTTCACAAACTCAATCAGCTCCGGATCTATTTCTTCTTCTGGTGAGGCTAGAAGGTGTTCTTCTCTTTCATAGTAGGCTTGGCTAGACGTCTCCAGTTCGGCCGCATTAAGGTAGGGGAGAAGGTTCTTCTTGGTGTTCATGGGTGCTAGTCCGGGAGGACTACTGCGAGAATCCCATGAAGATGAAATACCTGGAGGGTTCGACATCCTTTTCTCTGTAGGACTGTCTCTAGGAGGAGATATGTGGCGTATAGGAATCGCCCTTTATAGGACTAGGATTTCTCAAATCCTCTTCCATCTAGGAGAAAAACTTAAAACCTGAAAAATCAAAAACAAAAAAGGAAAAACAAGATTAAATAACTTAAAACAGGAAAAACCTAGACTAGATCTCTTTCAAGAACTTGTAGGCACGATAATGGTCCCCGGCAACGGCGCCAAAAAGCTTGATGGGGATTAAACTTTTCCCAATTTCTACCCCTTTTCTGCAAGTGCACAGATCGAGAGTAGCAACGGGTATATCGAACACAAGGACCAGTTTGTGCACTACAAGGTATGAGATTGAGATTTAGCTAGGAAAGCAATATGAGTTTGGTTGTTGTCACGTTGAAAGCAAGTAAAGAAAGCAAGTAAAGTTGTAAATCAATGGATGGAAAGCGCTAAGCAATAGGATAATCTCGGGATGAGTGATTCAAGCGAGCAAGTTCGATTTGTTAGGGATTTAAGAATGTGTACCACCTAGAACTCAAGACACTAATTTAGATCTTTCCACTTCCGTGGCTCCGACCCCTATGTTGATCTATCTAATCGCTAAACTTTTGGTATGTCCTAAGATAATCAAACAAGCATTAATTCGATCAAGTCTCGATTGTTCACAACCTCTAGTAAATCAACTTCCGCAGTCTAAGAGAGATTGCCCACCAAATACTAGTTCAGGCGAATGATTCATCACTTCCGTGGCTCAAATCTACCTAGGATCATATGTTGATTGGCCAAATCAACACCAAGCAATGAACACAAGCAAAGGTGAAGAGTTTATGTAAACCCTAATTCTAGATATCGATTATCAAGCAAGCATGAACACTATCCTTTGATTTCCTATCACTTAACAAGGTAACTACTCAGACATAGAGAAGGAAATCGAATTCATGTTCATAAGAACAGAGATCCGAGATCCTCTCTTGAAGGAGACAGTGAAAGAAAGCAAAAACTATAAGAACTTTTATTGAAAATAATATTTTGTATCTCTATGTGTGGCTCTCTTTTTTACAAGGCTAAAAAGATGTATTTATAATGCTTCAGAACTTGAAGGGCGGCTTGACCTAGGTCTTGGTCGAAATATAAGAGGCGGTGTAAGTTTGGGCTTGAAAACGTGCAAAACGGGCTTCGGAAACGAGCCGGGTCGAGCGGGGCGTGTCGCGGTCGAGCGGGGCGGTCGACCGGTCGGTCGGGCAGGTGCTCGGGTCGAGCTGGCGGTCGAACGGTTGCACGGGATGATGAAAGGAGGTCGGGTCGGATGGGAGCCTTGGAGGCCCTGTCCGACCGGCTCGGTCGACCGGATGGGTCGTGGACTTGAAGGAAGGTCGGGTCGGACGGGAGCCTTGGAGGCCCTGTCCAACCGGCTCGGTCGACCGGTGTCCTCCTGCAGTTAAGGACGGTCAGGTCGGACGGGAGCCTTGGAGGCCCTGTCCGACCGGTTCGGTCGAGCGGTTGGTGTAGACGTCCGGTTTTCGGCTGATTTGACACTCTTCACTAAAACGATCATATCTCCCATTCTACGTGGCCAAATTGCATGATTCCAATTGCGTTGTAAAGCTAACTCATGTAGGCATCGCGGCAAACTGGTTTTGATGAAATCCATTGAGTAGAATGGTTTTGGGGCTCTTCCAAAGTAAATGATAGTGCATGAAGCTGCTTTGAGGACCTTTTCCTTTGTTTTGCTCCAAATTGCATCTTTTGACCTGAAATGACTCTTGGCACTATATATGCATAAAAACTAACTTTTAAAGCAAAAAGCCACGGTAAAACCATGCATAAAGTATATAAAAACGATGTAAAAAGGGTGTAAAATTGAGGTATATCAACACACTTTCTTCGCGATGCTTGAATCTTAAACCGACTGCACAACAATCAAACAAGAACATGTAAAGCCAATCCTCAATTCACACCTCTAAGAGCATGTGCCAACTACTCCCGAACCCCTAGCATCGTCCAACACCACTTCCAAAACAACTTTCTGGTTCGCGGATGTTACAATTCTCCCCCACTAAACTGGATTCGTCCTCGAATCCCAACACAAACGTCTCTCAAGACCTCAAAACTCACATTTCCAGTCCTATGTTATACGCATGTTTCCAAGATATTATTACTCTCAATACCGTAACCCACCGTCACGATATCTATATTGCGGCCCACCGCCACAATATCCATATTGCGGCCCACCGCCACAGTATCCAAACCGTGACCCACCGTCACGAAAATGACCCATATCGAGCTAGCGACCCCCAATATAAGTCTGCCGGGCACCCACCCTCCCAACAAAAGTAGACCCACCGTCTACTCTAAAGGCCCACCGCCTCTAGATATAACGAGTAATAACACTGAAACGCGTACCAACATATGACTAAAAACTTTCAATGACCCCACCGGCCAAAGAAACTTGTAACATCCAAAACGCGAAACCAAAATATGAGGCAAAACTCCATATCATATAACTCCAAAAATGTATATCGTACAACGAAAACGAAAATACATAAATCCAGAACCAACAACAACAAAACCAAAAACAAGACTAGAACCACAAAGATGAAGAAACTCACTCCACAGCCTGCTTGTCGAACCACTTTCCGAACTTCAACTTCATCTTTGCCTCTGGCTCCCAAGTCTGCTCCTCTGTGCCACTACAGTCCCACAAGACTCTCAACAATGGCACCCTCTTGTTCCGCAGAACCTTGACTCTCCTCTCAAGAATCCTCACATGAACTGCCGGAACTGTCATATCTGGCTGAAGATCCTCTGGAATCTCTGCCACTAACTCCTCTGAAGGATGCAAACACCTCCTCAACATAGACACATGAAACACCTTATGGAAGGCGCTCATAATCGGTGGCAACTCCAACCGATAAGCCACTGGCCCAACTCGCTCCACCACTGGAAACGGACCCATAAAACACGGACTGAGCTTGTTCTCTGCTATGGACCTGTTAGGGCCCCTCAACATAGCCATCTTGATATAAACTCTATCTCCCACCTGAAACTCAAGCTCACGTCGCCGCCTATCTGCATAACTCCTCTGTCTATCCTGAGCCTCCTTCATGTTCAACCTCAAGACACGGATCTTCTCCGTCGTCTCCTGAACAAAAGTAGCCCCAAACATGCTGCGCTCCCCCACTTGGGTCCAGCATAAGGGTGTCCTACATGGCCTCTGATAGTAGGTTTTTACACTACTTATGCAATCCCCTATTGTACTATCATGTCGATGTAGGACTTAGGGTTTATCAATCCAAAGTGGGAGGAGAATGAAACAGCTTAGGATTATGCAATAGTGACACAAGTCAAGACAGATGGTTGTTTGGTGCTGAAACGGAACTATCTATCTAAACGAAATGCAACGGGAATGAAAGCGGAAAAGTAAAACGATAAACTAAATCAAGCTCGATCGAGTTAAGCTAACCATGAGAAAGGTAGCTCGATCGAGTTAGGATAAAATGAAACAAGGAGAAACTGGTGCAGCTCGATCGAGTTAAGATACGAGTTTGCACTAAACTGACTCGATGGAGTCAAAGTAAAACAAGACTAAAGCAGAACGAAAACGTAAGTAAAGACTGGTATGATAGACAAAGACTCAGGGACGGATTTGATGATCATAGAGAATCTAATGCTAATCAGCTATGCTTTCTAAAACGACACGAACACGTGCTTATCCCTTCGGCCATGGAGTCCCGAGGTCGGTTATCCCACTTCCCAGTGGCGTTACAAACCGCCTCTCTGGTTCAATCCCGCTAACTCGATCGAGTTGAAGCGTGTGTCATGAACCAGATACATAAAGAACCGGCCCATGTAATGCCCTAGAAGCCCCTCTGTGCAACCACTCCCGTGGGACAAAGGCATTAAGCTAATCCTCTGTTTTGCCTTGATCCGACGCTCAACCAAGCGGGTCAGGCCAGGAGCGTCTAGGATCGATCCACCATGGTCAGTGGCTGGATCGCATAGGGCATAGCTAAACAGAGAGGGATAATAGATGAAAACCTAAAGCATCAGAGATTAAACATAAACGATTCCCTAATCTAATCCATCCCTAAGCCTAAGGGAGAAATTACTCAAGATCCATAAGAGAATTCGAAATCATGTCTAAATAAACTAAAACCAAAATAATATGAAAGACAGAAAGGAGATTAACAACTTTTATTAAACAGGCAATTGCAAAATGTGAATAACAAAGTCTGGAATCATAAAATGAAAACAGGAAGTTTCTGGAACAAAAACTAAGAACAGAAAGCTAAAAATGCGAAAAACTAAGATGGGGGGGGCGGATGAGGTCAGCAGCCCTTTTATAGGCAAGCTACTAGGGCTTCCATCAGGGGAGTAACCGCCTTAGTCCAACTCGATCGAGTTGGTTGATCGAGTTGGCTTTTGTCTGGCTCGATCGAGTTGCTTTGCAGGATGGTTTGGCTTAGCTCGGTCGAGGTGCTCGTACAAAGTTGTATCCTTCTCTGCTCGATCGAGTTGCTTGATCGAGTTGGACTTTGCCTTAGCTCGATCGAGTTGAGTGGTGAAGGCAGATTGCTTTTTCTTCCAATGTGTTGACTTTGCTCCAAAACACCTGAGAAGGACACCAAACATGCAAACGTATGCAATGCACTTTCTAGGACAACTAATTATGCAAACTAAGAGGAAAGCACAAAGAAATGCTACTAAGGATGGATGAAACTATGCAAAAGTGGTCTAAACATGATGCTAAATGAGTATGAAATACGAATGCATCAACACCCCCAAACTTATCCTTTGCTTGCCCTCAAGCAAATAAACAGAACAAGAAGGAGATGAAGGTTGAAAATAGTTGATATAGCCAAAACATGCCAACAAAAACGGTTTGATCAATGTCCTGGTGCAAGACTCTAGAGTGCATCATGGCGAGAGTTACTTCTAAAATTCCTAGCCACGCTTAACGAGATCAATCAAACTTCACAGTCAATCAAACCACTCAATCATATTAGCACATCCCTTTAACATTCATTAAACAGAACAGTGAACCAATCTTATGCAAATCTAAACAACTCATTTGGCTTAGGGTGATGGTTAAGAGACAAAGATGGTCCCTTCAATGCAATAAACAGTTTATAAACAGGGATCTCTCAAGAAAATGAACAAGCTTCAGCAAAAGGTTAAAAGTTAGAACCCAGGATGATACAAGAGCAGAAATCCCTTCTACCCAGACACCACACTCGATCGAGTTTAAACCATAACCCAGAAACTAGAACCAACTCCTATCTACCCTTTAGGCATTGCCTTTAGACACAGAGGAGTGCTTGAACTCTTTTTCTTTCTTTTTCTTTGTACTTAGCCAATGGAGAGGTTTTTCTAATCATACTTCTAGTGGTTTGGGAATCTTATACTTAGGGAACTTTTCTTTTCTTTTCAAACTGGTGAGGCTTATGCCTTCTTTTCTTAAACACTAAGAACCCTTTTCTTTTTCTTTAAAAACTTCCCAAACCTTTACTAGACTTTCATGAAACACAAACCTACTCCCTGGTTTTAACCACAACTCTTTTTCTTTTCTTTTCCCTGAACATAAAACACACTCGCCCAAGCCCATATGAACGCCCCCAAACTTAGCCTAAGAACGGATTATAATCTACACAGAAACCCCTGCTCTTGTCGGTTTAAACTCAACACCATTTGCCAAGCATATTCGAAATAAGAACTCACAATCACACAAGAACAACAAAGGGTTTGAAAGAAAGGCTAAGGTAAGGGTAGGGTCTGCTACTTGGACAGGCAAGAGTGGATAAAATGGGAAAAGAATGTCCAAGTATGTATGAATATCCATGAGTTCACTACAAGAAACATATGTTATTTGCGACGGAAATTACTGTCGCAATTCCGTCGCAAATCGTGATTTACGACGGAATTGCGAGACAAACAATTCCGTCGCAAATCTCACGTCGCAATGACCTTTCCGTCGCAACGCCGTCGCAAACTTGCGACGGAATTATCTCCGTCGCAAGATTGCGAGGGAACTAAATCCGTCGCAAGTTTGCGACGGCGTTGCGACGGAACTGGTTCCATCGCCAAATTGCGACGGATTTGCGACAGAATATCTTGCGGGCGATTTGCGACGGATATGGTTCCGTCGCAAACTTGCGATGGATAAAGCCGTCGCAAATTCCGGCGCAAACTTGCGACGGAAACTTGCGACGGATTTGCGAGAGAATATCTTGCGGGCGATTTGCGACGGATATGGTTCCGTCGCAAACTTGCGATGGATAAAGCCGTCGCAAATTCCGGCGCAAACTTGCGACGGAAACTTGCGACGGATTTGCGAGAGAATATCTTGCGGGCGATTTGCGACGGTATTTTCCATCGCAAATTTGCGACGGAACTGGTGCGTCGCAAATTTGCGACGGAATAGTTTCCGTCGCAAGTTATTTTTTTTTTTAATTTTTTTTTTTTTTAATTTTTCAATTATAAAATTAATTTTTATTTTTATTTTTAATGATAAAAAAATTAAATTATAAAAGCAATAATTAAATTAAATAAAAATTTAATTCAAATATCATTTAAAAACATAAAAATATTCATAAAAAAAAACAATAAAACATAAACTAAAATTCATCTGATGGTCCCGATCCACCGACTCCGCCATCATTCGGTCCGCTGGGTTCGCCTTGCTCCTCTTCTTGACGGATACTGTACAACATCGCCTTGAGCACCGGATCCGTGTTGCCCAAGTGGTCGAACATCTTATCGAACGCAGCAACCTTACGCTCATTTGCAGCCAATTTCTCTTTCAATTGAGCAACCTCGTAGGGATCCGGTAGCTGACTCGAAGTGGAACTGCTAACATATCCGCTCCCAATATCAATTTGGGACTGAAGAGAACCAACCCCCCGAATCTTCCCCTTTCTACGGGGAGCGGACTGAAAACAAAAACAAAGAAACATTGAAATTAACAAATCAACAATATACATAAGAATTAAAATAATTTAAACTAAAAAATATGATACAAATTTACCTCAATAAAAAGCTTGTTCTTCACGGCCACAGAAGAAGCAGAAGCGGAGCTTTCGGGATCATCATTCTGAGACAACTCTTCTAGTTGTGAGTGAACGGTGTTGTAGAGCTCCTCAGAATCCTCGTCCATGAATGTCCCATCCGGCCTCCGCTTTGCATAAACGAGAACCTCCAGCAAATCCGTCTCTGAATCCCCTCGTTCCTCGGCCTAAAAAAAAAATGTTGCAGATTTGATAAAGATGATGAGAAATTAATGAACTAACTATAAGATTTAAAAAAATTAATTAGAAAAAAAAACTTACAAGCATTCGGGCGCGGGCTGCATATCCAGTTCGGCCGGATCGATGAGTAGAATTTTTGCTCTTCCCACGGGCGGACTTACCGCTGTCACTCCTTTTCTGGTGATCAGGAGTCAACCATGCCGCAACCATCCGATCCCACACATCCTGCTCCCAGTGAGGTGGCTTGGCATCATCTCCCTTCGCCAACCACTGCTGCTTCTTCCGATATGCCATATCGGGCAACCGATCATGGACTTTGGCGCAGAACTCCTCGTAAACCCGAGGGGTAAAGCCCGATTCCCAATGGTACTTGTGCTTGAAAAAAAAAACAAAAAACAATAATATAATGCATGTTAGTGATCCGCAAAAAGGAAAAAAAAAATTTTAAAAATAAATAAGAATCAAATTAAACTTACCGCAAAAGTACCGAACCAGCGTTTGAGAGAGGGTTCCTTTACTTCCCTCCACTTGGTATAAGGATCTTGGTAATCCTTTTCAAAGACATCCGTCACCGCAGAAGCGACGGAGGAATCCGTGAACCTGAAAAAGAAAACAATACCCTTTAACTTTAAAAAATGTACAATAACAAATACAACAAAAGTATTAAAAATTTAAAAAAAAATTACCATTTAGTTCTCGGCGGGCGGTCTGGATGAAGATGATCACGGAGGCGATCATGACCAGGCTCCTCTAAAACGCCCCTAATCTCCGCATAGAAAGGGGCTAGAGCGGCCTGATGGGCAGCCCGATATTGGGCCGACGGTCTCGGTGGGGACGGAGAGCGAGACCGGCCTCGCTGCTGCTCCTGCTCCAGCTCTCGTGCCGTAGAACAATAGGAACTACTAGCACGACCTCCGGAACGACCTCCTTGGGACCCACCTCCATGGGACCGAGCACGGGAACCCCCGGAGCCGCCGTGGGCCCCGGTCGCTCCCTGACTACGCTGGTAGTCCTGCAAAGAGTTTCGTCCCTCCATCTGCAAAATACAGAAAAAAATAAATGAAGAGTAACAACAATAATTATACATATAAAAATCAAAAATGCAATAATTATTAATTACTACTATACATTCCAAAAATAATTAATACTATACATTACTATTCCAAATATAATTCTAAAAATTATTCTAAAATTCCTAAAATTATTCTTAAATTCCAAAAATTATTCTAAAATTATTGTAAAAATTATTCTAAAATTCCAAAAATTATTCTAAAATTCTAAACCTAAACTAATAACACTCCAAATCTAATAATTAATACTATACATTATTATTCCAAAAATAATTCTAAAATTATTCTAAAATTATTGTAAAAATTATTTTAAAATTCCAAAAATTATTCTTAAATTCCAAAAAGTATTCTAAAATTATTCTAAAAATTATTCTAAAATTCCTAAAATTATTCTAAAATTCCAAAAATTATTCTAAAATTATTGTAAAAATTATTCTAAAATTCTAAACCTAAACTAATAACATTCCAAATCTAATAATTAATACTATACATTATTATTCCAAAAATAATTCTAAATTTATTCTAAAATTCCAAAAATTATTCTAAAATTATTCTAAAACTATTCTAAAATTCTAAACCTAAACTAATAACATTAAAATGTAATAATTAAAATTCTAACCTAGAAAATCGGCGGTGGCGGCTACAACTCGGCGGCGGCGGCGACGCGAGATGACGGCGGCGGCGGCGGCGTGAGATGACGGCGGCGGCGGCGCGAGATGACGGAGAAGCGAGAGACTACCGCGGAGAGACGAGGCCGGCGGAGAAGAGAAAGAGACTACGGCGGAGAAGGGCGAGAACGGATGGCCGACCGGGAAAGAATCCCGATCTGCTGCGGAGAGAAGAAGATCGGCCGCGGAGAAGAGAAAGGGGCGGGCGGAGAAGGCGATGCGGCGCGAGAAGGAAGCACCGGCGCGAGAAGGAATCAACGGCGCGAGAAAGCAGGCGGACCGGAGAAGAATCCCGATCTGCGGCGGAGAGAAGAAGCCCGGCCGCGAAGAAGAGAAACTAGGCGGCGCGAGAAGAGAAGGCAGCCGGAGGAGAAGAGAAGGCGGCCGGAGGAGAAGAAAATTCGGCGAGTCGGCGGCCGGCGGAGAAGATAAATCGGCGAGTCGGCGGTGGGTTGGAGAATTAGGGTTCGGGCGGTCGAGACAGAGAGAAGACGGCGAGAGAGAAGACGGTTTGCGGGGTTGGTTTGAGCTTCGCTCAAACCCAGGCGATGTCATGTATATAAAAATTAAATTCCGTCGCAATTCCGTCGCAATATTGCGACGGAATTGCGACAGATTAAGAAATGAAAACCCTAACGTTGCGACGGAATTGCGAGGAATGGGGCACTTCCATCGCAATTCTGTCGTAACATTGCGTTGGAATTGCGACGGAAACAGAATTGGAAACCCTAACTTTGCGACGGAATTGCGAGGAAGGGGGCACTTCCATCGCAAGTTTTTCGCAATGTTGCGATGGAATTGCGACGGAAATAGAATTGGGAACCCTAACTTTGCGACGGAATTGCGAGGAACAGGGCACTTCCATCGCAATTCAGTCGCAATGTTGCGACGGAATTGCGATGGAATATAAGGTTTAGGGTTTAGGGTTTAGCGGTTTGACTACAGTGTAATAAGGGTTTTACATATTCAATATATATGCTTATTAGTAGATGAATTTGAATATGAATATAGATATTGAACATTCATACGTATATCTATATATATATGATCGATGTTTCAACAAAACCGTTTGTAATGTTATATACGTTGTAAGAGTCACTGAGCTTGATATGTACGGAGTTCAAGGTAAACTTATTTTATTTAGTAAAATACTTTTAGGGTTGAATAGTATAGTGCACAATAAGATTATATTACCCAAAACCCTTGTTATATGAAAATAGGAAACCCTAAACCCTAAAACTTATGCAATCCATCGCAACTCCGTCGCAAATATGCGACGGAATTGCGATGGAGTATAAAATTTTTTGGTTTCCATCGCAACTCCGTCGCAAATATGCGACGGAATTGCGATGGAGTATAAAATTTTTTGGTTTCCATCGCAACTCCGTCGCAAATTTTAGAATCCGTCGCAATTCCGTCGCAACTATGCGACGGAATTGCGACGGATTCTAAAATTTAATATTCCATCGCAATTCCGTCGCAAATTCCTCCCCTTTTTCTTCGGCACGCCTCTTAAATTCATCAGCTTTCATCTCTAAATCACAAACCTGAGCTTCCGCTGCTTCAACCAGTTTAGCCCTTTCTTCAAGTGCAAAGCTTTTTCTTTCCAACTCAGACTCCTTCGACTCTAATTCCCTGAACCTCTTCTCCACTTCTCATTCCGCTGATTTCAGATGATCCTGTAAACCAAAGAGTTATAAGGGAAGTATACAGAGGGATCAAATTTCTGTATGCTGAGAGCGAGGAAGAAAATGGTGGATAAAAAATGCTGCAAATCAAATTCCTTTCATCTTCTCGCCATTTGATTTGCAGCATTTTTTATCCACCATTTTCTTCCTCGCTCTCAGCATACAGAAATATGATCCTTCTGTATACTTCCCTTATAACTCTTTGGTTTATAAGGATCATCTGAAATCAGCGGAATGAGAAGTGGAGAAGAGGTTCAGGGAGTTAGAGTCGAAGGAGGCTGAGTTGGAAAGAAAAAGCTTTGCACTTGAAGAAAGGGCTAAAGTGGTTGAAGCAGCGGAAGCTCAGGTTTGTGATTTAGAGATGAAAGCTGATGAATTTAAGAGGCGTGCCGAAGAAAAATGGGAGGAATTTGCAAACCCGCAGCCTTGTATATAGAAAGATTTTATTCCGTCGCAATTCCGTCGCAATTCAGTCGCGACGGAATTGCGACGGAATTGAACACGGAAACCCTAACTTTGCGACGAATTTGCGAGGGAGGGGGCACTTCCATCGCAAGTCCGTCGCCACATTGCGACGGAATTGCGACGGAAACAGAATTGGAAACCCTACCTTTGCGACGGAATTGCGAGGGACGGGGCATTTCCATCGCAATTCCGTCGCAACATTGCGAGGGAATTGCGACGGAAACAGAATTGGAAACCCTAACTTTGCGACGGAATTGCGAGGAATAGGGCACTTCCATCGCAATTCAGTCGCAATGTTGCGACGGAATTGCGATGGAATATAAGGTTTAGGGTTTCGGGTTTAGAGATTTGACTACGGTGTAATAAGGGTTTTACATATTCAATATATATGCTTAATAGTAGATGAATTTGAATATGAATATAGATATTGAACATTCATACATATATATAAACTATATATGCTCAATGTTGCAACAAAACCGTTTGTAATGTTATATACGTCGTAAGAGTCACTGAGCTTGATATGTACGGAGTTCAAGGGAAACCTATTTTATTTAATAAAATACTTTTCGGGTTGAATAATATAGTGCACAATAAGATTATATTACCCAAAACCCTTGTTATATGAAAAATAGGAAACCCTAAACCCTAAAACTTATACAATCCATCGCAAATCCGTCGCAAATTTGCGACGGAATTGCGATGGACTATAAAAATTTTAGAATCCGTCGCAATTCCGTCGCAAATTTGCGTCGGATTTGCGACGGAAACAAAAATTTTTAGAATTCATCGCAATACCGTCGCAAATTAGGTAGACAAAATTAAAACAACTTAAAATACAAAACAACTAAAAATACAAAGAAAAACATCAAAATTACTCATCAAAGTCATTTTCATCGTCATTTTCATCATTTTCAGCAGATACGTAAGAGTTTTCACTGTGCTCCCGTTCGTCTTCATCAGTCGCAGACTCTTCGAATTCATCGGCTTCTCCATCTTCAGTTGAATCGTCAACGACGTATTCAACTTCTCTGTTCTCGGGGTCGACGTGTATGATATTTTCAGTGGATTTGATCGGGTTTGAAACTTCTGCAACTCTGTCATGCTGCATTGCCACTTCATCGTCTAAACCATATACATAACCTCTTGGATTGACCTTTATGACCGATAACCAAGTCTCCCGTCTTTGCCTAACCCGAGGATAAGGAATAAAACACACTTGCTCTGCCTGCGATGCAAGGATGAAGGGTTCGAACTTGGAATATTTCCGGGTTGCATTTACATCGGTGACACCTACCGTCTCGTTTCTGCGAACCCCTCGATTTGGTGTCGGATCATACCAATCACATTTGAACATAATACATTTCAAGTTGATAACTCCTGGGTATGTGACCTCGATGATCTCTTGCAAAACTCCATAGAATTCTGTTTCGCCCGGGACATGAATACCATAATTTGCTGTCGACTTCCTCATGCCATGCCTGTACGTATGGAAAATGTACCCGCGAGTACAGTACATTGGTGCTATAGTGATCTTTCCTATTGGAGAGTTCACAATCTCACGCACCCACAGCGGTATTGGTTCGGGATGATAGCCCTCTCTCACCTATATAAAAAAATGGTACAATCACAAACATTAATTAATTATATATAGTGTTAGGTTTTAGTTTATATATGACTAATTTGAATGAATTAAGAGCACTTACATAGAATTTTAACCATCCAGCAAAGTGACATTCTTTATAAATCTCATACTCATGCTCTTGTAAATCAGGGTATGTTTGGCGGGAAAGATTATCAAATATCCTGCACAAAAATCTCGGGTTATATATATGTGTATATATATATATATATATATATAAACGAATGATCAATTAACTAATTTACCTCTCAAATTGGCGCAGTTCATCCAGATTACGCAATATGTAATTGTGAGCCGCATTCAAATCTTCACGCCTCCACGATTTTTCCTTCAACTTTCCAGAAAGTCGGCCTATTTCTTTGAAGATGCTGGGGACATCATGCCTATAAACAGGTGCAACGCCTCCATCATCGTATCGTTTCGTAGCTGTTCTTCTCGTTCTCACTTTTGGACTAAAATAGTAAGACGCGAAGTTAGATGTCTCCTCTGTCAAACTTCCTTGGACGATGGATCCCTCAACTTTTGCTAGGTTTTTAGCCTTTCCCTTCAAGTGTCCCATAAAACGCTCGAACGGATACATCCATCTGAATTGCACAGGCCCCCCGAGATCCGCCTCATATGGCAAATGTACCGGTAAGTGTTCCATAACGTCGAAGAATGAGGGAGGGAAGATTTTCTCCATGTTACATAACAAGACAGCAATGTTTGCTTTTAACTTCTCTACCCCGTCTTCTGTCAGTGTTCGCGTGCAAAGATCTCGGAAAAATGCCCCAATACCTATAATATAATATACACCATGCACAAATTAGTAAAAACATATTTAATTATATATATATATATGTACATATATAAACTTAACTAAAAGAAATGTAAATACTTGTTTACCGTACCAGCAATTGCTTCGTGGACATGAGACGGCAATAGTTCTTCCAATGCAAACGGTAGTAGTCGCTGCATGAAAACATGGCAATCGTGGCTCTTCATACCAGAAAATTTTTGTCCTTGCTCTATACATCGCGAGAATTTGGAAACATATCCATCCGGAAATTTGACATCTGAGGCCACCCAATCAAATAGAGCTCTCTTCGCATCTGCAGACAATCGAAAACTTGGCACTGGCTGTTGGCTGTCATCAGTAATCTCCAACTCCTCTCTTTCGCATATGTCTGCTAAGTCCAGCCTCGATTTCCTATTGTCTTTACTTCTCCCTTGGACATTCAAAATGGTATGCATGATGTTATCAAAAAAATTCTTTTCGATATGCATAACGTCAAGATTATGTCGCAACAGGTGATCCTTCCAATATGGGAGTTCCCAGAATATACTCTTTTTGTGCCAATTGTGTGCTTGTCCATATCCGTCAGGCATGTTTGCAGTACAATGCCAATTGCCCCCACGTTTGCATGTCTCTTCACCACCATAATGATCTATCTGATCAAGCAACTCCTGTCCTGAAAGATAATCCGGAGGGGGATCGCGTTTGCTTTTATTCTTCGTAAATAAAACTCTGTTCTTTCGGTACCTGTGATTGATAGGAAGAAAACGACGGTGACAATCAAACCAACAAATTTATTCTTTGTAAATAAAACCCTGTTCTTTCGGTACCTGTGATTGGGAGGAAGAAAACGACGGTGACAATCAAACCAACAAGGTTTTCTTCCATGCCTCAGCTGAAATGCTTCTGTCCTACCCAAACAGTGTGGACACGATAGTCTTCCGTGCGTAGTCCACCCTGACAACATTCCATACGCTGGAAAGTCGCTAATCGTCCACAATAAAACTGCGCGCATGATGAAGTTTTGTTGCTGCGAGTAATCAAATGTGCAGACTCCAGAATACCACATTTGTTTCAACTCGTCAATCAAAGGTTGCAGAAATACATCTAAGGATCGCTTCGGATGCTTAGGACCTGGCACTAAAATAGTTAAGAACAAAAATTCTCGGCGCATGCACATTGTCGGCGGAAGATTGTATGGCGTCAGTATGACGGGCCATAGCGAATATTGTCTCCCTGACATACCAAATGGAGCAAATCCGTCTGTGCACAATCCTAGGTAAACATTCCTGGACTCATTAGCAAAGTCTGAATGTACCGTCTGAAAGTGTTTCCACGCCTTTGCATCTGAGGGATGTGTTATCTCTCCATGATGTGTGGAATGTTCTGCATGCCATCTCATTGACGCTGACGTCGTTTCCGATTGGTATAACCGTTTCAATCTTTCAGTGATTGGCAAGTACCACATACGTTGGTAAGGGACCCGCCTCCTTCCTGTAGTGGGTTTGTATCTCGGCTTCCGACAAAATCGACATTCCTGCAGCTTATCATCATCTTTCCAGAAAATCATGCAATTGTCAATGCATACGTCAATCATTTCATAGGGTAACCCAAGACCCGCAACCAACTTCTGTATTTCATAGTAATTACCAGCAGAAAGATTATCTTCCGGTAAATACTCTTGAAATAGTTCAGCCCACTTATCCATGTTACTTTCGCTGCTGTTATCTTCACTTTTAATTGTCATCATCCTAGCTGCTAGTGACAATCTAGAAAGTCCCTCTCTACACCCATCGTAAAGTGGTTGATTTGCAGCATCTAACATATCATAAAACTTCTGTGCTTCCATGTTGGGTTCTTCCGACATTGTTTCCACAGGATAATCAGCAGGAGCATGTGTAGTTTCATGAAATGCATCTGTAACCATATCATGAAACCTATTCCCTTGCTGATACCCAATATCATTTTCCACTATATCAGGATCATGACCATAATAATCATAACTACCGTAGTTATAATTTTGTTCCTCAACCCCACGACTCCAACCACTAGTTCCCGCATCATGATGACTAGTATTATACTGATTTTCCCCATGAAAATACCATACATAATAGTTTGGTACAAATCCTCTACTAAATACATGTGTTTTAGCAGTATCAACAGCGACATATTTCTTGTTCTTACATCTGGGACAGGGACAAAATATTTTACCAGTTTGCAATGCCTGTGGTTGATTTTTTGCTTGGTTAAAGAATCCATGTAATCCTTCAACAAACTCCCCCGTCACTTCGCCGCTCCCCGGATCTCTTTGATTATACATCCAGCTTCGTAACTCATATATACTCATTTTTTTAGAGGTTTTTTTTTTTTCTTTCTTCTTTCTTTTTTTTTTCTCTTCCTTCTCTCGTTTGGTTTTTTTTTTTTTTCTGTGGATTGTAAAACTCACGACGTTGGCTATTTATAGTAGGAGGGTTTTTAATTGCGACGGATTTGCGACGGATTTCCGATGGATATTTTGCGATGGATTTGCGATGGATTTGATTTTGCGACGGAATTGCGACTACCTTGCGACGAACTCCCGACGGCTTTGCGACGGAAATATTCCGTCGCAAAAGTTAGGTAAACTTCGTTTACCACGTGCTTACCTAACCGGTCGCATGTCGGCCAACTACTTTTCGTCGCAAATCCGTCGCAAAGTTGCGACGGATTTGCGACGGAACTTTTTGCGACGAAAAAAATGTAACCGCAAAGTCGTCGCGAACTTGCGAAGGTATCTTTTTTCGCAATTCCGTCGCAAATTTGCGATGGAATTGCGATCAAGTCTTCTTAAGTCGCAATTCCGTCGCAAGACGTTCGCAAAATTGCGACGGAATTAGTTCCGTCGCAATTTTGCGATGGACTTGCGACGATTGCTTATTCCGTCGCAACACTGTCGCAAATCCATCGCAACTTTGCGACGGAATAAATTCCGTCGCAAAGTTCCGTCGCAAATACGCTGTATTCTTGTAGTGGTTGCTTATCAATGCATGAAATGGTAATTAAGAGTCAAGATTACGGTTCAAATATATAGGGAGATGCATCAATTCACAGCAATGGTTTAAATGAGATGTGCATGTCATGATATGATCAGGTTAAACATGGTTCTGTCTTAACTCTTCAATCTCACCCTAATGCACAAAAGATTCAAGAACCAGGGCACAGATCAAAACGCATGAGATGGCATATTTACAAGGTCATATCAACAATGCAATGCGAATGCATACCTATATGATGTATATTAGACTCAATCTTAAGAATATGAATGCAACTATATGAATATTTTTGAGATTTTTCGAAATTTTTTCAATTTTTAGTGGTTTTCTATGCCTTAGATGTATGCAGACTCAAGAGATGAAAAATTGAAACTAAGAACAAAGAACACAATGTCAAATGGCTCTCAGACCCTCCCCCAAACTTAAATTACACAGTCCCCTGTGTAACAGAAGTCTAAAAGAAAGAATGAGAGCAAAACAAAAGCAAAATAAAACAAGGTGCAGGCGGTATGTACAAAGGATACGCATGGGAATTCCTCCCAAGTGAGATTGTTTAAGGTCGCTAAGCTTGACCGTTCTTCCTTTGGACTAGTGGGGGTTGGAGTTATTGCTGTCGTTAAGGGTGATGGTCAGAACCTTAGAGAGAAGCTCTTGCAGCTTCATCGGGTCATTCTGGAGCTCGGTACTGATGATAGCCCTGGCACTCGAGAAGGGTTTAGGCTTTCCGTTGAACTTGACCTTATACTCAAGCTTTCCTCCCTTAAGTTCTGATGGTAACAGCGTCACCGCAGACGGAGATGGGGTAGAGGGTATGGGTTTTGGTTCCTTGGTTCTTTTCTTTTTGCGCTTGCGGGCAGCATGAGAAACCATCCTCACCTCCTCCTGCTGAGCCCTTCCCAGTGGCTCAGTGAAGAAAACAAAAAGGCTTTCGCCATCAAAGTTTCCTGGCTCATTCGCAAAAGGTTCGGGAGGCGCTCGATTCAGCTCATTTCCGTACTCAATCAGATCAGAACTAATCACATTGGAGGGCAGCTCCGCAGTTGTGATAGTTCCACAATACTCGGTAGAAAAAGTCTTAAGTGGATATGAGATGTGGCCGTCCACATTGTGAAGAATCACTAGTCGGTTGGGGAAATCAATGGAGGCTCCTACTGTAGTAAGGAATGGTGTTCCAAGTATCAAGGGGACCTCCGTCTTATCGACCATATCCAGCACAGTTAGATCTGTTGGTATGGTGCCAGTCCCAATCCGCAGAGGGTAATCAATAATAAGACCGAGTGGAGACTTAGAGGAAGCATCCCCAAACATGATGGAAGAGCCAGGTCGCTTTATCAGATGCTCTGCCTTCAACCTTTGAACCATACCCAAGGAAATCAAGTTGATACTAGCGCCGGAGTCAACAAGGGCATCATCAATCTGCAAATGTGCAAGGGAGCATGGAAGTGTGAATTTCCCTTGATCCTGGAGTTTGGGAATAACTCGGGATGGATATGAGGTTGGTGGTTCAGATGCGGGTGGGATATTCTTCCTGGGTTCGGGTGGATGCGGACTCGGTCGAGTCAGAAGACTATGGTGTGTTTGCTCGAGTGGATGCGGACTCGATCGAGTCAGAAGATCATTCGGAGTAGTGGGTTCGATCGAGTTGCGCTTCTTAACTTCCACGAGTGTAGTCTCGGATACAGCTGAACACTCAACATCACATCCGTAGAGGAGTTGTGTAATCTCCTGTATGGGTCGTTCGTTCTCAGCAGCTTGTTCTTCATCAATGTTGGAGTGGATTACATGGCAATGGTCCTTGGGATTTTGAATTGCTTTCCCAGGAAGCTGACCAGTATGTGTTGTAGAAGAGGAGGTACCTTTGTTCTCAATGATTGTCATCCTGGAGTTTAACGATTCAAGCTTGTTGTTTATATCAGCAAGTTTCTTGCTTGTGTCCATAACTCCAGTTGCCTGACCTTGTAACAGCTGCTGTAGCAAGGCTCTCAGATCAGGTTCCTGGTCCGTCGGTATTTGACCCTGCTGTGGAGCAAATCCGGGTGGTGCTCCCTGCTGCTGTCTACTTTGATACCCGCCCTGTTGGCTCACAAACTGCCCTCGCGGAACGAACACTTTCTGCTGTTGCGGTTGGTTCTGCTGCTGCGTAGGCTGACTCTGCGGTGGCTGGGGAGGATAGACTTGGTCCTGAGGATTTGCGACATTCGTACTGCGGTAGGACAGATTCGGGTTGGCGTTGTACGTGTAATAGCCTTTGTTGTAGCCACCCTGGTTGTTCTGCACATGACTCACTTCCTCAACCTGCTGATCAAACGCCGCTTCCTGGACAGGAACAAATTCATCTTCAGAGATGAAATGAACATGCTTCATGGCGGACTGAGCCTGAAGTAGCTTATCCAACTTTTCAGTCAAGCCCTTCACCTCCTTCTTCAACTTATCATCATACTCGACAGAGCTGCGGTTCGTGCGGTCATACTCCTCGTTGTTGTTGCCATCCGAGCGAGCTATGTTCTCCACAAGCTGCCAGCCGTCCTCAACGTCTTGGTTAAGGAAGTCTCCGTTGCTCGCGGTATCGAGCATCTGTCTGTACCTCGGGAGGACACCTCTGTACAGAGTGCTCAGCAGGGATTCGTTACTAAAGCCGTGGTGTGGGCACTGACTCGTGTAACATTTGAAGCGTTCCCAAGCCTCAGAAAATGTCTCTCCATTCTTCTGATGGAACCCAGAGATCTCTGTGCGAAGCTTTGCGGTGCGTCCGGTGGAAAAGAACTTTGCAAGGAATGCCTTCTTGCATTCGTTCCATGTGGTGATCGAGTTATGCGGCAAGTTTTTCTCCCACTGGTGGGCTTTCTCTCCAAGAGTAAGTGGGAACAAACGCAGCTTGATGGCGTCTTCCGAAACGCCATTCACCTTAGTGAGATTACACAAACGGTCGAACTCGTCCAGGTGATCGATCGGATCCTCACAAGGCAATCCGTGGAACATCTTGTTCTGCACGAGGTTGATCATACCCAGCTTGATCTCAAAGTTATTGTTCTGGACAGGTGGGGGTATGATCCCCTGTCTCTGAGTATGCGTGTTCGGAGCATCACCAGCTCCGATTGGTCTAACCGGCCTCGCTGGAGGGTTTTCCATGATCTCGGCCTGTTGCCTCTGTTCTCTCAGAATTCTCTGTATTCGGTCGATGTTATCCAAATAGTATATCAGATTACCACTGCCTCGTGATCGTGTTTGCATTCACCTGAAAAGGCAAAATCAAAAACCCAGAGAGCAAAATATTCAAGTGGGAACGGATAACGTGATCGGATTTGCGTGCACCTGAGAATTCAAAGACAAAAACCCAGATAGCAGAGAAGATATTCGAAAAGTAAACAAAGAACTTGAACTAGCGTACTACGGGAATCCTAAATGCATCAAACGAAATCCCAAATCGGCAACGGCGCCAAATTGATAGTAGGTTTTTACACTACTTATGCAATCCCCTATTGTACTATCATGTCGTTGTAGGACTTAGGGTTTATCAATCCAAAGTGGGAGGAGAATGAAACAGCTTAGGATTATGCAATAGTGACACAAGTCAAGACAGATGGTTGTTTGGTGCTGAAACGGAACTATCTATCTAAACGAAATGCAACGGGAATGAAAGCGGAAAAGTAAAACGATAAACTAAATCAAGCTCGATCGAGTTAAGCTAACCATGAGAAAGGTAGCTCGATCGAGTTAGGATAAAATGAAACAAGGAGAAACTGGTGCAGCTCAATCGAGTTAAGATACGAGTTTGCACTAAACTGACTCGATGGAGTCAAAGTAAAACAAGACTAAAGCAGAACGAAAACGTAAGTAAAGACTGGTATGATAGACAAAGACTCAGGGACGGATTTGATGATCATAGAGAATCTAATGCTAATCAGCTATGCTTTCTAAAACGACACGAACACGTGCTTATCCCTTCGGCCATGGAGTCCCGAGGTCGGTTATCCCACTTCCCAGTGGCGTTACAAACCGCCTCTCTGGTTCAATCCCGCTAACTCGATCGAGTTGAAGCGTGTGTCATGAACCAGATACATAAAGAACCGGCCCATGTAATGCCCTAGAAGCCCCTCTGTGCAACCACTCCCGTGGGACAAAGGCATTAAGCTAATCCTCTGTTTTGCCTTGATCCGACGCTCAACCAAGCGGGTCAGGCCAGGAGCGTCTAGGATCGATCCACCATGGTCAGTGGCTGGATCGCATAGGGCATAGCTAAACAGAGAGGGATAATAGATGAAAACCTAAAGCATCAGAGATTAAACATAAACGATTCCCTAATCTAATCCATCCCTAAGCCTAAGGGAGAAATTACTCAAGATCCATAAGAGAATTCGAAATCATGTCTAAATAAACTAAAACCAACATAATATGAAAGACAGAAAGGAGATTAACAACTTTTATTAAACAGGCAATTGCAAAATGTGAATAACAAAGTCTGGAATCATAAAATGAAAACAGGAAGTTTCTGGAACAAAAACTAAGAACAGAAAGCTAAAAATGCGAAAAACTAAGATGGGGGGGGCGGATGAGGTCAGCAGCCCTTTTATAGGCAAGCTACTAGGGCTTCCATCAGGGGAGTAACCGCCTTAGTCCAACTCGATCGAGTTGGTTGATCGAGTTGGCTTTTGTCTGGCTCGATCGAGTTCCTTTGCAGGATGGTTTGGCTTAGCTCGGTCGAGGTGCTCGTACAAAGTTGTATCCTTCTCTGCTCGATCGAGTTGCTTGATCGAGTTGGACTTTGCCTTAGCTCGATCGAGTTGAGTGGTGAAGGCAGATTGCTTTTTCTTCCAATGTGTTGACTTTGCTCCAAAACACCTGAGAAGGACACCAAACATGCAAATGTATGCAATGCACTTTCTAGGACAACTAATTATGCAAACTAAGAGGAAAGCACAAAGAAATGCTACTAAGGATGGATGAAACTATGCAAAAGTGGTCTAAACATGATGCTAAATGAGTACGAAATTCGAATGCATCAGCCTCCCATACAAAGCCTCATAAGGAGCCATGCCAATAGTAGACTGAAAACTGTTGTTATAAGCAAACTCTGCCAAACACAGATGATCAGCCCAATGAACACCCCAATCCAGTACACACATCCTAAGCAGATCGTCCAAAGTCTGAATAGTCCTCTCTGACTGCCCATCTGTCTGCGGATGATACGCTGTACTCATATGCACCTTAGTGCCCATCTCAGTCCGAAACGCCCTCCAGAACTCTGAAGCAAACCTCGGATCTCTATCCGACACAATACTGGCTGGCACTCCATGCAGCCTCACAATCTCTCGCACAAACTTCCTAGCCAAGACAGCCGCTCCATCTGTCTTCTTGATGGCCAAGAAATGTGCTGATTTGGTCAAGCGATCCACAATGACCCATATAGCATCGAATGTCCGTGAGATAGGCAATCCCACAACAAAATCCATAGTGATCATATCCCACTTCCACTCTGGAATGGGCAAACTCTGCAAAAGACCACTAGGCACCTAATGCTCTGCCTTGACCAAAGAACAAGTGTTGCACCTCGCAACCCAATCTGCCACATCTCTCTTCATCCCAACCCAATGATAATACCGTTTGAGGTCACGGTACATCTTGGTCGCACCCGGATGAATCGAAAACTTGCTCGAATGAGCCTCTCTCAAAACCTCCTATCTCAACTCCACATCCTTGGGCACACAAACTCGCCCTCGAACCAAGATAGTCCCATTCGAAGAGACCTGATACTCAGAACCAACCGCCTGCGAAGCATCGATCAAACCCTGATCACTCTGCTGAGCCACTCTGATCCTACTGAGCAATTCTGCCTGGTCAGCTGCCTCCAAACCCAAAGGCTCCTCTGAAATAGCACAAAGACGCAATGTACTAATCTCGCTGACCAAAGCCTCTACACCACGCTCTCTATCTGAATCAACCCTCCATCGACTCAAAGCATCTGCCACCAAATTGGCCTTGCCCGGATGATAAACAATATCCAGGTCATAGTCTGCCAGAAACTCCACCCAACGCGTCTGCCTCGCATTCAGCAAAGGCTGAGTGAAAATATGCTGTAGACTCTTGTGATCTGTAAAGATCTGCACTCTACCACCATAAAGATAAGACCTCCAAATCCTGAGTGCAAAAACCACTGCTCCCAACTCAAGATCATGTGTAGGACGGTTGCGCTCACTGCCCTGAAACTGCCTCGAAGCGTAGGCAATCACTCTGCCCTCCTGCATCAAAACACAACCAAGTCCAACACCTGAAGCATCTGTGTACACGACATAAGGCTTCCCCGGATCGGATAATGCCAAAACTGGTGTACTAGTCAACATCTCCTTGAGCTTCCCAAAGCTCTCCTCGCACTCATGCGACCACACAAACGGCACATCCTTGCCAGTCAACCTCGTCATCGGCTGAGACATACTCGCAAACCCCTTGACGAACCTCCTATAGTAGCCTGCTAAACCTAGAGAACTCCTGATCTCGGTAGCACTACTCGGTCTAGGCCAATCTCTGATAGCCTCAATCTTAGCCGGATCCACATAAACTCCCTCTGCAGAAACAATATGGCCAAGGAAACCCATCTCCCTCTGCCAAAAGCTGCACTTGCTCAACTTAGCAAAAAGCTTCTGCTCCCGAAGCTTCTCCAACACAAGCCTCAAATGAGTCGCATGCTCCTCTGGACTCCTCGAATACACCAAAATATCATCTATGAAAATGATGACAAACACATCCAGAAACTCCCTGAACACGTCGTTCATCAATCTCATAAAAGCTGCCGACGCATTAGTCAAACCAAAAGGCATGACCACAAACTCGAAATGCCCATACCTCGTCCGAAAAGCTGTCTTCCGAACATCTGCCTCATCTATCGGAATCTGATGATATCCCGATGCCAAGTCAATCTTAGAGAACCAAGTAGCACCTCTCAACTGATCCAACAACTCATCGATCCTCGGAAGTGGGTACCTGTTCTTCACTGTGACTCGGTTAAGTCCCCGGTAATCAATACACAACCGAAAACTGCCATCCTTCTTCTTCACAAACAAACACTAGGTCTGATGAACCCTTTACTCAAAAGGTCCTCTAGCTGCTTCTTCAGCTCTGCCATCTCTGCTGGAGCCATCCTGTAAGGTGTCTTCGATATCGGAGCTGTCCCGGGCTCTAAATCAATCGTGAAAGGATCTGACCGAGATGGTGGCAATCCCTTCAGCGACCGAAACACATCCTCAAAATCCTGGACAACCTGAATATCCTGCAAAACCACCTCACCACTGGACTCCGTCATAGTATTCGTCGCCAAATAGGCTTCGCAGCCCCGCTCTAACAACTGCTCTGCCTGAATAGCTGAGATCACTATACTCCCTGAAGTCGGTCTCACTCCCTGATAAACCAACTTCCCTGCATCCTGCTCAAACACCACTCTACTTCTGTAGCAATCCAGATGAACTCGGTAAGAATATAACCAGTCCATCCCCAAAATCACGTCATACAGTTCCACCGGACTGATGACTAAATCCGCTGGCATAGACTGCCCCGCAATCCGCACATCAACTGCTCTAGCTCTGCCCGAAGTAGCCAAATAACCACCACCGGCCACCTTGACAAAGCCTGAAGCCTCGCCACAGCTACTCCGAATACCACTACTCTCAGCTCTCTCCGGAGTAATGAAGCAATTAGATGCTCCCGAGTCAAACAACACGTGAGACTCAAAACCGCCAACTAACAAGGTCCCTACACACATCCACAAGTGTTGAGAACCTCTAATACTATCACAGTAAAATAACAGAAACAGACAACACCAACAATTCTACTTTAAGAATTTACAAGTATGAGTCAAGATTTTACCTGTGATCTGGCCTGACTGACTGGTCTGGCCCACCTCTGCCGAAGTATAAACACGCGGCGCTCCACCTGACTACAACGCTGCAACCTGAGCTGCTGACTGAATAGCCAACGGCTGAATCGCTGCTGCCACTGCTCTCTGCTGCAACTTGGGACACATTGTCTTGATATGCCCCAGCTCCCTGCAGTAGAAGCACACTGTAGTCTCTCTGGATCCCGCCCTCTTTGGGCAAGTCGCAACTATGTGATCCAGACTCCCACAACCAAAACAACCACCCGTACTCGGGCTACTAGCATATATCTCCTCTGCTCTCCTCTTCTGGCCCTGCGCAGGCCTGCCGCCCCTGCCATAACCAGAACTGTAACCTCTACGCTGCTGATGCTGCTGCTGGCCCCGAGGATGGGTAGCAGGAGCAACTGCAACTGGAACCACTGCCGAACTCACCGGCTCACGCAAATCCTCCTCAATGGAAGCTGCCAACTCCACTAAACCGGCTCTAGTGTGGTACATACCACCTCTGCACTGAGTCCTGATGTTCCTTCGAAGTCCCTGAAGAAACCTCGACATCAATGCCCGCTCACTCACCAGCTCACCACCGGAATGAACCACCAACCTGCAGAACTCTGCATCGTACTCTCGAACAGACCTCTCACCCTGAGTCAAGCCCAAGAACCTCAACTGCAGTCTGTCACGAGCCTCCTGAGGGAAAAACTTGTGGTTGAACTCCTCAACGAAATCAACCCAAGTCCAAACCTCTCTCCTGGTCCTAACAGACCTCCACCACAAATGTGCATCACCTCCAAGGTAGTGCACTGCCAACTCGACCTGAAACTGCTCCGGACAACGAACCGAATCGAAGTTCCGCTCCAACCTCTGACGCCACTCGTCAGCCTGCTCTGGAGTAACACCGCCCTCAAACATAGGCGTGCCAATCCTCTGCATCTCCCTCATCATCTCACGATAAGGCGAAAACCCAACTGCAACACCCTGCTGCTCAACAAAACCGGCACCAACCTGTGCCCCGGCCGCTGAAGGTGCAACCGGAGCCTGCTGTGGAACTGCCTGAGGAAGACGTGCCAACAACTGCGTCAGTAGCCCCACAATCAACTCTCCCTGAGCTAAAGCAGCGCCCTGATATACCTCTATTTTGTACCCTTTTTATATGGTTTTACTATACTTTTTATAAGGTTTTTAAAGGCTTTCTGATCTAAAAAGGTAGTTTTTATGGATTTATAGTACTTAGAGTCTAAACAGGTCAAAAGATGCATTTTGGAGCAAAACACAGGATTTGGACTTCAAGACCGCTCCAGGACGTAGCATCAACTTTTGAAGGGCCTTAAAAACATTCTACTCAATGGAATTCATCAAATCCACATCGCTGCGATGCCTACATGAGTTAGATTTGCAATGCAACTGTGATCACTTATTTTGGTTGAGTAGATTGGGAGATATCTTAATTTCCGTGAGACATATCGAAGGAGCTTTCTCGGACTGCATCAGTACATCAAACGGGAAGCAACGGCATGGAACCTTAAACTCAACGGATATCAATGAAACTCGGCACCACGATATCCAGATGAGTTAGTGTTCCAATGCAGTTGGAATTATGAAATTTGGATGAGCAGTTTAGAAGATATCACGTTTTGACCGAAGAGTGGTCTAGACAGCCGAAAACCGGACACATTAGCCATCCACATCCGCTCGACCGAGCCGGTCGGACAGGGACTCCATGGCCCTCGTCTGACCCGACATTCCTTCATGATGATGACCATCCTGTCGACCGAAGCCGGTCGGACAGGGCCTCCAAGGCTCCCGTCCGACCCAACCTTTCTTCACCATTCCACGTGCGCGCGACCGCCCCGCTCGACCCAGACGCCATCCCGACCGACCGGTCGACCGCCCGCTCGACCCAGACGCCATCCTGACCGACCGGTCGACCGCCCCGCTCGAACACGACTCTCCCGGTCGACCCAATCCCGCGAACACAAGCCCAATTATGCAGTTTCAACAATTCTCAGCCCGTTTCACCTAAACCGACCTTGGAAGACCTAGGGCACTATAAATACACTTTTTTAGCCTCATTAGAAAAGAGAGACACAAGAGAGACACAACAGAGCCGCACAGGAGAGGAGCCACAAGAGAGGGCCGCACTAGGGAGATCGCCTTAGAGGGATTCTCCATTGTTTTACTTCCTTCTCATTGTTTTCCTTAGGGAGAAGATCCCTTCTTTGTATCTCAATATAGAGAAGATTTCTAAACCCTGTTCTCCTTATAATAATATGATTTCTTTCTCAGATTTGTGCTTGTTTACTTGCATCATGATTGAGTAGATTTCTAGTTAGGTTTTAGGGTTTCAAAGAGTTCATATGCTGATTATGATTTGATGAATTAACTAGGGATATCATTAGAGTCTTTGTCTCGTTTTGTTCACTTATTAATGCTGATTGCTTTACCGCGCATCTAGCAATCCGATCCTAGGTTGATTTGAGCCACGGAAGTGTTGTATCATTCGCCGGACCTATTCTTTGACAAGCTAGGTTTCTTAGACTGCGGAAGTTGATTTACTAAGCCTAGTGAACTGTATCCGAACCAGATCGATTTAATGCTTGATTAACTATCTAAGGACATACCGAAAGTTTAGCGATTAGATAAGTTATCATAGGAGTCGGAGCCACGGAAGTGGAAAGACTTATTTTCGTGTTTTGTGTTCTAGACGGATCTTACATCCCATATCCCTACATAGATAGAAATCAATCATCAAACTTATCATCTATGAATCTCTGTGAATTACCTATTGCCTAGCGTCTCTTTCATATTGAACTTACACCGTTTTACTTTGCTTTCATTTAGTTTAGTTAATTAGCATCTTAAAACCCGAAATCCCCTCATTTGTCCTAGCTTGATTAGACTCGCATAGCTCGTAGTGCACTTATCCGCTCCTTGTGTTCGATACTCGTTACTACTCTCGATCTGTGCACTTGCAGAATTAGGGGTAGAAATTGGGAAAAGTTTAATCCCCATCACGCCCCCACCGGGAACCGCTCCAGCTCCTGCGCCAACACTGGCACCTGAGTTAGCCCCACCGGCCAACGAAACAGACTGTGTCACCGACGCTGCCGCCAACTCCGCGCTGCACTCTCTACTAAAACCTCAGCCTCTGGCACACCACGACCAGCACCCCGACCTCCACGACCCGCTGCTCGCCCACCGCGACCAGCTCCTCTGCCCCCACAGGCTCCACCGCGACCACGACCACGGCCACGACCACGCCCTGCGTCCATCTCTCTGCACTACCACCAAGTACAGAAAATGAGCAAGGTCAGCACACAAACACAACACACAACACACCAATAATCCAACTCACTTACCCGCGGAAAACTGGAAGACCGAGAGGATGAGACTAGACCACTAACTGACTAACTCACACAATCAATTAAACACATAGTCCAATTCATCCAATACTAACAGTCCTAAAACCGTATTTGCTCTGATACCAAAATGAAACAACCAAGCTTTTTTTTTTTTATAATAATTATCGATGCGGAAATTCTCAAGAAGAAATCAATAATATTAAATAATAATTAATCGTTCAACAACAAAAGCCATAAACCAATAACCAATAAAGAATAAACTCTAGCAACCTAAACACCAGGTTTGCTACATTATTAAAATAAAGTCTAACACCCTAATCATGAGTTCCTTGTCAACCACAACAGAATAGCCAAGATCAAATTCCTAATCTCATCATCCTCTTCTCTCGGTCTCTTTCCGCGGAAGAACATTGCTGTTACCTGCATCACATTGGAATAGAGATGCGTAAGTATTATCATAAATACTTAGTGAGTGGATCATCCTGCCTACAGGCCAAGTACGTCAAACACTAGACAATACAGCACAATAATCAACAACAATAAACAATGCTCATCAATAACCAACAATATAAACCTTCCCTGTCAGGAAACACCCACGTTTCCTGACACCCAGGTCGGTGTCGACCGACACCTCTATGGTGTCGATCGACGCCAGCCTCCTGAGTGTCGGTCGACACCAGCTCGACGCCCAGACACCAGAAGCTACGAAAATCGCACAAAACATATAAAATCGTGGGATTCAACCCCCACATCGATCAAACAACAAAATAACTCAACCCAACTCAAGAACAACTCGAAAAACTCAATAACAATCTCAAAAATCAAACAATCTCCAATGCTAACGGACCTACAGTCACGCACTCACCTTAGAACGGATTGAAAGGAAGGAGAAGAGATGAAACAACGAAGAACAGCAACAGATTCAACCCAGAAATTCAGAAATCGGATTCCACACTTAGAAAATCGCCTCCTTTCCTCTCTGCCTCGAAACTTGTGCCTTTCTCGCGGCCACAAGGCTTTTAAATCGCGGAATAGGGTTTCCATCGCCTAAACCGGACAAAACCAGCCGACTTGAATCAAACCGGTCGATTTCACAATAACCGGTGTCGATCGAATGGCTGTGACTTTCTCCTCATCCACTTTGACTCCATCTGCACTTACAACAAAGCCTAGAAAAACCACATTATCGGTGCAAAAAGTGCATTTCTTAAGGTTGGCAAATAATTTCTCTTTTCTTAAAACAGCCATGACCGATGCAAGGTGATCTAGATGCTCATCAAGGTTCTTGCTGTAAATCAAAATATCATCAAAGTAAACCACAACAAAATGGCCGATAAAATCTCGCAAAATATGGTTCATTAAACGCATTAATGTACTAGGTGCATTAGTGAGGCCAAATGGCATAACAAGCCATTCATATAAACCATGCTTAGTCTTAAATGCAGTTTTCCATTCATCACCTTCTTTCATTCTAATCTGATGATAGCCACTTTTTAAATCAATTTTAGAGAAAATGCATGAACCATGCAACTCATCAAGCATATCATCAAGCCTAGGGATAGGATGTCGATACTTTACAGTGATATTGTTGATGGCTCGGCAGTCCACACACATACGCCAACTGCCATCTTTCTTTGGCACAAGAAGGACTGGCACAGTACAAGGGCTCATGCTTTCCCGGATGTGTCCTTTGTCCACTAGCTCGTCTATCTGACGTTGCAATTCTTTGGTTTCAACAGGGTTGGTTCGGTATGCTGGCCGATTTGGAAGAGTAGATCCTGGAACAAAATCGATTTGATGCTCAATGCCACGGACTGGTGGCAAGCCTTTAGGGCAATCGTCTGGAAAGACGTCCCTGAATTCCTGCAAAAGATTGGACACTTCACTCGGAATCTCCGGTGCATTGTTAACAAAGAGATTAAATGATCCTTTGAAAATAAATAACAGAAAAGTTTTATCCGAGGAAATGGAACTTTTAACCTGTTTGGACTTGATAAGATAGTTCGTTGGTTTGCGCGGTTTGACTTGTTTCTCTTCTGGTTGCGGCTTATTCTTTTGGCTGGTCAACTGGATTTGATCCTCGTAGACCTCTTGGGGTGATAGAGGAATGAGAGTGATCTTCTGTCCTTTATGCAAGAGAGTATGCTTGTTGGTAAAGCCATCATGGATCACACGTCGGTCAGACTGCCACGGCCTTCCTAAAATGATGTGTCCAGCATCCATGGGCAAAACATCACACAAGATCTCATCCTCGTAGCTTCCTATTGATAGTGGCACTATCACTTGTTTCTTAACGCTCATATCCCCTGTTTCATTTATCCATTGCAGCTGGTATGGCCTGGGGTGTTTCTTGGTTTCAAGACCAAGTTTCTCGACCATGGTCTCACTCGCCACATTGGTACAACTGCCGCCATCAATGATCAAACTGCATACCTTTTCCTTGACTAGACAGCGTGTATGAAATAGGTTTTCCTGTTGCTCTTCCAATCCTGGTCGGGCTTGAGTGTTCAAGAGTCTCCTAGCAACCAATAGCTTTCCCATAACAGGAGCAACCTCACACTCTTCCGGACAGACGCTTGTTCTGGTTAGTAAACTATAACCTCATCTTCGGATTCAACTTCACTGTTTTCTCTAATGATCATAAGTCTCTTGTTACGGCACTCATGGGCATAGTGTCCAAACCCCTGGCACTTAAAACACTTAATCTCGCGGGCTCTTGTAGTGGTAGAGGTCGCACTGGCCTTGCCTTTATCATGGCTAAAAGGAAGTTCCCTTGATTCCGGTTTAGGTGTAACGGCTGACTTGTTGTCTCTCGGATAACTAGGTCGGCGAGACTCATGATTGTACCGAAAGATCACCTTCTTCTTGAGTTGTTGTTCGGCCAGAACAGCCTTATGTAGCATAGCCTCCAATCCCACGCAATTCTGCATCTCTACAACATCTTGAATTTCAACGTTCAACCCACCAAGGAACCGGGACATAGTATCCTCCCTATCCTCAATTACGTTTGCCCGTAGCAACATGACCTCCAACTCTTGATAATATTCTTCAACGGTCTTAGATCCCTGGCTAAGTTTCCTTAACTTAGAATGTAGTTCACGTTGGTAGTAGCTGGGGACAAACCGTTGCCTCATAACCTACCAAGGAAAACCCATTGGGACAAAACCTTGGCAGGGAAAAAGAGCACGCTAAGATCCACTTGCCTCTTTAACCCAAGTGTTGGGCTGTTAAGCAAACCATGGTGGGGTGCTTAACTTCCTGAACATGCCGACTCAAACGGCTAAGTATTCTTCCCACTCCTTGGTTGAATAACTTAGTTTGGGATCGAGTGACCGGGCCAGTCGGTATGGCAATTGCTTCCTCAGGTTCAAGCTCTTCCCGCCTTCCTTGGTCCATGTCCGGGCTAACCTCATCCATGATCATATCAGCGGACCAACATGGGCATAAAGCTTGCCAACAACTCTTCATTCAAACCGCTTGGCAAGGTAAGAAAAGTCCAACTTTCTTTTGAAGATTGCATCATCCCGGCCGATTTCTATGTTGTCACTATGGAGGATCCGGAAGACCAAGCCCTTCTACTTGGGAGGTCCTTCCTAGCAACAGCCGGAGCAATCATGGATTGGCCAAACAGGAGAATCTCACTAGCCAATGTTGACAAGGACACCTATTATGTCGCCGCACCTCCCGGTTTCTCATCCAAAAGATTTCGGTACACAAGCGGAGGAGAAAGCTCGCAACAAGGTTACTTGATCAAAGAAGTGTTACAATACAAGATGCACTTGGAGCCATCCAGTACTAGGAGCTTTCTACAGCCTCCACACTCGCCTAACACCTCAGGAACACAAGGAGTCGAGCTATAAAGACTTAAAATTAGCGCTTATGGGAGGCAACCCATATTTTTCTTTTCTTTTAACTTTTGTTTGGATTTTATTAACTTGAATTTTTGGGAATCATATAAAATCCACAAAAAAATAAACATGTTTTAGGATTAAGTGCCAATGAAGACCATCAAAGGAGTTTTGCATGAGCCGGTCACAACCCACCCAATCACCCCACCCTTGTTCCGGAACACCAACAACGCGGTCAACAGCTTGGGCTGCTAAAGGAGAATTAAGGAGACAAATCGGTCGAAGAAAATCACTCAGCGGTCGAGTCAAATGGAAGATATAACGTCCGGTACCATCTTCCCGGCCAAACGGGTAACACGGAGGACCCAATTGACCCATCTCACAAACGGCTCAACCAACGTCAAACAAACTTCACAGGCGACCAAACAACACCATGTTGGTCGGCAAATCCAAAAGATAGGACGGAAAAATGTTGACGGAAAAGGAGATACGCGCCAACGCCACATCCGGTCGATGGCGGGCAACCGAAGGCCGACAAAAACCAAAATCACGGCACGGAGACACCACCACCTGGAAATGGATTCTTGAAGCTTCAATATCCGTTTTCACAAGAAAATCCACGGACGGACGAGCCAAATTCAAGAATTGTCAAAAATCTCTTCCCGGAGCCGATTTGACCACGTTGTGAAGGAAGTCTCAAACCGCTGGTCCATTTCTTGATACTCTGGTGCAATAAACCGTTGTGAAGGAAGTCTCCAGTGGTCATAAAATATAAGGTTGGTCGACGGATTTTCAAGCTCGGTCGGAGAATTCATCATCGTTTGGGATGTGGTCTATTGCACCATCTTCGGATCGTCCGGATGGCCACCAAATGCTGAATCTCCCAAACCGCTCGTTTGTTTGACCTCAAACTTCACCACGGCTCCTCAAATATATGATTGGTCGGTGGAATTTCAAGATCGGTCAGAGAATTGTTCACGGTTCACGCTGTGGTCCCTCACATCACCTTCCGGCCGACTGAAGGATCCACCCGATGACGAATTTTTCAAAACCGCTCGACCAAATCACCTGAAACTTCACCGGCGGCCCTAAACATCATATTGGACGGTAAGTTTTTGATCCCGTTCATAAAACTCTTAACGGTTTGTCATGTGGTTCACAGCCCTCATTTTTGGCCGACACACGGGCCTTACACGACCAAACTGCACACCGGACGGAATCACACCTTAGGATTGAAAACTCACCGACCAAATACATCTAAGGAATGATTTGATGCCGTCATCTCACACTTGGGGTCCCTCAAAAAGGAAAACCGCTCTTCATGACCTATGGTCACACTTTGGTAACACAATCCGCAACACTTTCCCAACAAATTCACTTTTCCTTTTAACCCCTCTTAATTGGATTTGCTTCCACCGGGACGGTGCAAGTTAAGTCTGGGGGGATTACTAACACGTTTGTTCTTTTTGACTTTTCTTTTCATTTTTCCCTTTTTTTTTCTTTGAGTCGTTTAATTGAGTCAAAATTTTGTCCGAGAATTATGACCTTTTCTTTGAAACTAACCATGTTACACTAATGTTTAAGTGACCATTGAGACAGTATTTGGCAGCACATTCACTCAATGTACACTTTGAGTAGATCGGTCTACCAAAGATGGCTACATTTCCAAAAAGCCGATGGAGGATCCATCTTTGACTCCACACCTAAATGAACTTAACCTTCTCAGCTAGGGGCTTGGTTTTACAAAGAGCACGGCTCCTCATCCTCACCAAATAGTTAAAGTCTATGTGAGTTCGGTCTCCCCTCTCTCTCCCCTCCAATCTTAAGAAAAAGCATCAAGGTCCAAGTAACCGGGGATTAGGTGGCAACCACCATCAATACTCGCGTATATGGAAGACCTTTTGATCCAAATAACCGGGGATTAGGTGGCTACAACCATCAATACTCGCGTCTATGGAAGATCCATCAAAAAAAACCTCCACAAAGAGGAGAAGAAGTCGAATAAAAAAATACCTTGCTACCCTAAAAAAAAAAAGGGATCAATCGACTTAAGGAGTGAGAAGAGAGAGAGGTGAAACAAGAGCCAAGACAAGTGTTTAAACACAAGAGGATGAGAAAGAGATCATAAACCCTTTGATCGATATCCCCTAGTTGAGACCACACCTTTAAAAACTAAAGGAGTCAAAGGAGGTGAGCCCGGATGGTCATATGGAGTGTAAGTTACTTTGGGACGACTGCTAAACTCAATGTAAGTGCTTATGTTCCTCATCATAAAGCCAAAACCGTTTTTCATGTGGATTACTAAAACATAAGCTAACATGGATTTTCAAAATGCATCGAGAGTTCTCATGTTTTCAAACCTCTTTTCCTTTCTTAGTTTGCTTGAGGACAAGCAAAAGGCTAAGTCTGGGGGAGTTGATATATCCATATTTTACATGTTTTTCACCTTGGTTTTCTTTATATTTTCTTACTTAATAATAATGATTTTGTATCCAAGAGGTAGTTTTCTTGTATATTGTGGTTTTGGGAAGCAAACAGGACAAAATGGCAAAAAGAAGGCAAAAGAGCTTCAAACAATGATCCATGCAAGTTCCCAAGTCAAGAGCTTCAACAAAACTCAAGCTAGCCGATTTCCGCATTCGGACAGAATCGAAGCATCCGAAAGATGACCGCGGAAAAGGATCTTTCCGACGTCCAAATCATGCAATCTTTATATATGAGTACCGCGTCACGGAGAAGTGGAATCGGGCTATTTGGAGCAGCAATGCGGCCTAGGATCGTTTTCTCCCAAGACATGTCCGTCTGGCGAGTAAGTGAAGCCCATGGAGCTTGGATGAGCGAAATGGACCGGGATCACTGCGGGCCAAGCCTAGACCTCATCATGACTCAAGCCCACATCTTTACACGCAAAAAGAAGGTGGCAGCCGCGCCTCACTCAAGACTTGGTGAGCAAGCTCAAGCGAGGAGAAGAAATGGAAAGTTTCCTCTTCCCCTTTGCGCATTAACTCAGCCGACCTAGCCTCCTGTAAACCGGAGCCACTTAGGTGGTTTCCTCTTTTAGCCTCTTGTATCGACATCAGAATATCATAGACACAACTCTCTTCTTCTTTCAGTCAATAAACCGGAGCCACTTAGGTGGTCTCCTTGTTCTTTCTTTTCCTTTACATCTTGTACATACTCGCATGTTTTAGCTTCAAGTCTAGGGTTTAGAGGTTTCTCTCTAAGGGAGAGCCACGGTTTAATCTCTATTACTCCGCCTCCTTCCATTAGAACTATGAGATCCTCTCTAATCCTTTAGACTCATTATTGAATCATGGATCTTTCAAAGAAGACATGACATGATAAGCTATCGAGAATCGGTTGTTAAAGAAAGGGAAACCTTATGGTTCACCATCTTTATTTACACCTAAAGCTTGTTGTTAGAGTAGCTAACTAGCGACTCGATCTAAGGTTGATATACTCTCCAAAAGCTTGTTATATCTCTGGTCCTAATATTTGATGGGCAATTCGTCTTAGGCTATGAAAGTAGACCTAAGGAGTTTTGTGAACAATCACTACCCGATTGTATTGCATGTTTCACTCTTCAATGACCATGTGAAAGCTGAGTCCATTGGTTTAAGAAACATAGGTGGTCGGAGCCACGAAAGTGGGATGACCACATCTTAGTGTTTTGAGTTCATAGAAAATCGGATCTAACAAACTTTTCAATCGACTTGGCTTATGTCTTTTGCGGATTGTCCTTTGTTCAATAATGGTGTTTGTATAGTTTGCATTTGTTATTTAATCTTCCTTATAAAACAAAATACAAAACCCCTTGCATATTATTGATTTAGCTTAACCAAATCTTTACAAATGTGTAATGTGCAATTCGCATTCTCTTGTGGATCGACCCCTAAGTACTACAACAACATGTTGTGCACTTGCAACCATGTTTAGCTTAGGGTTTTTATTACTTGCATACATACCACACCCACGTCGGGCTATCAGTTGCGGCTGTGAATCCTGTAAGGACAAAGTCGCAAAAACGTTTGCTGTTGAAGTAGAGAACTTTGTGGGTTTTATGTTTGAAGTGCTGAGTTAAAAAACTTTTATTTCCTTTGATGAACTACATGAGTTATGTCTTCATGTTAAACCATTTCATATTCTAATGTGTTGTACTTTTGCACTACTCGTTTTTCGTATTTTTCTACAATAAAATCTTAAACCCTAAACCCTAAGACTATTCAAAAGTGTAAACCCTAACCAACATATTGAATCATTGGCAAACATTTGCCACATAAGAGTACTCAAACGCAAACAGTATTCAAACCCTAAACCGTAAACCCTAAACTGAAAATAGTTGTTCTATTGCATGTGTCGTTTGGACTTTCTCACATATAGTTTTCAAACACTAAAGTGAAAAAGGTGATACTCTCTATTTCATGTGTCGTTTGGATTTGTTTAACATAGAGTTTTCAAACCCTAAACCCTAAAAGTATTCAAAAGTTTAGGGTTTGCAAACATATTGAATCGTTGGCAAAAATATGCCACATAAGAGTACTCAAACGCAAACAGTATTCAAACCCCAAACCGTAAACCCTAAACTGAAAATAGTTGTTCTATTGCATGTGTCGTTTGGACTTTCTCACATATAGTTTTCAAACACTAAAGTGAAAAAGGTGATACTCTCTATTTCATGTGTCGTTTGGATTTGTTTAACATTGAGTTTTCAAACCCTAAACCCTAAAAGTATTCAAAAGTTTAGACCCTAAACCCTAACCAACATATTGAATCCTTGGCAAAAATTGATGGTTTGACAAAAAAAACCCGCATTACATTGTAACACAGTCAAAGAGTTCATCCCTATATACCCTATATACCCTAAACCCTAAAACCTAAACTTTAAACAAAATCGGTTAACAAAAATCTACCGCAATACAATCTTAACCAAGTTTATATAATAACTCTACCAATTGAACATTAATCTACCATCATTAATCATAGAACAACCATGTGAAATTCAGTTTTTTTTGTTTTTCATGCTACCAAATCTACTACCATTGACAATAAATCTACCAGAAAATATGATAATCTACCATCAAATAAATTATATCTACCGCACTAACATTTATCTACCATCATTAACCCAAAATCTACCATTACTAAATGTCTACCATCATTCATAATAACTCTACCATCTTTTAATAAATCTATTGTCAAACATAATGACTCTACCAACCTCTACCCATTACTCGACCGGAAGATTATTAAGTCTACCAAAAATATGTAACTCTACCACAACATAAATTTAACTCTACCGTTCGGTTTGCAACTCTACCGTTCCGAAATAACTCTACCACCACATATAATACGTCCTCACACCACAACTCTACCAGACGATGCAAAACTCTGCCGTTCGAAAAATAAATCTACCGTTCCACACTAACTCTACTGTGTCATAAAATAAATCTACCGTTCCACACTAACTCTACCATCATTACCTCGGTAGAGTTATTTTTCGGCGAAAGCTGACGTGGCAACCTTTCATTAATGGCAGTTTCGTAAATACCGTTTTTGGATACAAAGAAATGGGGGTAAATTAGGTAAAAAAGTTTTTTCATCTGAAAAAATGGAAGGAGGTTGTTCTAGTCATTAAGGCATACTAAAAGGTTATTATAGTTATTGCCCCATATATATATATATACATTAATATATGCTTTTTCATGGTTGTTACATCATCATATTCCTGAGGATGGGAATCATATTGAAATAAGATGTAATTACCTCGACATCGCATAAAATCGTTTTTATAGTTTCTCCTGAATTTGACGTGTATTTCTTACATAGGTTTAAGATAATCATTTGGATTCTCCACCCGGTTTTGAAGGGCTTCACGTTCTGGCACATAGTGAGAGTGATGAGGTACCAGAAGGCATAGCGGTTGAGAGTGGCGGGAGAAGGTCGAGGAGAGAGAGGCGACCGAATAAACGTTACGCCGACTAAGTCTTATGACTGAGTCTTCTTTTAATATTCTGCAATTGTTTAAATAATTAAGTGGTCCACTCAATCCTGGATTGTAGGATCGTGGGTGAAGCTATTGCAAAGGAGGTCAGTCAAGGCCAGACAATTTTCGCTATTAGCGAGGCCCAGCCCAAAGACGTTCATATCGGTGTACCTGCAGAGATGACCGACCTAATTTCCGATTTTCATGACATATTCCAGACCCCAACGGCGCTGCCGCCTGAGCGTGAAATACAACACCGGATAACATTAAAAGAGGGAGCTGATCCGGTGAATGTTAGGCCGTATCGCTATGCCTATTACCAGAAAGACGAGATCGAGAGACAAGTGCAGGAGATGTTACGTGCCGGTATTATACGCCCCAGTTCATCACCATTCTCGTCACCGGTTTTGCTCGTCAAGAAAAAGGATGGATCTTGGAGGTTTTGTACGGATTATAGGGCGTTGAATTCGGTCACTATCAAAGACCGTTTTCCAATTCCCACGGTGGAAGATATGTTGGATGAACTTAACGGTGCCAAGTATTTCACGAAACTGGATTTGACGGCCGGTTTCCACCAAGTACGAATGTCGCCACCGGATATTCCTAAGACTGCCTTTCGTACTCATAATGGCCATTACGAGTATTTGGTAATGCCATTTGGCCTCTGCAACGCGCCGTCGACGTTTCAGGCGCTCATGAACACCGTCTTTGGTTCCCTGCTCCGCAAAACGGTACTCGTATTTTTTGATGACATTCTAATATACAGTGCTTCCTTGAGTGACCATATCCAGCACGTACGTGAGGTCTTCGATATATTACGGAAGCAAAAACTCGCTTTCCAGATGAAGAAGTGTGCTTTCGGCCAGCTGGAGTTGGAGTATCTCGGTCACATTATTTCGGGTGTGGGAGTTAAAGTGGACCGAGAAAAGATTGCGGGGATGTTGGATTGGCCGACCCCGACTACGGTGACAGAACTCAGGGGATTCTTAGGACTCACCGGGTACTACCGGAAGTTCGTCCAGAATTATGGATTAATCGCTCGGCCGCTAACCAATTTACTACGCAAAGGTCAGTTTTCGTGGAGCGCGGCGGCGGAGAAAGCTTTCACAGAACTTGAACAGGCCCTCACGACGATACCCACATTGGCGTTACCAGATTTTTCAATCCCATTTGTCATACAGAAGGATGCTTCTGGAGAAGGCATCGGAGCTGTGTTGTCACAGAACGAGAGGTCGATTGCGTTTATGAGCCGCACATTGGGCGTGTCAAAGCAAAGTTGGTCTACTTACGCACGGGAGATGTTAGCCATTGTGATTGCGATTCGAACTTGGAGGCCATACATTTTGGGGAGACGATTCATCATACAAACTGATCAAAAAAGTTTGCGTTTTTTGTTGGTGCAACGGATACTGACTCCCGAGCAACAGAAGTGGATGGGCAAGTTGGTCGGGTATGACTACGTTATCACTTATAAGCCAGGGAAATCAAATTCTGCGGTGGACGCACTCTCGCGTGTTCATGGCAGTCCTATTCTCGCAGCCACATTTGTCCAACAGTCGTCCTGGTGGGACGAGATCCGAGCTTTAAGCACCACGGATTCTTACTTAATCCGGATCGGGAAGCTGGCAGAAGCGAAGCCATGTCAGCCTTATGAATGGAGAAACGGGCTGCTTTGCTACCATAATAGGGCCGTCATCCCTCCTTCATCTCCTCTAATCGCTCAGGTGATGCGAGAGCACCACGCTACGCCTATGGGGGGCCATTCCGGTGTTTTGCGGACCTATCGCCGGATTGCTCAACACTATTATTGGCCGTCGATGCATCGTCAAATCCGTGAATTTGTGGGTACGTGCGAGGTATGCCAAAAAGCTAAGTATTACTTCAGCCGCTTCCGGTACCATCACAAGTCTGGGAAGATATATCGATGGATTTTGTTGATGGGTTACCAAGGTCGGAGGGTTATACATCCTTGATGGTGGTGGTGGATCGTTTAACGAAGTCCGCGCATTTGATACCATTGGCACACCCGTATACAGCCAGAACGATAGCCAACAAGTTTATTGATCATGTCATGAAGCTTCATGGCGTACCGAGATCAATTGTAAGTGATCGTGATCCCATATTTATCAGTTCTTTCTGGAAGGAGTTTTGGAAACTGTTAGGTACACAACTGCGAATGTCGACAGCCTATCATCCTCAGTCCGATGGCCAGACCGAGGTCGTCAATCGGTGTATCGAGCAGTTTTTGCGATGCTTTGTCCATCATCATCCCACGAAATGGAGCTCTTTTATACCAGGGGCTGAGTTTTGGTATAATACAACTTTTCATGCATCTACCGGAATGTCACCGTTTCAAGCCTTGTATGGTCGACCACCACCGCCGATTCCAGCTTACGAAATCGGGTCTGCATTGATTGGGGAGCTGGATGAGCAGCTGGCCTCGCGAGATGAGCTGTTAGCGGAGTTGAAGCAGCATTTAGTTTCTGCAAATAATCGTATGAAGCAGCTTGCAGATTCAAAGCGGCGAGATGTGCAGTTTGCCTCTACCGTTCCACACTAACTCTACTGTGTCATAAAATAAATCTACCGTTCCACACTAACTCTACCATCATTACCTCGGTAGAGTTATTTTTCGGCGAAAGCTGACGTGGCAACCTTTCATTAATGGCAGTTTCGTAAATACCGTTTTTGGATACAAAGAAATGGGGGTAAATTAGGTAAAAAAGTTTTTTCATCTGAAAAAATGGAAGGAGGTTGTTCTAGTCATTAAGGCATACTAAAAGGTTATTATAGTTATTGCCCCATATATATATATATATACATTAATATATGCTTTTTCATGGTCGTGACATCATCATATTCCTGAGGATGGGAATCATATTGAAATAAAATGTAATTACCTCGACATCGCATAAAATCGTTTTTATAGTTTCTCCTGAATTTGACGTGTATTTCTTACATAGGTTTAAGATAATCATTTGGATTCTCCACCCGGTTTTGAAGGGCTTCACGTTCTGGCACATAGTGAGAGTGATGAGGTACCAGAAGGCATAGCGGTTGAGAGTGGCGGGAGAAGGTCGAGGAGAGAGAGGCGACCGAATAAACGTTACGCCAACTAAGTCTTATGACTGAGTCTTCTTTTAATATTCTGCAATTGTTTAAATAATTAAGTGGTCCACTCAATCCTGGATTGTAGGATCGTGGGTGATCTCGTAGCTTTTCCATTCCAATTTCCTTTCCAGCTTTGTAGGAACTAAATGGTTCCATCGCACCTATAAATGAAAAAGCCATAAACAAATAAAGGCAGAGTTAATTTGCCAAAAACAGAGTCTGAGTGTTCTTTTCTCTTGGCTTCTGAAGAGGGACCGCATCAACGTGGTATCAGAGCAGTTTTTGCTTTCTACATTTGTTCTCAAACACAGTCACAATTAGTCCGAGGAGATCTAAGCGCATCGGGAAGCAAGTCGTGGCTCAAGACGTTTCTGTCGAGCCCATGGCTAGTACCAAAGATCGTTTGGATGAGTTGGAGGCAAGTTGCGGAACGATGCAGGACGAGTTACAAAAACTTACGGGAGGAATGGTCGACATACGGATAGATCTAGACGAAAAGTTTCGTCGGATGGAGGAAAATCTCACACGAGTTATGGAGGCGGTGACAACTAGTCGCGAAAATGGTGGATCTAACGCGTCACGAGGAAGTCGGAGACCGGACGGTAATTAACCATTCAATGCTAGTCACCGAGGAGAGAGCGTGAATCCATTTCCATCTGCCGGTAGCGGTCAGAGGTATGTGAAATTGGATTTTCCGAGATTTGCAGGCGGTGATCCAACCGAATGGGTGAGCAAAGTTAAGCAATTCTTTGAGTATCAAGAAATGCCGCACGAACAGCAAGTAAGCTTTACTTCGTTCCATCTGGATGGGATTGCCAATGAGTGGTGGCAGGCGATTTCAAAGGCTCTCCGTGAGGATCAGATTGTGATAACGTGGGAAGTTTTTGAGGAGGAGTTGTGGGCGCGGTTCGGGCCGACAGACGGAGAAGATTTTCACGAAGCTTTGTCACGCATTCGACAGACATGTTCATTGAGTGAATATCAGCAGGAGTTTGAACGGTTACAGAACAAGGTTCGGGGTTGGTCGCAGCAGGCGCTGGTTGGGACTTTCATGGGAGGATTATCACCGGTAATAGCTGATGGTATTCGCATGTTACGGCCAAAAACGTTAAAAGAGATTATCAATTACGCACGACTTATGGATGGTCAGATACAAAGACAGAAGAAGATGAGTCCAGCGAAACCACCATACCGGCCTTTTAACCAGAACCGATCAGTTTCGACCCGGGAAGCACAGCCACCGGTACAAGGCCCTAAGAAATTGAGTTGGGAAGAGTTAAAGAGAAAGCGCAGTCTCGGTCTTTGTTTCAGCTGTGATGAACGATACACTCCGGGGCATAAATGTAAACAACCGCAACTGTTTATAATGGAGGGTGAACAAGACGAGGACATGGATAACGGGGATGATGAAGAGTCGGATCCGAAACCGGAAATCACCATGTATGCTCTCGCGGGGTGGGATAATTCCAGCACCATTCGGATCCAAGCATCGATAAAAAACCAGCAGATGATAGCTTTGATCGATAATGGGTCAACCCACAACTTCATTACGGAGAAGGCAGCAAAGGAGATGCATCTGATTGCGACACCAACTCCTCCGTTCATTGTGCGCGTCGCAAACGGGTCTCCGTTAACTTGTCGGAGCAGTTACGAAGCAGTTCTGATTATGATGGGTGGCGTCGTTTTTCCGGTGACGTTGTACGTGTTGCCTTTGGTGGGTCTCGATCTAGTGATGGGAGTTCAATGGTTAGTCAGCTTGGGGCCAACACTTTGCGATTGGGGAAAACAGACGATGTCATTTCGTTGGGCTGGTAAGGAGGTTAATCGGTGGGCCTGGATGCAACAGAGTTACGGCCCACTAAGCATGAAGCTATTGCAAAGGAGGTCAGTCAAGGCCAGACAATTTTCGCTATTAGCGTGGCCCAGCCCAAAGACGTTCATATCGGTGTACCTGCAGAGATGACCGACCTAATTTCCGATTTTCATGACATATTCCAGACCCCAACGGCGCTGCCGCCTGAGCGTGAAATACAACACCGGATAACATTAAAAGAGGGAGCTGATCCGGTGAATGTTAGGCCGTATCGCTATGCCTATTACCAGAAAGACGAGATCGAGAGACAAGTGCAGGAGATGTTACGTGCCGGTATTATACGCCCCAGTTCATCACCATTCTCGTCACCGGTTTTGCTCGTCAAGAAAAAGGATGGATCTTGGAGGTTTTGTACGGATTATAGGGCGTTGAATTCGGTCACTATCAAAGACCGTTTTCCAATTCCCACGGTGGAAGATATGTTGGATGAACTTAACGGTGCCAAGTATTTCACGAAACTGGATTTGACGGCCGGTTTCCACCAAGTACGAATGTCGCCACCGGATATTCCTAAGACTGCCTTTCGTACTCATAATGGCCATTACGAGTATTTGGTAATGCCATTTGGCCTCTGCAACGCGCCGTCGACGTTTCAGGCGCTCATGAACACCGTCTTTGGTTCCCTGCTCCGCAAAACGGTACTCGTATTTTTTGATGACATTCTAATATACAGTGCTTCCTTGAGTAACCATATCCAGCACGTACGTGAGGTCTTCGATATATTACGGAAGCAAAAACTCGCTTTCAAGATGAAGAAGTGTGCTTTCGGCCAGCTGGAGTTGGAGTATCTCGGTCACATTATTTCGGGTGTGGGAGTTAAAGTGGACCGAGAAAAGATTGCGGCGATGTTGGATTGGCCGACCCCGACTACGGTGACAGAACTCAGGGGATTCTTAGGACTCACCGGGTACTACCGGAAGTTCGTCCAGAATTATGGATTAATCGCTCGGCCGCTAACCAATTTACTACGCAAAGGTCAGTTTTCGTGGAGCGCGGCGGCGGAGAAAGCTTTCACAGAACTTGAACAGGCCCTAACGACGACACCCACATTGGCGTTACCAGATTTTTCAATCCCATTTGTCATACAGAAGGATGCTTCTGGAGAAGGCATCGGAGCTGTGTTGTCACAGAACGAGAGGCCGATTGCGTTTATGAGCCGCACATTGGGCGTGTCAAAGCAAAGTTGGTCTACTTACGCACGGGAGATGTTAGCCATTTTGATTGCGATTCGAACTTGGAGGCCATACATTTTGGGGAGACGATTGATCATACAAACTGATCAAAAAAGTTTGCGTTTTTTGTTGGAGCAACGGATACTGACTCCCGAGCAACAGAAGTGGATGGGCAAGTTGGTCTGGTATGACTACGTTATCACTTATAAGCCAGGGAAATCAAATTCTGCGGTGGACGCACTCTCGCGTGTTCATGGCAGTCCTATTCTCGCAGGTACATTTGTCCAACAGTCGTCCTGGTGGGACGAGATTCGAGCTTTAAGCACCACGGATTCTTACTTAATCCGAATCGGGAAGCTGGCAGAAGCGAAGCCATGTCAGCCTTATGAATGGAGAAACGAGCTGCTTTGCTACCATAATAGGTCCGTCATCCCTCCTTCATCTCCTCTAATCGCTCAGGTGATGCGAGAGCACCACGCTACGCCTATGGGGGGCCATTCCGGTGTTTTCCGGACCTATCGCCGGATTGCTCAACACCATTATTGGCCGTCGATGCATCGTCAAATCCGTGAATTCGTGGGTACGTGCGAGGTATGCCAAAAAGCTAAGTATTCCTCTCTTTCTCCTGCGGGCTTACTTCAGCCGCTTCCGGTACCATCACAAGTCTGGGAAGATATATCGATGGATTTTGTTGATGGGTTACCAAGGTCGGAGGGTTATACATCCTTGATGGTGGTGGTGGATCGTTTAACGAAGTCCGCGCATTTGATACCATTGGCACAACCGTATACAGCCAGAACGATAGCCAACAAGTTTATTGATCATGTCATGAAGCTTCATGGCGTACCGAGATCAATTGTAAGTGATCGTGATCCCATATTTATCAGTTCTTTCTGGAAGGAGTTTTGGAAACTGTCAGGTACACAACTGCGAATGTCGACAGCCTATCATCCTCAGTCCGATGGCCAGACCGAGGTCGTCAATCGGTGTATCGAGCAGTTTTTGCGATGCTTTGTCCATCATCATCCCACGAAATGGAGCTCTTTTATACCATGGGCTGAGTTTTGGTATAATACAACTTTTCATGCATCTACCGGAATGTCACCGTTTCAAGCCTTGTATGGTCGACCACCACCGCCGATTCCAGCTTACGAAATCGGGTCTGCATTGATTGGGGAGCTGGATGAGCAGCTGGCCTCGCGAGATGAGCTGTTAGCGGAGTTGAAGCAGCATTTAGTTTCTGCAAATAATCGTATGAAGCAGCTTGCAGATTCAAAGCGGCGAGATGTGCAGTTTGCTGTCGGTGATTGGGTTTTGTTGCGCATTCAGCCGTATCGCCAGAAAACATTGTTCCGCCGGAGTTCGCAGAAGTTATCCCACCGGTTTTATGGGCCATTTCAGATCGAAGCAACCATCGGAGCGGTAGCGTATCGGCTTACATTTCCGGAAGGTACGAAAATACATCCGGTTTTTCATGTGTCTTTACTTAAACCATGGATTGGGGATGCGACGTCGGAGATAGGGAAGCTTCCGCCCTTACGAGATAATGGTACATTGAAGCTTCAACCGGAGGAACTGTTGGAGATACGTTGGAGTAAGCAAGGCACTAAGTTTGTGGCAGATGTTTTAATACGTTGGAAGGGACTTCATGTGGATTATGCAACTTGGGAGTCTATGGAGCAGATTGAGGCGAGTTTTCCGGAGTTTAACTTGAACCTTGAGGACAAGGTTCGTCTTGACGGAGGGGGTATTGATGAGGTACCAGAAGGCATAGCGGTTGAGAGTGGCGGGAGAAGGTCGAGGAGAGAGAGGCGACCGAATAAACGTTATGCCGACTAAGTCTTATGACTGAGTCTTCTTTTAATATTCTGCAATTGTTTAAATAATTACGTGGTCCACTCAATCCTGGATTGTAGGATCGTGGGTGATCTCGTAGCTTTTCCATTCCAATTTCCTTTCCAGCTTTGTAGGAACTAAATGGTTCCATCGCAACTATAAATGAAAAAGCCATAAACAAATAAAGGCAGAGTTAATTTGCCAAAAACAGAGTCTGAGTGTTCTTTTCTCTTGGCTTCTGAAGAGGGACCGCATCAACGCAAATTAACTTTGTCTTTATTTGTTTATGGCTTTTTCATTTATAGTTGCGATGGAACCATTTAGTTCCTACAAAGCTGGAAAGGAAATTGGAATGGAAAAGCTACAAGATCACCCACGATCCTACAATCTAGGATTGAGTGGACCACGTAATTATTTAAACAATTGCAGAATATTAAAAAAAGACTCAGTCATAAGACTTAGTCGGCATAACGTTTATTCGGTCGCCTCTCTCTCCTCGACCTTCTCCCGCCACTCTCAACCGTATGCCTTCTGGTACCTCATCAGAGAGGCATCGCATTTGCCATAGTCATAGTTGCAAATCGCATAAACTTTTCTTTTGCTTTCAAATGTTTGATGGTACTCTTGTTCACTACTTATGTCTGTATTTATACCTTCAATGTGATCTCGAATGTCTTATTTTCGAGTTATTTATTTACCTTCTTTGTTTTAGTTTGATTTATATTGATGATTAATAGGTGCTGTTTATTATGATGTGATTAACTTGATAGTTATTACGTCCCAAAACTGATGCCGTGATTATGACTCCGAATTCTTTTTTTCTGAGTATTTATTTTCAATTCACTACAAGAAAAATGGTTATTGATAGCAGATTACGTGCTAGCACGGTTTACATAACTGCTATTAAAAAGAATATTCTGGTTTATACTACTCTATTACAGCATTTTAAAAAAGCTAAGCCGAAAATTTACTAAAGCGGGAACCAAAAATGAGTTTTGGAACCTACTTTTTATCAAAGCGCCAAGCGCCATGGAAAAGAAAATGATCTAAAAAGAACAGATCTCTTGAGTTGCAGCTGGATTGACGCAGACCGTGAACCAGTCAGGAAGTGCATCAGGACATTTGGACGGACTTGTAGCGGAGCTAAGTGGAAGACTAACGAAACTAAAGGAGAGTTGCTGAGCTGGATGCGAGCTTGTAGCAGACTAGGACGAATCCAGAAAAGGCGGTAGCTGAGCTGGATGAGGAATATTGCAGCTATCAAGACAAAAGGAATATTTCCTATTCTTAGAGAAAAATAAGGAAGGAAATATTCCTTTGGCATTTTTGGAGTAATCGCGAAGGCATGTCTATTGAGGATAAATAGAATGCTCTTGCCGTTCGTAGATGGTGATCACAAATACTGAGAGCTTTAGACTTTGGGTTTAGATCGTCTTCTAAGAGAGCTAGGACAAAGGGTTAGGGCTTGAGAGGTTCGAAGATCGTGGATAGATCTGAGAACGTGAGTGTTACTAGAACTACGAGTCAAGAGAGATCGTGGATAGATCTGAGTTGAGCTCATAGATTTGTAAGTTATCTTAAAGAAGTTTTCTAATAATATATTTTCTTTGTAGAAAAATCCCTTGTGTCACTTTGTGATCTACTTCTGCATCAATAGCCCTTGGTTTTTCATCTCTCTCCTCTCCCTCTTCTCCTCCCTTTATCCTCCGCGTGTCTGATCGGATACTCTCCTCAAACTCACGATGGCCATCTCTCCCTCATCTCTCTCTCTCCTGCTTCTACCAGTTATACTGTTCCCATACAAAATTAGGGTTTTGGGTGAAGAGGAAGAGTAAGCGTCTCTCGAATTTCCCGTTTGGATTATTTAGTGAGTGACCAGAGAGTCTCCTCAATCTAGCGATGGCACAGACGAAGATCCCGACGAGAAAGCAGCAAATTTGGTCTTCTACAGGATCGATTCCGGAACTGATTCCGATTACTACGAATGTATACTCCTTGCCTTGCTCCTTCTCTTTTGTTTTTCTTTTAATGGGTTTTGTGTGGATTTTAGAGTTTGTCCAGGTCTTTGAATTCTGATGATTCCATCGTTCCGAGGATGAATGTATATCATGACGGATATCTTCTCCCAAGTATGTGAAACCCAAACCCACCAAGAGAACGCTTTGATATTTTGCTTTGATCTCCTGCAAAAATTAGACGTTATAGGTTTGTATTTGGTGGATTGATGTTATAATATTTATTGCTCAGATGAACAAAGTTTCATGTCTGAACTTGATTCCCGGGTCCCTACTGCCTTCGGTTAGTTCCAATTATACCAACGTCTGAAACTTGATCCATCATATATCAAAGTACCTATGCATTTACTTTATACTTATGTTAGATGTTTGGTAATAGTTTTGATATTTGGATTTTGAAAGCTTAGATGTTGGATTTTCAGATTATGTTTCTGTACCTTGTATGTTTTGTGCTGTTGCTTTGATTTTAACTTCCTTTCAGCAAAACTTGTGAAAACGGTGATAATGAAAGTACATCTCTCCAGAAGGTTTTGAGCAAATGCAATCTCTTAGGTCCATAGATAACTATACGGCAAGTGATTTTCCCCTGCAGTTTCTGTTTGAATGTGCTCCTCACTGCTCATGCATCCTGCAAAATATCATCATCTTCCTGTTTAAACAGCTGGTGAAGCCATCACATCCAGGAGCCGGTGGAGATGCTATTTCCTGAAGTCATTCTCTGTGTTGAGAACTATAACAGTCGAAAAGTAAAGGTATTCCATTATAGTTTACTTAGTGTCCTTTCGTGGTGAAGACTGTGTAGTGAAGGAAGAAAATGAAGTGAGAAAACCAGAAACATATACGGATCTTTCAGGGCGAGTTACATCATTACGTGGTTCACGAGAGCGTGTTTACTCTAACATGGCACTACTCGAACAACTCGACGAGGTTGACAACACTGAACCATGGTATTTTGATAGTGCATGCTCTAGACACATGACGGGTGTCAAAGAAAAATTGCTAGAAGTGAAGAAGATGAAAGGAGGAAAAGTCACTTTTGGATGTTGAACCAAAGGAATGATTCAAGGCAAAGGACGAACTTCCGAGGAGCAGCCACAACTTATGAATGTTTACCTTGTACAAGGTCTGAAGTCAAACTTAATCAGTGTCAGTCAGCTCTGTGATGGCTTAACTGTTTGGTTCAACAAGATAGAATGCAAAGCCATTGATTCTGACGGAAAGACAGTTTTACGGGGAGTTCGTTCAGGCAACAACTACTACATGTGGGATCAATCTGCCAAATGCTTGAATGTTCGAGGTGATGTTGCATTGTGGCACAAGCGTTTGGGACACATGAATGTTCGTCATCTTACCGATCTGGTGAATAAGGAGATAGTACGTGGTGTTCAGAAACTGAAGGGATGTGAGAAACTTGTGTGTGGCCCTTGCAACCAAGGAAAACAAATCAAAGTTCAGCACAAGAAGGTGCCTGATATACAATCCACAAGTGTTCTGGATCTAGTTCACATGGACTTAATGGGACCAATGCAAGTGGAAAGCATTGGAGGAAAGCGCTATGTTTATGTTCTAGTAGATGATTACTCGCAATACACTTGGGTGCGTTTCATTCGTGACAAATCTGACACCGTGGCTAGTTTCAAGATTTGGGCTCTTCAAGTTATCACTGAGAAAGGAAGTCTCAAGCGTATACGCAGTGATCATGGGGGAGAATTTCATAATGAAGTTATGACTAAGTTCTGTAATGAACAAGGCATAGTTCATCAGTTTTCGGCACCTAGAACACCACAGATGAATGGAGTAGTTGAGCGAAAGAATAGAACACTTCAGGAGATGGCGCGAGCAATGATTTATGGAGGAAACATTCCAGTAAAATTCTGGGCTGAAGGAATCAACACAGCATGCTACATCATAAATCGTGTCTACATGAGAAAGGCTTTACTCAAAACTCCTTACGAATTGTGGAAAGGCAAAACACCTAATTTGAGTTACTTTCGTGTATTTGGATGCAGGTGTTTCATTCTGAATGACAAAGATCAGCTTGGGAAGTTTGATTCAAGGAGTGATGAAGGCATATTTCTGGGTTATTCAGGGAAAAGTTCAGCCTTCAAAGTGTTCAACCTTCGGTCTAAAATGATTATGGAATCGGTTAATGTAGTTTTTGATGATCGATCAATTTCGGCTATTGAAGACTCTCCAATACTACATGAAGCTGAACTCAAGAATTCTGCAGAAGATGAGTTGGACATCACTTTAGAGAACGCTGAGGAAAAGGAAGAAGAAATGTCTGACAAAGTGATTGAAGTAAGACATCCGGTGACTCAGGTTCACCGAAATCACTCATCAAGTGATCTGATTGGAGATATAACTGAAGGACGGAAGACAAGAGGAATCAAGCTAAACTTCAAGCAGATGGTCAGTATGGCAATTATCCAATTCGAATGTTTCGCCTATGTCATGGAACCTCGAAACCATCTTGAAGCACTTGAAGATGCGGATTGGATCATCTCCATGGAAGAAGAACTCGAGGAGTTTGTGAGGAATGATGTCTGGGAATTGGTACCACTACCAGATGGTGTGAATGTAGTAGGTACAAAATGGATCTTCAAGAACAAAACAGATGATGCTGGAAGTATTGTTCGAAAAAAATCAAGACTTGTTGCACAAGGATACTCACAAGTAGGAGTTGACTTTGACGAAACCTTTGCTCCAGTAGCTCGTCTTGAGTCTATCAGATTATTCTTAGGCATGGCTTGCATACTGAACTTCAAAGTACATCAGATGGATGTGTAGAGTGCCTTTCTGAATGGCATTCTACAAGAAGAAGTATATGTAGCTCAACCCAAGGGGTTTGAAGATCCTACACATCCTGACTACGTATACAAGCTTAAGAAAGCTCTATATGGACTGAAACAGGCTCCAAGAGCCTGGTATGAGCACCTGACGAAGTTTCTTATTGATACAGGTTACGTCAGAGGAACTGTGGACAAGACCTTGTTCATACTTGAGAAGGAAGATGAGATAATGATGGTGCAAATCTACGAAGACGATATCATCTTTGGAGGAACTTCAGAGAGTTTAGTTGAAAACTTTATGAAAAGTATGACTAAGGAATTCAAGATGAGCATGGTGGGAGAATTGAAGTACTTTCTTGGACTTCAAGTAAATCAAACTGAGAAAGGAATTTTTATTTCTCAAAGCACTTATGCCAAGAATCTGTTGGTGAAGTTTGGACTTGAAAAGTGCAAGGAGGCTAGAACACCAATGAGCACAACCACCAAGATTGGAAAGGATGAACATGGAGAAGATGCTGATGTAAAGCTCTACAGAGGACTGATAGGGAGCTTACTTTATCTTACAGCAAGTCGACCTGACTTATGCTTCAGCGTTGGTGTGTGTGCTCGCTATCAGGCCAAACCAAAACAATCTCATCTTCAAGCGGTGAAGAAGATCCTGCGGTTCGTCAAGGGAACTGTCAATCTTGGGATTTTCTACTCTAAGGGATCCAACAGAAACCTTGCTGGATATTGTGACGCCGATTGGGCAGGATGTGCAGATGATCGGAAAAGCACAAGAGGAGGTTGTTTCTTCCTTGGGAACAACCTTATATCCTGGCTAAGCAAGAAGCAGAACTCTGTGTCACTATCTACTGCAGAGGCTGAATATATTGCATTAGGAAGCTGCTGCACACGGCTTATATGGATGAGACAGATGTCAGCCGATTATGGGATGGAGTCTGGACCCTTCTTGGTCTACTGTGACAACAAAAGCGCCATTGATATATCAAAAAATCCGGTGCAGCACACAAGGACTAAGCACATTGACATAAGACACCATTTTGTTCGTGAATTGGTGGAAGAAAAACAGGTAGTACTTGAACATGTTGTCACAGAATTACAGCTCGCTGATTTATTCACAAAACCATTGGACTTTAACCGTTTTGTCACCTTAAGAAATTCCATAGGAATTTGCGCTTGTGGTTTTGAATGATGCAGGAGCTGATACAGGCACTGACTCGGGGTGTATATATCAAGTTCAGATTTAGTTTGGAGTCAATGATGTCAATGAGGATCAGCTGCCTGTCATACCATCATGTCACCCCAACATTTGAAAAATGAATAAGGTAACTAATTGAGAAAAATGAAAAGTTAAGAGTCAGTTGAGCCAATTTCAAATGAATGCAAATGATGGGATTGGCTCCAAGAACCAAATAATGATTTATGAGAACTACTTAGAAGGGTGATGGACTGACGCCAATAGCTCACAAGGCTAAGTCAGTTCATGTGCTTTCTCGAAAGACAATGTTTCACAAGAACAACGTCCGACGGCAGAGCTCATTCAGAAAGGTGATGGTCTGATAGCTCACAAGGCTAAGTCAGGTCATGGGCTTTCTCGAAAGACAATGTTTCACAAGAACAACGTCCAACAGCAGAAATAAATCATGTGTTCCTACCTGATCAAAATAAAAACTGTTACAATGCATTGTATGAAGTCAATTATTCGGATTGATGCATGATCTGGGTATGACAGAGTGAAAGCTGGAGGTTGGCATCAGGATGGCCAAGTGTTATGAATCTGTTGAGAATTTGAAATACATCCTGATGCACGTGTCGACTCAGTCATTGTCTCCTTCTCGAAAATTGAAAGGTATTTAACTTGAGAAAAACTGAGTAAAAATGTTTTTAAAGCTGAATAGATGTGACACATGGAAGAGTATTATTTGTTTGGACTCTGTCTTGGATCGAATTTTACGTGGTTGTCACAAGCAGGAGCTCTGGCTTCCAAACCAATTTTAATCCAGCTGATTTATGTGAACTCCTAATTCCGGTTTGGTTTAAGTGATTTTCTAGTGCATTATATAAGCTCGAGGAGAAGCAGAAAAAGGAAGATCTTCTAAAATTTCCTTTTTGCAAAACCTAATCCTCTCTCTCTTAAAGATTTAAATCCGACTCAATGGTTACTGAAACTCGTCAAGGAAGAATCCGACCTAGTCAAGGAAAATTGAAGAAACACGAAGACGGATCTGCATCAGTTCTGGTACAAATCAACGACTCAGCCGAAGAAAGAGAGATTCCTAGGTCTACAACGCCGGATCAAGACATGCAAGAAGAAGCCGCTGACAGAAACGACGACCTCAACAAGCAAATCGTATTGTATGGAGCCTCATCAGACTCGTTCAACACGGCTGAGGAAGAAGAAGTGGGAGATGTAGAGGAGACGGCGGAGAAACCCGAGAATCGCCAAAATGAACAGTCGTTGGACCCTCGAACTGATGAAACCCTAGTCCCACCTCCGATTGACGGAGCGACTGAAGCATCTGTCACCACACCTCCTGATGACAGAGCCGATGATAAGCTGAATGAAATCGAGATCGACATTCCAGAGCTCGATTCCTCGATCCTTCCGTCAGATCCAAATCCTGCCGGCTCCTCACTTCGCGGCAACGATGCTCAGGACACAGGGGTTCTGGATGTACTTCAGCCGGGTCATCCTTTTCAAGCTACTAAGAAGGTGTCTCCGCATGCTGTATCCGATGAAGAACAGAGCGATTCAGAAACGTCTCCGGTGAAGCGGAAGGAAAGAGTGCTTAAGGAAAAAGGCTTGCCTTCGTCAAGGAAACGAAGAGTCCTTCAGAAAGCTAGTCTTCCTCCATCTAAGAAGTTGAAAGAAAAGGCTGCTACACCGTCTTCTTCACCAATTTCAAAAGTTGTCAAGTCTCCATCTCCTCGTGCGAAGAAGCTATCCGTTCAAGCTAGCTCACGAGCTAAAGGGAAGTCTACGCAAACCGATGCTCCCAAACCAAAGAAGAAGTCTTCTGTTAACAGGTTTGCCAGCTTTCAATCTCGTGGAATCATTGATGAAAGGACTGTGGATTTGCAAGCTGAAGCACATTGGGGCTATCCCGAGATTATTATCAAAGGGAAGTTTCAACCAACAGTTTGTGGTTTGGGTAGCTATGTGCGCTCAGTAGTTGTTGACTTCTATTCGGCACTACCTGAGTCCGGAGATGAGAGTGTCAAAGTGATGCTTTGTGATCAAGAGTATATCTTTTCACCAGCTGTTATTAATGAGTTTCTCGGTTTTGAGCCTTTGAGTGCAACGGAGATGAAAACGGAAGCTGATGCAGACTCGGTCAGTCTGAAAACATTGGCTCAGTTGTTCACAGCTGATGAGAAGGCTGAGTGGTCAGAAATTTATTCAATAGGGATGACTCCGTGCTTTGCTGCTCTTGTCATTATCGCATCCCACAATTGGATTCCCTCCACTCACAGGAATCACGTGTCCATCGAGAGAGCCAAACTCATCTACAAGCTTTCTGCTGGGATTCGAGTTGATTTTGGTCAAATGGTGTTTGATCAAGTGATGAGCATGACTCGACTTCAAGTCAAGGACTCTCGTTGGCTCTTATTTCCGCGCCTCATATACGGTACTCTTCAGATGCAAGATCCCATTCCTATGTCTAATGGTGATATCCTGGTTCGACCCTTGTACTATCATAAAGACAAGCGGTCTGGTGAAGAATATATCAAGAGGGAAGATGCAAAGAAGAAGCAGGACGCCAAGATACAGAAACCTCATCCTCCACCCAGGACTGCTACAGCTTCTACTTCTGCGCCTTCACCAATGACTACATCAGAGGGATTCGTCTATGTTGATCTTGGCTCTGTCCGTTTTCCTACTCCTCCACTCCAACCAGCAGTGGTGATTCTGGCACTCAACGACATTGTCTACACTCTCCAGACTTTCACTGAGACAGTTCAGGGTCTACTTGCCAATTTGCAAGGTAAGTAACATTTTCTTCTCAATCTTGTTCCATATGCTTATTTCTCTTGTGTTTTTAACTTGTGTGTGCTCACAAGCAGGGGGAGAACAGGCTGAACCAAGAAACGAAAACTAGGATTCGTGCTAGAATTGTGGGGGAGCAAGTTTTTTTTGTGCTCTGTTTTTTTTTTTTAAGTTTTTGGATCTAGATTTCTGGGGGAGTTGAGAGTGTTTTTGGACCTAACTTTTGAATCTTTTTGTTTAAGGTCTCTTAACTCATGCTCTGAATCTTTGTTGAACACTTTTATGTTTAATGTTGAAGAATTCAGACTATCCTTGGTTCTTGGTTATCTCTGGTATGTGCATTGCGAATGTGAGTTTTTCAGGTGCTTGTGAGATACAAAGCTAAAAAGGGGGAGATTGAAGATGCAGCTGGATTGACGCAGACCGTGAACCAGTCAGGAAGTGCATCAGGACATTTGGACGGACTTGTAGCGGAGCTAAGTGGAAGACTAACGGAACTAAAGGAGAGTTGCTGAGCTGGATGCGAACTTGTAGCAGACTAGGACGAATCCAGAAGAGGCGGTACCTGAGCTGGATGAGGAATATTGCAGCTATCAAGACAAAAGGAATATTTCCTATTCTTAGAGAAAAATAAGGAAGGAAATATTCCCTTGACATTTTTGGAGTAATCGCGAAGGCATGTCTATTGAGGATAAATAGAATGCTCTTGCCGTTCGTAGATGGTGATCACAAATACTGAGAGCTTTAGACTTTGGGTTTAGATCGTCTTCTAAGAGAGCTAGGACAAAGGGTTAGGGCTTGAGAGGTTCAAAGATCGTGGATAGATCTGAGAACGTGAGTGTTACTAGAACTACGAGTCAAGAGAGATCGTGGATAGATCTGAGTTGAGCTCATAGATTTGTAAGTTATCTTAAAGAAGTTTTCTAATAATATATTTTATTTGTAGAAAAATCTCTTGTGTCACTTTGTGATCTACTTCTGCATCAATAGCCCTTGGTTTTTCATCTCTCTCCTCTCCCTCTTCTCCTCCCTTTATCCTCCACGTGTCTGATTGGATACTCTCCTCAAACTCACGATGGCCATCTCTCCCTCATCTCTCTCTCTCCTGCTTCTACCAGTTATACTGTTCCCATACAAAATTAGGGTTTTGGGTGAAGAGGAAGAGTAAGCGTCTCTAGAATTTCCCGTTTTGATTATTTAGTGAGTGACCGGAGAGTCTCCTCAATCTAGCGATGGCACAGACGAAGATCCCGACGAGAAAGCAGCAAATTTGGTCTTCTACAGGATCGATTCCGGAACTGATTCCGATTACTACGAATGTATACTCCTTGCCTTGCTCCTTCTCTTTTGGTTTTCTTTTAATGGGTTTTGTGTGGATTTTAGAGTTTGTCCAGGTCTTTGAATTCTGATGATTCCGTCGTTCCGAGGATGAATGTATATCATGACGGATATCTTCTCCCAAGTATGTGAAACCCAAACCCACCAAGAGAACGCTTTGATATTTTGCTTTGATCTCCTGCAAAAATTAGACGTTATAGGTTTGTATTTGGTGGATTGATGTTATAATATTTATTGCTCAGATGAACAAAGTTTCATGTCTGAACTTGATTCCCGGGTCCCTACTGCCTTCGGTTAGTTCCAATTATACCAACGTCTGAAACTTGATCCATCATATATCAAAGTACCTATGCATTTACTTTATACTTATGTTAGATGTTTGGTAACAGTTTTGATATTTGGATTTTGAAAGCTTAGATGCTGGATTTTCAGATTATGTTTGTGTACCTTGTATGTTTTGTGATGTTGCTTCGATTGTAACTTCCTTTCAGCAAAACTTGTGAAAACGGTGATAATGAAAGTACATCTCTCCAGAAGTTTTTGAGCAGATGCAATCTCTTAGGTCCATAGATAACTATACGGCAAGTGATTTTCCCCTGCTGTTTCTGTTTGAATGTGGTCCTCACTGCTCATGCATCCTGCAAAATATCATCATCTTCCGGTTTAAACAGCTGGTGAAGCCATCACATCCAGGAGCCGGTGGAGATGCTATTTCCTGAAGTCATTCTCTGTGTTGAGAACTATAACAGTCGAAAAGTAAAGGTATTCCATTATAGTTTACTTAGTGTCCTTTCGTGGTGAAGACTGTGTAGTGAAGGAAGAAAATGAAGTGAGAAAACCAGAAACATATACGGATCTTTCAGGGCGAGTTACCAACGATCCGTGACGGCTTAGAGGCTGATCTTGGTACCGTTGGAAAGATCTCCTTCATATCTTTCATAGTTTGAAAGATGATGAAAAATCCCTGTTTTCTGTTTCCAGAAAATTGCAGGTTTTCGTTTTTACTACAAAGCTTAGTCAAAGCCTGAAGAACTCATATCCAATGACCATCCCTCGAAGAAGAAGAAGAAGAACGTCAAAGTGACAGCCTCATAAGCATGATCAACCCGTGTCTACATAACAACAATGTATCCAGGAAACAAAGTCGTCATCTCTTAATGGGGTAAGAGCTGGTCAAGTGGCTGTACTTTGGTTTTTAAACTGATGTAAGAGTTTGTGATGTTAGTTTAAGACTTGAATTGATGTTATGCTATAAGACTTCTTATGTATGTTCATTTGGATGTTTTATGTTATGCGAGAATGTTTTATGCAAAAAGGGTTCATACAAAATGATGTGAAACAAAAGACCATAACATAAATTTTGAATTATAATATTTATTATTATTGCATATACAAAAATGCTACGAAACAATTGATCATAGCATGATCTAAAAGCTATAAAGCAGTTTTATACAGCGATGATAAAAAGCTACACAATAATATATTATAGCATCCAAAATGTGTTATAACAACAAATATTCAAGCAATTAAGTAACGCTATCACAGCGTTTATGAAAACGCTGTTAAACACGTATGATAGCATTTATCGTGAGCTAAGAATGTCCATTTTTCTTGTAGTGATTGATTATCACCTCTGTCTCCTAACACTATATATTATGTTCAGTCTGGTCCACATAATGGATCCTATTTGTTCTTTCTGCAACACAGTGGGTCACATTGCAGAGGGGTGCTACAAGAAGCATGGTTTTCCTCCAAGCTATAAAGGCAAATCACTTGATAAATCTCATAAATCTCAACATGATGCTGCTCAGGTCGTTTTAACTACACCGCCAGAACAGAAACCTGCACAATTAGAGGGATTGATTGGTAGCCTCACCAACGATCAGATTCAGAGTTTTATAGCTCTTTCAGCTCTCAACTTCAGACTAATCCTTATGTTTCTCGTCCTACTAAAGCGAGCACACCCTCTACATTCGGTTTTGTATGGCATCTTGACAATCTCTCATCATACCTTATGTGTGGATACATGGGTAACAGACTCTGGTGCTATACATCATGTGTCCCATGATATAAACTTTTCTTTCTATGACTATCACATGGCCCATGTTTTTTTTTTTTTTTATAACTTTTAGAACATAATATTTTTGAAAATTTATAAAAAGGCCCAACTTTTTAAAATGAATTACATAACTGTTACAAAAGTCGAATAAAACATTTGCGTGAAGAAGCGAATGTGGAGACCAACATCACCATGTCGAAATTGTTTTTTTTATATAAGATGTATTCGAAAATATATTTGATTATTTTATAATTCATTCGTAAAGCACTTATATATAATATAATTAAAACACATTATCAGCACGATCACTCTATCATCATGGTCCAAAATTTTAAGTAGGAATTGTCTCAAATAGACCACAATTTAATTTGAAATGCAAAAATAGACCCCCTATTGCACTTATGTCTAAACTAGTCTTTTGGGATTGCCAAATTACAAACTTCACCCTTCTGAACAAAGAAAAAAACGCTAGCTTTTTTACTGTTTTACCCTGTATGAAGCCTACTCATGAAGTCTACTTCCTAATCACAACTTAAATTTAAATAATTAAATTTTAGCAAATTCTTTTGATTAAAAATTTTTATATATAAATAAGATGTAAACATTTAACATCTATGAAAAATAAAATTGTACAAAACTGAATCCATATAAGTTAACTAAGATAATTTATGTATGTAACATATAAACTTTGTGAAGTCTACTCATGAAGTCTACTAAATAATAAAATCTTAAATTTAAAGTTTAAAATTTATAAAAAATATTTTGATAAACATATTTACACATAAATTTAACATAGACAAGTACAATCCATGTAAAATAAATATGCAAAGAAATTAATCAATTTAAATCAAGTAAGACAAATTATGTTAAAATCCAAAAAACAATTTGTGTGAAGGCTACTCACGAAGTCTGCCAAATAACAAAATCTTAAATTTAAAGTTTAAAATCGATAAAAAATAATTTTGATAAAAACATTTATGGATAATTTAAATAAACACAACTTCTATCTATGTAAAATAAAATTTCATGAAAATGAATCAATTTATAAGTTTCATGAGTAAACCAATCGCCAAGCTTAGTGTTTGAGGTTTAATGTATAGGGTTATGATTGTCATTGTTAGGGTTGAGAGAATTTTGCAAAAAAAAAAAAATGTTTGTGGTTCGTTTAACAATTTAGAGGTCATGAATTCGTACTTTATAATGTTAATTGCGATTATGTAAACATAATTAACGTTTACTATAAGTTTTTACTTAAAAATTCGATTTAGGGTTTAAGGTTAGTTAGACTTCATAGTTAGACTTCGTTAGGAAGTCTAAACTAAAAAAAACAGGCGGGAAACGAAATATTTTGGCGGGAAGCGGAAATATGGGTTAGTTAGACTTCATTAGTAGACTTCATAGTTAGACTTTGTGTTGAAGTCTACTTCCTAATCACAACTTAAATTTAAATAATAAAATTTTAGCAAATTCTTTTGATTAAAAAAATTTATACATAAATAAGATGTAAACATTTATCATCTATGACAAAAAAATTGTATAAAAATGAATCCATATAAGGGTTAGTTAGACTTCATTAGTAGACTTCATAGTTAGACTTCATAGTTAGACTTCATAGTTAGACTTCGTTATGAAGTCTGAAACTCCAAAAAAAAACAGGCGGGAAACGAAATATTTTGGCGGGAAGCGGAATATTTAGGGTTAGTTAGACTTCATAAGTAGATTTCATAGTTAGACTTCGTTATGAAGACTATTTCCTAATCACTACTTAAATTTAAATTATAAAATTATAAAAAATTCTTTTGATTAAAAAAATTTATAGATAAATAAGATGTAAACATTTAGCATATATGAAAGGTAAAATTGCATAAAAATTAATCAATTTAAATCAAGTAAGACAAATTATGTTAAAACCCAAAAAGAAATTGTGTGAAGTCTACTCATGAAGTGTACAAATCGAGCGGGAAATGCTTTTTTTTGGAAGAATTAGCGGGAATCAAAACAATTTTAATCGATTTGGGAGACTTCATGCGTAGACTTCGTGTGTAGACTTCATGATAAAGCCTGTTTAACCGAACTTAACCAAAATTTTGTTTCATTTAACCGAAAATTTTCTTTCATCTAACCATAAATTTTACCTTGGTATATAAAGGAATAACCCTAATTTTATAGAAACAAAATCTGTATCTTGCTGCGCTTTTCTCTCTGTCATCTCTCCTTGAACCTCGGCCACTTCTTCTCGACTAAGCAAAGCCACTCGCCGCTTCTTCTCGCCTGAGCTAATCAGTCGCCGTTTGTTTACCATTATCACCGGTAAACCATCGTTTTTCTCTCCATAAAAGATCTGGGTACAGATCTGAACCACATACATAACATGTTAGATTTGTTTCCGCGCAGGTTGTGTAACATCCGCGAACCAGAAAGTTGTGTTTAGAGTTGGTATTGGACGACATTTGGGGTTTGGGAGTCGATTACATATGCTCTTTGAGGTTCGAATCGAGGATTAATTGTACATGTTCTTGTTTGATTGTTGTACAGTTGGTCTAAGGTTCATTTATCTCGAAGAAAGTGTGTGAAAAGCTTCTGAACGCTTAGTGTCGATCGACACCACAAGGTGTGTCGATCGACACCGGTTATCAAGGGCGATTTCCGGTTTAAGTCGATCGAATCGAGTTGGGTTGGTTTTGGTCGAGGGGTGTCGACCGACACCAAGGAAGGGTGTCGATCGACACCGGTTATTGAGAAATCGACCGGTTTGATTCAAGTCGGCTGGTTTTGTCTGGTTTAGGGCGTGGAAACCCTATTTCGTGTTTTAAAAGCCCTGTGGCCGCGAGAAAGGCACAAGTTTCGAGATATCAAGTGTTTAAGGCGATTTTTGGAGGATTGGAGGCGATTTCTGAGTTTCTGGGTTGAATCTGTTGCTGTTCTTCATCGTTCCTTCTCCCTTCCTTCCTTTCAACCCGTTTTCAAGGTGAGTGTGTGACTGTAGGTCCGTTAAGCGTTAGAGATTGTGTGATTTCGGATTTATGATGTGTTCTTGAGATTGTTTATGTTGGATTTCGTGTTTTGATAGCATTGGGGCGTTGAAAACCCTTAGATTTTGTGTTATTGCGATTTTGGAATGTGTTTTTCGTAGCTTCTGGTTTCTGGGCGTCGAGCCGGTGTCGAGCGACACTCGATGAGTGTCGATCGACACTCGGGAGGCTGGCGTCGATCGACACCATATAGGTGTCGGTCGACACCGACCTGGGTGTCAGGAAACGTGGGTTTCCTGACAGGTAGTTGTGGTTTTTATTGTTGCATTGTCATTCTGGTTGTTTATTGTGACGTTTTGTCTAGTGTTTGACGTAATTGGCCTGTAGGCAGGATGATCCACTCACTAAGTATTTATGATAATACTTACGCATCTCTATTCCAATGTGATGCAGGTAACAGCAATGTTCTTCCGCGGAAAGAGACCGAGAGAAGAGGATGATGAGATTAGGAATTTAATCTTGGCTTTATTGTTGTGGCTGACCAGGAATTCGTGATGTTTAGGGTGTTAGTTTATTTTCAATAATGTAGCATACCTGGTGTTTAGGTTGCTTATTGGTTTATTGGTTTTATTGGTTATTTGTTGAACAATTACTTCATGATTTAATAATATTGGTTTCTTCCGCATTGTGTTGTTGAATTAGCTGTTGAGGATTAATATTTATGGGAATATTAATCTGGGCTAATTAATTATAAAAAGAAAAAAAAAAAAAAAGGGCTTGGTTGTTTCATTTTGGTATCAGAGCGTAGTCGGTTTTAGGACTGTTAGTATTGGATGAATTGGACTATGTGGTTAATTGATTATGTGAGTTAGTCAGTTAGTGGTCTAGTCTCATCCTCTCGGTCTTCCAGTTTTCCGCGGGTAAGTGAGTTGGGTATTTGGTGTGTTGTGTTTTGTTTTTGTGTGTTGACCTTGCTCTTTTTCTGTACTTGGTGGTAGTGCAGAGAGATGGACGCAGGTCGTGGTCGTGGCCGTGGTCGTGGTCGCGGTGCAGCCCGTGGGGGCAGAGGAGCTGGTCGCGGTGGGCGAGCAGCGGGTCGTGGAGGTCGGGGTGCTGGTCGTGGTTTGCCAGAGGCTGAGGCTTCAGCGGAGAGTGCAGTACCGAGTGTGGAGACTGCGTCGGTGACACAGTCTGTTTCGTTAGCCGGTGGGGCTAGTTTGGGCGTCGGTGGTGGCGCGGGGGCAGGAGCAGTTCCCGGTGGGGGCGCGGCTCTTGCTCAGGGTGATTTGATTGTGGGGCTACTGACGCAGCTTTTGGCACGTCTTCCAGAGGCAGTTCCACAGCAGGCTCCGGTTGCACCTCCAGCGGCCGGGGCACAGGTTGGTGCCGGGGCACATGTTGGTGCCGGTTTTGTTGAGCAGCAGGAGGCTGCGGTGCAGCAGGGTGTTGCAGTTGGGTTTTCGCCTTATCGTGAGATGATGAGGGAGATGCAGAGGATTGGTACGCCTACGTTTGAGGGCGGGGTTACTCCAGAGCAGGCTGATGAGTGGCGTCAGAGGTTGGAGCGGAATTTCGATTCTGTTCGTTGTCCGGCACAGTTTCAGGTTGAGCTGGCAGTGCACTACCTTGGAGGTGATGCACATTTGTGGTGGAGGTCTGTTAGGACCAGGAGAGAGGTTTGGACTTGGGTTGACTTCGTCGAGGAGTTCAACCACAAGTTTTTCCCTCAGGAGGCTCGTGACAGGCTGCAGTTGAGGTTCTTGGACTTGACTCAAGGTGAGAGGTCTGTTCGAGAGTATGATGCAGAGTTCTGCAGATTGGTGGTCTTTTCTGGTGGTGAGCTGATCAGTGAGCGGGCATTGACGTCGCGGTTTCTCCAGGGGCTTCGGAGGAACATCAGGACTCAGTGCAGAGGTGGTATGTACCACACCAGAGCGGGTTTAGTGTAGTTGGCAGCGTCCATTGAGGAGGACTTGCGTGAGCCGGTGAGTACGGCGGTTGTTCCAGTTGCAGTTGCTCCTGCTACCCATCCTCGGGGCCAGCAGCAGCATCAGCAGCGCAGAGGTTACAGTTCTGGTTACGGCAGGGGCAGTAGGCCTGCGCAGGGCCAGAAGAGGAGAGCAGAGGAGATATCTGCTAGTAGCCCGAGTACGGGTGGTTGTTTTGGTTGTGGTAGTCTGGATCACAGAGTGGCGACGTGCCCCAAGAGGGCGGGATCCAGAGAGACGACAGTGTGCTATTACTGCAGGGAGCCGGGGCATATCAAGACAATGTGTCCCAAGTTACAGCAGAGAGCAGTGGCAGCAGCGATTCAGCCGTTGGCTATCCAGTCAGCAGCTCAGGTGGCAGCGTTGCAGTCAGGTGGTGCGCCGAGAGTGTATACTTCGGCAGAGGTGGGCCAGACCAGTCAGTCAGGCCAGATCACAGGTAAAATCTTGACTCAGACTTTTAAATTCTTAAGGTAGAATTGTTGGTGTTGTCTGTTTCTGTTATTTTACTGTGATAGAGTTAGAGGTTCTCAACACTTGTGGAATTGTGTAGGGACCTTGTTAGTTGGAGGTTTTGAGTCTCACGTTCTATTTGACTCGGGAGCATCTAATTGCTTCATTACTCCGAAGAGAGCTGAGGGTAGTGGTATTCGGAGTAGCGATGGCGAGGCTTCAGGCTTTGTCAAGGTGGCTGGTGGTGGTTATTTGGCTACTTCGGGCAGAGCTAGAGCAGTTGATGTGCAGATTGCGGGGCAGTCTATGCCAGCAGATTTGGTCATCAGTCCAGTGGAGCTGTATGACGTGATTTTGGGGATGGACTGGTTATCCTTATACCGAGTTCATCTAGATTGCTACAGAGGTAGAGTGGTGTTTGAGCAGGATGCAGGGAAGTTGGTTTATCAGGGAGTGAGACCGACTTCGGGGAGTATAGTGATTTCAGCTATTCAGGCAGAGCTGTTGTTAGAGCGGGGCTGCGAAGCTTATTTGGCGACGATCACTATGACAGAGTCCAGTGGTGAGGTGAGTCTGCAGGATATTCAGGTTGTCCAGGATTTCGAGGATGTTTTTCGGTCGCTGAAGGGATTGCCACCATCTGGGTCAGATCCTTTCACGATTGATTTAGAGCCCGGGACAGCTCCGATATCGAAGACACCTTACAGGATGGCTCCAGCAGAGATGGCAGAGCTGAAGAAGCAGCTAGAGGACCTTTTGAGTAAAGGGTTCATCAGACCTAGTGTGTCGCCATGGGGAGCGCCAGTGTTGTTTGTGAAGAAGAAGGATGGCAGTTTTCGGTTGTGCATTGATTACCGGGGACTTAACCGAGTCACAGTGAAGAACAGGTACCCACTTCCGAGGATTGATGAGTTGTTGGATCAGTTGAGAGGTGCTACTTGGTTCTCCAAGATTGACTTGGCATCGGGTTATCATCAGATCCCGATAGATGAGGCAGATGTCCGGAAGACAGCTTTTCGGACGAGGTATGGGCATTTCGAGTTTGTGGTCATGCCTTTTGGCTTGACTAATGCGCCGGCAGCATTTATGAGGTTGATGAACGACGTGTTCAGGGAGTTTCTGGATGTGTTTGTCATTATTTTCATTGATGACATTTTGGTGTATTCGAGGAGTCCAGAGGAGCATGCGACTCATTTGAGGCTTGTGTTGGAGAAGCTTCGAGAGCAGAAGCTGTTTGCCAAGTTGAGCAAGTGCAGCTTTTGGCAGAGGGAGATGGGTTTTCTTGGCCATATTGTTTCTGCAGAGGGAGTTTCTGTGGATCCGGCTAAGATTGAGGCTATCAGGGATTGGCCTAGACCGAGTAGTGCTACCGAGATCAGGAGTTTTCTGGGTTTAGCAGGCTACTACAGGAGGTTCGTCAAGGGGTTTGCGAGTATGTCTCAGCCGATGACGAGGTTGACTGGCAGGGATGTGCCGTTTGTGTGGTCGCCTGAGTGCGAGGAGAGCTTTGGGAAGCTCAAGGAGATGTTGACTAGTACACCAGTGTTGGCATTACCCGACCCGGGGAAGCCATATGTAGTGTAGACAGATGCTTCAGGTGTTGGACTTGGTTGTGTTTTGATGCAGGAGGGCAGAGTGATTGCCTATGCTTCGAGGCAGTTG